>CM021102.1:133672871-133844319 GCA_007115665.2 Sequoiadendron giganteum | reverse complement strand
AAAAGAACATGTGTTTTTCGTGCTTGAAGTTGTTTAGATAGAACCTTGATTTAGTATATCGAAGTATCCTCTCCCCTTGCACATTTATGTGATCGTGGGTGTAAGAGAAACAATTACTAACTCTAGAACTTGGGCCCATCTTGGTGGGAAAAATTACTCACCCCAAGATGACTCAAAACCAGTTATGCGCTTATCGCCAAGGACTCCCAACTGGTATACAAATTTTAATACTCGAGGAAAGCTCAGTATTACGAGGATCCCAATGAACCAACACTTGACTCCTCAGTTCCCTTGTGGTATCTTAAAACCTACAGAGCCTAACCTCTGCAGAAATGGGATGATATTGCCTCTCGCATGGCTCTTCTGAATGGGTGCCCGAATTAAAAATCCAAATTGTTGTAGTTTGTGAAAATCCTTTCTATTTGCTGGTGCAACAAGTTCGGACCCGTGAAGCCACCTTACATATTTACGGTTCATGTGTGGAGATGAGATGTATGCCATGGGAGTTTCATGGGTACAGTAGCTTTGCTACCCCGTATAAGTGAGTGTCATGGAGGGGAGCTAATGGGGTCAAGGTACTAGTCATCCACCTTGAATATGCATAGCTGGATTTATCCAAGTAAGAACTCAGCAAGTATTGTCCAACACAACCTAGGGAGTAATTTTTTTTTTATTTTAACAGATCTATCACTACAAATTGAAAACACATTGTATTCTGTGCTTTTTTTTGTTGTATTCATCAAAAAACTTGATTAATCAAACAAATTCAGTCGAAACAAAATCAACAGAAAAACTGCAACTGTCAACAAAAGTCACAACTGTCATTTTCAGAACCACATTTGTCTTAGAGAGTCACAACTGTCAATTTAATCACGACAAGTGTCTATCAACAAAGTCCAATTTTACAGAGTTTAGATACTGCACCACAACTTTCAAATCCTAAGTCGTATGTGTATATGACAGCCACATCTATCAAACAGAAAACACAAAATTTGCAGAGTTATCTTTTTATTATCTCCCAAAAATTGATTACAAAAACAACTTCCCTCTATTGAATTCAAACCTCTCCTACTTAGATTCCTTTCACCTTGTATTTAGGAAATTTTGGATGATTCCCCACTCCTATCCTTTAGGGAATCCTAAGTAACCGAGTTGCATGCAACATTTTCCATAATGGCAAATGTTGTTATGACAGTTTGGTAACAATAATAGGCCACTTGTCATTATGCATCCTTCCTATTTCTCAGGACCTCTATCTCCTGTAGTTCGAGCATCCAACTCCATTAAAACCTCATGGCATCTTTCAAACATCAAACATGTGTTTAGAACCCATTTGAGACTCCAAATCCCCAACCTAAGCTACTAACAAGGACTAGCAATTGTGACCTTAGTCCTAATGACTAACTCACCTAGTCCAAACAAAAACAAGACCATCTAAGGTCTAAAGCAAACATACTCAAACTCTCTGACTTGGCTAAGGTCAGATACAAGCCAAAATAACAAGTAAACTTTTGAAGGTTAGCCTAGGTGCTCCTGCACCATCCTCCCCAAAACAAAAAGTTCAATCCACCCTTGGATTGAGTAAGTTGAGGTCAATGCCCAACTTCTTGAACTCTGATTCTTTGATCCACACTGCATTAGCATTCGTTTGTCCATGCATCTTGATTAGATGCTCTTTGTATTCCTTGGTTCTAGTCTTCTTGTAGACTTTGGTATCTAGTATACTATCAACTTGTTGGACTGTAGCCGAGGGTAGTCTGAGTTCTTCCACATCATGGAAGATTTCATTAAGGATTTGATCCCTGTCTGGTGGTGGTCCTTTGTAATGAACCAAGTCTACAATGTTGAAGACAGGTGACAGTCCACTGTCTTCCGGTAGCTCCACTCTATAAGCATTGTTCCCATACTTTTCCAAGATAGGACAGGGACCTATCCTTCTCATCTACAACTTGTGAGGGACTCCCTTCAGTAGTCTAGACTTATTAAGATGTATCATCACCAAGTCTCCCACATTAAACTGAACTTCTCTTCTATGCTCATCCACCTTGGTTTTATGTTTGATGATGTTCTTTGTCAAAGTCTTCCTCACTGTATCATGTATTTCCTGCATAGCATAAGCAAAGTCATCAGCATATCCACTTCCCTTCACTGCATCCTTCAAATCTCTCAACTCATACACTCCTCTAGGATGTAGTCCATAGACTATTTCGAAGGGACTCTTCCCTGTGGATCTATTTATAGTATCATTATAGGCATATTCAGCTTGTCCAATCAACTAATCCCATTATTGCCCATACTCCTTTGTCAAACACCTCAGTAGATTTCCAAGGCTTCTATTAACAACCTCGGTCTAACCATCAGTTTGGGGATGGTAGGCTGATCCAAAAGACAAATTAGTGCCCAACCTTTGCCAAAGAGTCTTCCAAAAGTGACTCATGAATTTAGTGTCTCTGTCTGATACAATGTTGATAGGTAACCCATGGATTCTTACTATCTCTTTGAAGAAGAGAGAGGCTATTTGACTAGCATCATGTGTGGTCTTACATGGTATAAAGTGAGCCATCTTGTTGAACCTATCCACCACCACATAAACACTATCCATACCTTGCCTTGTCTTGGGTAACCCACTACAAAATCCATACTCAAACATTCCCATGGCCTAGTAGGAATAGGCAGTGGTTGGTAAAGGCCTACATTTGAAGAAGTGCCCTTTGCCTTTTGACATACTACACAACTTTCCACATACCTCCTAACATCAAGATTCACCTTAGGCCAATAATAGAACCTTTGAACAAGTTCTTGAGTCCTAGTGATCCCAAAGTGACCACTCAAAGCACCATTATGCTTTTCTTGTATCAAGTTCTCTCTAATGGAGCCTCTAGGAACACATAATTGATTTCCCTTAAATAATAGACCACTTTGCAGGGTATTCTCAACATATTTACTATGAAAATGGTTCTTGTATTCAGCACATACCTTATAAACATCTGCAAAATCTTCATCATCAGCATATAGATCCTTGAAGTGATCTATTCCCATGCTCTTCAACTGTATTTCCTAAATTGTGAGAGCTCTCCTTGACAATGCATCTGCTACTTTGTTGAGGACACCTTTCTTGTGCTTGATATTGAAGGTGTAAGCTTGTAGATACTCAACCCACTTCATGTGCTTGTGGATCAACTTTTCTTGTGAATTCAGGAAACTAAGTGCTTGATTTTCTGAATATACAATGAATTCCTTGGGGAGCAAGTAGTGCCTCCACTTCCTTAGAGCTTGAACCAATGCATACAACTCAAGGTCATAAGAAGAGTACTTCTTTTTAGCTTCACTTAACTTTTCTGAATGAAAAGCCACTGGTCTACCCTCTTGGCCGAGAACAACTCCAATTGCCACATTGCTAGCATCACATTCAATGGTGAAAAGCTTCTCAAAACTTGGTAGCACCAAAACAGGTTGGGTAGATATCCTTTCCTTCAGCAACTCAAAGCTCTTGTTAGCATGCTCATTCCATACAAATTTAGTCTTCATGCCTCCCTTAATAGTATCCAACATAGGAGCACAAATTGCACTAAAATTCCTAATGAATTTTCTATAATACTGTGCAAGGCCATGAAAAATCCTTACCTCAGTTGCTGTCCTTGGAGTAGGCCAATTTGTGATGGCTTCCACTTTGCTAGTGTCCATTTTTAGATTACCCTGAGATAGCACAAACCCAAGGTACACTAGTTCTATCTTGATGAACTCACACTTCTCCAAGTTGATCATCAACTCCTCTTCCTGCAGCTTCTTGAAAACCAACTCTAGGTGTTTGAGATGCTCTTCTCTTGTTTTGCTATAGATCAGTATATCATCAAGATATACCACTATAAATTTGCCAATGTAGTCTTTGAGGAATTCATTCATGAGCCTCATGAATGTGGAGGGGGAATTAGATAATCCAAATGGCATGACAAGCCACTCATATAAACCCTCATTAGTTTTGAAGGTTGTTTTCCACTCATCTCCTTCATGTATTCTTATTTGGTGATAGCCACTTTTTAAGTCTATCTTGCTATAGTACTTAGCTCCACCTAGACAATCCATTAAGTCTTCAATCCTAGGGATAGGGAACCTATACCTTATGGTTATCCTATTAATGGCCCTTGAATTGGTACAAAGACTCCAATCTCCTCCCTTCTTAGGTGCTAGGACAATGGGTATGACACATGGACTAATGCTCTTTTTAATGAGACCTTGGTTTAGGAGTTCTTGTATTTGCCTAGCAATTTCCTCATTTTGTTGAGGGGTCATTTTGTAAGCTGCCTTATTGGGAAGGGTAGCTCCTGGGATAAGGTCTATCCTATGACTTATGGCTCTTTTAGGGGGTAGGGATGATGGTTGTCCATCACTCACTATACCTTGGTAAGTCTGTAGTATGCTTTGAATCTCCTTTGGTAATTCTGTCTTCTTGGTCACCTTGCCTTCATCTCCCTCTCTTGGTCTTTACACCAATGCAGAACCAATTCCTTCACCTTCTTCCAAAGCTTATAAGAACTCCTTTTCACTCACCATAAGAAAATTTAGACCTGTTTTCTTCACCTCAGCATCTTCCAACAGTGACTATATTTTGAAGGTCACATTATCTTTCTTAAAAGAATAAGAATTATTTCCTCCATCATGTATGGCTTGACGGTCAAATTTCCATGGTCTACCTAGGAGCAAATGACATGCATCCATAGGTAGCACATCACACAAGACTTTGTCTTTATACCTTCCAATAGAGAACTCCACCCATGCTTGTTCATTCACTAACACATGTTGTCCTTTATTGAGCCACGTGACCTTGTAAGGATTGGTGTGGGGTATCCTTGTCAACTTTAGTTTGCTGACTGCTTCCTCTGACACAATGTTATTAGTAGAACCTGAGTCAATGATGACTCTACATACTTTCCCCATGATCTTTCACTTTATCCTAAATAAAGACCTCCTTTGGCTGGGCTCCTCCTTCACCGGCTCCTTGATCAAAGTTCTCCTCATCATGAGGTTGTCACCTTCCTCAAAATTTAATGGAATCTCAGATTGCTTCTCTGCTGCATTTGATTCCTCATGAACTAGGTTAGTTCTCTTGTCACCTCCATGTGAAGAACCACCTTTCTTTGGACATCTATAGGCAGGTTGCCCCATTTGATTGCAATGATAGCATTTCATATTGGCAAAGTAGTTGCCTCTTCCTCCCTGTACACCATTTCTTTCTCTAGAGCTAGAGTTAGAACTCCTTCCTCTACCACCTCTACTTGAGCTTCCTTCTTGTTGCTCACTGAATTTTGTGTCTTCTTGAGTCTTTGTTTTAGAACTTCTTCCACCATAGCCACCTCTTTGTCCTCTACTATCCTTGCTTTTACCTTTAGAGGTTTGGTCTTGCTTTCTCTTGCTTTTCTCTTCTATTTTCAAGGCCATTTGATAGAATTGGCGAATGGTTTTGAAGTTCACTAGACTCATTTCCTCTTGAATAGACCATTTGAGGCCATTCAAATACCTTGCAAGCTTAATGCTTTCATCTTCTACTACTTTGGATCTCAAACATAGCTTTTGAAACTCCTCGGTGTAGGCTTGGACATCTAAATCTTTTTGTCTTAGATTGTGTCTCCTTCTATGCAACTGAACTTCATAGTCATCAAGAAGGTAGGTCTACTTCACTTTGTTTACCATGCCCTTCCAAGTAACTATAGGACCTTTTCCATCATTTTCTCTTTCGTTTTGCACAAAATTCCACCAAGTAAGAGCTGAACCTCTTAGTCTAGACTTGGCCACCATAACTTTTTGTGCCTCTGAGATACCAGCATACTCAAAATGGTTCTCAATGTTGTCTATCCAATCCACAACTGAATCTAGATCCATTTGTCTACTAAATAGTGGCACACCTTCCAAAGCTTTGCCGCTCAATGCCTTTAATGCCTTTAAGAATGGCTCTTCAGGAAGAACAGGGTCAGGTGTTAGTGCTTCCTCTTCCAATTCTAATTCCTTTTCCCTTGCTTCTTCCTCTTCCTTTTGATCAATTTTGTCCTTTACCTTGTCTACCTTTTCTTGGACTTCATCCAAGAGTTGCTCCATTCAAGGCAACCTTTCTCTCAGTGACTTGTTGTCTTCTTCTTGTTCTTCTGCCTTCTTGGCTAACTCAGCATTAGTCACCATGGTTGTGCCTTTCTCTGGTGTATTCTCTCCCACTGATTCAGTAGGCTACAACATCCACCACAAGCCTAATCAAAACAAGCTCTGATAACAATATGATGTGAGTATTCCAGGGCTTGCTTGCACTACAACTAAGAGACCTAGGTTGTCTCTTCTTGGAACCTAGTCTCCTCTAGGTACTGATTGGCTTAGATGATTAACTAAGTCCAATCTTAAGTTTGTTCTAAGAGTTCTATCCCTTGTGCTTCACCCTGGAGGACTAACACCATTTGACAAGTTCAAATCCTCTTCCTCACTTAGTAAGCTCTAAGTGCTATTTTCTCCAAACCCTCATTCTTCATTGCAGGGGTGTCCATCCATATGAGAACCTTCATAAATTTTCCAATTTCATCCATTCTAGCAAGATCTTTAACTCTGTTCTTATCAGGCTCAAGGTTTCACCATTTGGAGACCTTAAATAGGCCTATTCCTTGTATTCTTCACCGGTCCTATTTTGCCAATTCTTGCAAAACTTTCCCAAAGACTCTACAAAACTAAAGGCAGATTCAAATACCCTTTTGGAATTTTTAAATGACTCAGTGGGTCTTCTGGCCTAACAATGTTCGTACACAAGCTTCCTACAACTTTGGGCAATAGGGCTAAGAGGCCTAGTTTCTAGGAATCCACTGGTTTTCTTGCTCAAACCTCATTCTAATGGATTGATAGAATCTCCATCGTCCTGTCTTAATAAGACCTATCCCTACCACACTTGGAACCATAGTTATCCCGTACTGTACTTCACTCCCCTGCAAGAAACCCTCAATGTTTCATTCCTAGATCTCTAACTGGGCTCTATCTGCTCACCTAGATACTAGTGTTCAAAAGATCTCTCCATTCCTTCATGCTTCCTAAACCTAAAACTATGTACACTAATGACTCCCCTAGCATTCCCACCTATCCTTAGGTGTTTCCCAAGGCTAGAATTCATGGGGGAGCCATGAAAGCACCGACTGGTCAGGACAGGACCAGCAGGAGTTCTAAAACAAAATAACTTAGCTAACACAAATACCTACTCTAAAACAACTTGTTTATCAAATGCAAAAGACTTATATCTATTCTATGACTATAGTCCTATCACTAAATCAAAGCATTCGTTTCTTCTAATATCACTGTCACTCCATATCACACAATATTCACACAAAACACAGAATTTGTAGAGTTATCTTTTTATTATCTCCCAAAACTTGATTACAAAAACAACTTCCCTCTATTGAATTCAAACCTCTCCTACTTAGATGCCTTTCACCATGTATTTAGGAAATGTTGGATGATTCCCCACTCCTATCCTTTAAGGAATCTTAAGTAACTGAGTTGCATGCAACATTTGCCATAATGGCAAATGTTGTTATGATAGTTTGGTAACAATAATAGGCCACTTGTCATTATGCCTCCTTCCTATTTCTTAGGACCTCTATCTCCTATAGTTCGAGCATCCAACTCCATTAAAACCTCATGGCATCTTTCAAACATCAAACATGTGTTTAGAACCCATTTAAGACTCCAAATCCCCAACCTAAGCTACTAAGGTTAAACAAAATAAGCTACTAACAAGGACTAGCAATTGTGACCTTAGTCCTAATGACTAACTCACCTAGTCCAGACAAAAAAAAGACCATCTAAGGTCTAAAGAAAACATACTCAAACTCTCTGACTTGGCTAAGGTCAAATACAAGCCAAAATAACAAGTAAACTTTCAAAGGTTAGCCTAGGTGCTCCTGCACCACTACATAGTCTTCCAAGTCTAAGTACAATCCCCTTGATCAACTGAGCAAAGCCCCCACACAAATATCCATTTTGGAACTATTGACTTTATCACTTAAGCATTGAGCCATTCTCGACAAATCTTTACAGAACATGACTATTCCTATAGACTTAGATGTCAATCGTTTCGAAGAAATGGTGGGATATTTTACCAACTCACATCATGCCACATTTTCCCAACAAGATTACTCAACCGAAAAGACTGATCATAATGACCCATTACATCTTGAAGTCCTAGTCCATCAAACCAAAGTCAGATGAGTCTTGGTAGATGAAGGAGTAGGTTCGAACCTGTGTACTCTAAAATTGGTTAAGGCATTAGGATTCTTAGAAGAATGCGTAGACACATCTAAGAGTATAGTCATCAAGGCTTACGATGATGAGGAAAGATCATCCAAAGGAGTTGTTACACTCCCTATCAAAATTGGTCCAGCAATTATGAACACCAGCTTCCAAGTCTTGGATCTCACCCTTTCGTATAACCTATTGTTAGGTAGACCTTGGATACACACAATGAAAGTCGTACCTTCCACATATCACCAATGTCTTAAATTACCATATAATGGCACTGAGATCACAATTGATGGTGATCCAGATCCTTTTTAATATTGTACAAGCCTAAGGGAAATTGCACAATGACATGTACCAGTTAACCAAGAAGCTTCATCATCTACTTTATCCCTATACATTGACCCATCACAACTCATCAAGTCCATTTCATTAAAACCACCATCATCCACTCCTAAGGTCGAGATCCAAGACAAGGGTTGTGGAGACTATTACATGAAGGAATCCTATTGTGTCAGTCAGCTAATTCCACCTAAGGCATATGGCTTACCCATGGTAGGTAGAAGACAATCAGTAGTCATATTTCATGTTCCCCCTACAATGACATTGACCAAATGGGGAGAGTTAAGTGAAGAAATTATGGATCAAGGTGATATTACCTCCTGGTTGTGCTAGGAAGACAATCAATACCCCTCACCATCTATTCAAATAGCTAAGGATCAATATGGAAAACACTTTAAGATGATGCAAAGCGAAGGCTATGATGGGCATAGTGGGTTAGGACTACATCAAAATGGAAAGATGAAACCAATCATTTTCTCACCATGACTGAAATACCTAGGGCTAGGGTTTCAACCGCTTAAAATTGGTTTTCCTAGTACTTCATTACCATTTCAAGAGGAAGTGAGTGCTTATGTAGACATCGAGATATCTCACAAACCACTTCCCCCAGTTTACGATGAATCTCTCGACTCAAGTGATTGTGAATGGGATTCCCTTTCCTCTACCAGTACCATGAACTTAGATAATCTATTTGGAGAATTGGACCAAATGATAAAACCCTTACCAAAGTCATCTAGTCCCCATCATAAGAATTCCTTTTCCAAAGAAGAATGGCTTAAGCACTATTATTGGGAAACCCTTGATCATGCATCTTGGGAACCTGACAAACCATCTTCTGACGACTTAGCCCTTGCAATAGTCCCACATCAGAGTTTACCTACCCATAGGAAAAAGAACAAGGAGTTAGTCCAAAAATTCTGTGACCATGTCAACCACTCTATATTCACCTTGTCGGCTTCCACATTTGATAACTCCAATGATGACATGCCTCTCATATATCCCCAACTTATCGACTGGGATCAACAAGGTGCACCCATCTTAGACACATTCAAGAATGATGAAGCAATAGCTGAGTTCATGGGACTTCGAGAAGGCATACCAAGAGGGGATCATAAAGCTAGTTTTACCATAGAATTGGATGACAAAGCATATTTTGGGGAGTCTATTTACACCTCTAGTCACAAAATGGAAATAAAAAGAAGAATGATGAAAATGAGAAAAATAACAAGTGCCTAGGTGAAAACCAAAATGTGCCTTTGGATGAAGAAACAATCAAAATAAAGGAAGTATCTGAGGGCCAAAACCTCTTTGAGGCACCCAAGGATGGAGGTTTAAACATTCTCCTTGTTGAATAGGAAAAGTCACCAATGCTAGTAGAAGATTCTATTGAAGTCAACATAAATACTAAATAAAACCCTCAGAACATATACTTGGCAGCATCATTGACAAAGACAAAACAACCTAAGTTTAAGGACTTCTTCACAAAGAGACAAATAAAATTTGCACGGTCATACGCTGACATGCCTGGGCTAGATCCAGACATAATATTACACCATCTACCATCACAGCCAAGTATTAAGCCAGTCAAACAGAAGTTAAGGAAAATGCATCCACAGATTGCTCTACTGGTCAAAGCAGAACTTAAGAAACTCTTGGATGTCAAATTCATAAGAACCATAGACTATGCAAAATGGATTTCAAATATTGTGCCAATGACTAAACCAACCATAGACTATGCAAAATGGATTTCAAATATTGTGCCAATGACTAAACCAACCATAGACTATGCAAAATGGATTTCAAATATTGTGCCAATGACTAAACCAACTAGGGGCATTCACATTTGCACAAACTTTAGAGACATCAACAAGGCATGTCCTAAGGATGACTTCCCTTTGTCAAACATTGACATGATAGTAGATCTTACAGCAGGATACAAGATGCTATCCATCATGGATGGTTTCTCTAGATATAACCGAATCAAAATCACAGCTGGAGACCAACACAAGACAAATTTCACATGTCCATGGGGAACATACTGTTGGAATATTATGCCTTCTGGGCTAAAGAATGCAGGATCTACCTATCAACGAGCAATGACTACGATTTTCCATGACTTTGTACATACTGTCATGGAAGATTATGTAGATGACATTATAGCTAAATAAAAAACAAGGGCAGATCATTTGAAGGTTCCAGACAAGATATTCCAGAGGCTAGAGAATTACAACATCAGGCTAAATCCAAAGAAATGTGTCTTTGGAGTAAAATCAGGGAAACTTCTAGGGTATATCATTTTCAGAAGAGGCATTGAAGTAGATCCAGAGAAGGTAAGAGCTATCATAGAAATACCTCCTCTAGTCAGCATTGGTCAAATAAGAACACTACAAGGAATATTACAGTCTATCAGACGTTTCATTGTACAACTGGCAGACAAAATACACCCATTTCAACATTTACTCAAGAAAGGAGTACAATTTGTGTGGAAACCTAAATGTCAGGAATATTTCCAATAAATCAAAAATTATTTGCTCACTCCACTTGTCTTAATGCCACCTATAGATAGAAAAGCGTTGATACTATACATTTCAGCAGCTCAGTCAGCATTAGGAGCTCTTCTTGCACAAAATGATGATCAAGGTCATGAAAGAGTAGTGTATTACATTAGTAATACCTTGGTGGGATATGAATTAAATTAAAGCAACATAGAATGTGCATGTCTTGTGGTAGTCTTTGCTACTCAAAAAAATCAGCACTATATGCTAAATCGTCAAACAATGTTGGTCGCAAAGATTGATCCCCTCAAATATCTCCTAAGTAAAACATCATTAATAGGTCGATTGGCTAAATGGGCTATGATACTTAGCGAGTATGACATCCAATATGTGGAGAGGAGGGCTATAAAAGGACAAGTGATTATAGATCAGTTAGTAGATGTACCCATGAAGGTAGACCATCCTTTTGTGGTGGATTTTCCTGATGAATTTATCTTCATAGTTGACACTAGAACTGAATGGAAATTATACTTTGATGGGTCACATACAAATCGTGGTTCGGGAGAAGGTATCCTATTTGTTACACCTCAAGATGATACTATTCCTAAATCATTCAGGATTTCTTTCCCTTGCACCAACAACATAGTAGAGTATGAAGCCTTAGTGACAGGATTAAGAATGGCAGCCCAGTGGAAGATTAAGAGTCTACATGTTTTTGGTGATTCTCAGCTAGTAGTCCAATAAGTAAATGATGATTATGAGACTAAGGATGAGAAACTTTCCCCCTACAAGCACATGGCTGACAGTTTCAAGTAGTACTTTGATGACATTACCTTTCAACAAATACATGTACTCAAAATAGGGTTGCAGATGCTATGGCAACCATGGGTTCCTTATTGGATATTCTGAGCAATGTGCCTAATTTTGAGTTTTTGGTTGAACAGTTGTTGGTCCCTACCTATGATGTCCCTGATTCTACGATGGTGTGTACGATTTTTTGTCCTACCTCCCCTTGGTACAAAGATGTATTCAACTATCTAAATAACCAAACCTTACTTGTAGACCTGTCAAACAACCAATGCAGAACCTTTATCCATAAGTCAGCTAAATACACCATCATCGGAGATACCCTATATAGATGTACCTTAGATAACACTCTAATGAGATGTCTTGATGCTGGAGAAGGACAAAAAACTTTATGAGCGGTGCATGAGGGTATATGCGGATCCCATTCGAGTGGTCCTACTTTAGCCCATAAGATTATGAGATTAGGTTATTATTGGCCTACAATGGAAAAAGACTCATATATCTTTTTAAAGAAATGTAGACAATGTAAGATACACTGATATTTAATAAGAGCACCAACACAGGAGCTTTGTCTAATTACATCACCATGGCCCTTTTCCCAATGGGGACTTGACCTCATAGGTAAGATACACCCTCCATCATCCAATGACCATAAATTCATCATAACCGCCACCGAATACTTCACCAAATGGATTGAAGCTATTCCCATGATCTACATCACTGGCACACAAATATCCAAGTTTATCTTAAACTATATCATTTTTTGGTATGGTGTACCCCAATCCATTATCATTGACAATGGCCACCCATTCAAAACCCAAGAAGTACACCATCTACATGAAGAGTTCCATATCAAACATCATTTTTTCACCCTGTATTACCCACAAGGTAATGTCCAAGCCAAGGCAAGTAATAAAACCATTGTTAGAATCCTAAAAAATATTGTCAAATACGCTGGTCATGACTGGAACCTATAGCTAAATCCTACCTTATGGGCTTACCGCACAAGCATCCGTACTCCCACTGGTGCCAGTCCATACTCCCTAGTATTCAGATTTGAAGCTATCTTACCTATTGAGGTTGAAATTCCTTCCCTGAGGGTATCCTTGAAAGGTCACATTGATGATGAAGAATACCATGTATCCAGATTACAAGAGTTGGAATTACTGGATTAACGAAGACAAAAAGCACTAGACCATTTGCAAGCATATCATAATCATCTTTGTCATAGCTATAATAGGAAAGTTATAAGTAGACACCTTGACATTGGTGACTTGGTTTTAATGGTGAATCCCAAGAATCAAGCTAAACGAGGAAAGCCAGGTAAGTTTGAGCCTAACTGGTTAGGGTCTTATATTGTCACAGAAGCTTTTGGATCAGGAGCATACCAACTCTCTACCCATGAATGAGAGCCACTTTTGTTACCAATCAACAACCTTCATCTGAAGATGTTCTATGCCTAGCTTCTGAGAGTTTTTGTCTTAATTGAGAAAATACAAAAAAAAAATGGAAAAAAATGGATACCTTGATGAAAACCTGGCAAACAGGCATCTCTGTAACACCAAAAAAATTGAAAAGTCAACAAAATAGTAGAGAAATAATCCGTCCAATAGTGAAAACGACTTCGGTGGCGCTATGGATAAGTACCATGGTGAAAACCTGGAAAACATGCACCATGTGTAGTCAAACTCCCTCTTTCATCTACCATCATTCCAATCAGAATTTTCACTTTCCTTAATAATAAATGGTTGTCCTATCCATTGCTTGGAATGATTGACATTAAAGTCCATTCCGTCACATTCCCCACTCCATCTCGCAAGTCTTATTCTTTACTGGGGGAAAATACTTGTTATGTGCCATGAGGACCTTGTACATAACATTGCACCATCGTAAAATGTCCTGAAAAATTCTAAAACATTAGAAAACTTCAAAAAAGACAAAAAAAATCAAAACATGTCAGAAAATCCCAAAAACAGAGTCATGTTAAGTCAGTCGTATACATAGTCGAACTACGTTGCCTCTACGACTAGATGTAAGCAAGGCCAGCAGTCGATGTGACCCTGAGGCATTAGGTTTGTCTGTCTAGGTTTGTCATGTATCACACATTAAAATCATGAATCTTTGTACATTCAAAGTCATTGGTTGTGTTGAACTACGAGGTATCTACGTGTACAACTTAGGCAAGGCTAATCAATTGATGGGCTCTCGAGACCGCACTAGGTCAGTCCAATAGGGTTTATCACATTCAAATTCCCTATAACACATTTTGCATGTCATCAACTTCAGTACATATTTTCAGTCACTTATGTCAGTTAAAGTTTAGTCAAACTACAAGGTCTTTGCATGTGCAACGTAGGCAAGGCTAATCAATCGATGAGCCCCCGAGGCCGCATTAGGTCAGTCCTTTAGGGTATATCATCTCAAGTCATACACTATCAATACACACACACACTTTCAAATCAGTCAAGGAATCAAAAAAAGTCATGCACCAACAAGGCCAACATCTCAAAACTATCATCAAGTCAAAATCAAACACATTGTCAAACTGATCAACTTGTGTCTTAGCAAGATATGTCTTTCTTGTCAAAGGACATCGTCAAATTGTCATAGCCTCATGTAGCTTGTTGCATCAACACATCAGGCTCCAACATCTTATATGACACATGTCTTTCTGAAACCAGGCTTTGTCATGCCTTACACAGATAGTCACCAAGTCGAAACCAGACTCAACGTCTTATGCGGTATGTGTCATCCCTCACATCTTGCTATGTCAAACATCAAACAATAAAACAATCCCACAAGATCAAGTTTTGGAAAATAATTTTATTTGGCTTTATGACTTTATATCTTATTTTGTCTTATCTTTCTATTGATTTGTGAATAAGTTTGGTTACTAGCTTTCTCAAGGATGTCCCTTGAAGGATTTAGAGAAGCAAGTATGTCTCAGGACTCTTTTTCTTTGGCTATTGTCTGTCAACTGTCTTTTTAAATTTGGATTTTGAGTCATGTTACTAGTCTTCTCAAGGATGTCCTATCAAGGATTTCAAGCAGCAATGGCATCTCATGACCCGTCTTTTATTTGTTTGTTGTCTATGGTTTTTCAAGACAAAACGACTGGGGCAATCTTGCCCTTAGTATGAGTTAAGACACTCCTTGTCTATGATTGTCTATTTTTCGTAGATGAATGACTTTGTACACTATGGTCTATATCATATCATGGTGTGTACTATCCATTTGTGTCATGTCCCACCCAATTATGATAAAAAAAGAAAGCTTAGCATATCTGGAAAAATATCAAAGATCATATGTTTTTCAATAAACCACCTTCGTTGTTTCCTACTAACATTCTAAAATCATTTGTGCTCACATTTCTCTTTTCTGACATACTGATAAAGTCTCGTGACACAAAAAAAACATTAGATAATTTGCATATGCATACATTCTATAAGCATTATGTAAACAATGTAGTACATTATATAGTTACATGTAGTAACATTAACATCTTCATTGCATATTTACAAAATCATGGCATAATAAGAATTCCATCATCATAAGGTACATAATGGAAACATTACATGTACATATAACCATTACATATAAAATAAGATCATATAGAACATTGCATCCATCATCATATAGAATCATCATAACATCATAAACTGCATCAACTCATCACATGTAGAAACATTCATTCATAACACATATACATACATCATCTAGGAAACATAATCATATAGAAGCAATCCATCGCCATAAAATAGAACTACATACCATATAGAATCGCCAAAAATCATATATATATCGATCAAAATAATGTGTCATAGTACAATTTTAGAATGTATCCATAAATAAAAACGAGCTCGCAGGCTCTCTCTGATAAAAGTACAAGTGTCTACATATATAACAGTGTCAACGTGTCCCACTACCACTACTGTCACGTGGTGAAGGTGGAGGAAACTACCTCGAAGGTACTCTCTGTGACATGGAAGGCCTATCATATGGACTTTTCCTCAGTGGTCCTACCACACCCTCCGTGCTCTATGTCCTGGTCTGACTCCTGCTCTGTGATTTGTGGTTGCAAACCTCTGAAAAGCTAGGAGCTCATCTCTCTGCTGGCACCACTCACTCATATAGATCACTATAATAGGTAGCTCTCTCTACTGATCTGACTAGCTCACATACCATGCCATTAGATGAAGTGCCACTATAAAGGCATCTTACCTCTATAAACTGCCGCTCTATCTCATGTCTCTGAGCTATGGCCTGATCTCTCTCCATGAGTGCACTGTCTCTCTCCATATGAGCATTGTCTCTCTCTATCTGCATGGCATCTAGCTCTATATTGACCAGTCTCAACCTCTCCTCCAATGCCTCCCTATCACTATCCCTAGGGGCATCATCATCCCGTCTCCCCTCTACAATCCGATCTCAGAGATCTCTCTCATGCTCCTCCATAGGTACCTCCTCCTCAATATCATCCTCCCCATAGCCTGTCGGAATACCAAGAGGATCAATTTCCACTTCAGCCTCCTCCTCCTCTGCAAGGTCCTCTCCACCAATCTATACCTCTACATGCTCCTCTGCTAATACCTCCTCAGTAGCATGCTCATCTCCAACTTGTGCCTTTGGTCCACCTCTGTGGTCCAACATCGATACATCCTCCACCTCCTCCTCTCAAATAGGTGATAGTCCACCTACTCGACTGCCTCTCTAACCTCTCCGTCCTCATCTACCACCACCAACTCTGCCATCATCACCACCACCCCTACCAGTACCTCTACCAACACCTCTACCTCTACATCGCCCTCTCAGCCCTGTACCTTGTCTCTCTACTAGTGCCGGCTAATCCAGATTTGTATACAGAATCGGATGATGCTCTGCCCACCATATATCATAAGAAGTTGTCATCCCTAGATCTGCTGCTCTGCCTCTCCATCTCCACTATAAAGGCTGTAATGCTTGAATCTCTACCTCTGTAGTAGCTATTGGTAGCATAGGCCCCGAGTGTGGAGCCTCTCTGGAAGATTGAGCAAACTTTGCTCTACCTCTAGGCTCATCCTGAACCTCCCGAAATTTTCTCAAAACATGGTCAGACAGGTGTCTCTCAATGATATGTACACTCAAAATAGTCCTACCAATTAGATACTATGTCTACCGACAGTAAGTCAAATGCCCATCCTCATATTAGTACCATCTCTCACAATCCATGTATGGCCTCCACGCAAACTGATCCAATGTATCCAATGCATGTCTCCAATAACCCCTATCTCTGACATGACTCTGAGTAATGTTTCCCATATACTAGAAAACATAAGGAGATCTAGCCTCTCGGTCTGCAGTAACAAGAGGACAAAATACAACAATGCACTCCCATGCCCAAACCATGAGAAGAGTGGTACACTAATGAATTTGAACCCAATTTCCGACGGATGTTCATCGAACTTTTGATGATCTATTGTCGGCCGACCGACGAATCGCAGAAATTAGCGTCGTCGCTCACTTTTCGTCTATATCCCGAAGGACTGTAGAACATCAAATTCACAATGCAAGATCATCGGAACCGCGATGCCTCCTTCGTCGATCACGCGACGAGTAGTGGCTAGACCATGGGCAACATACCATCCTTGAAGCGGCAGATCAGCGACATACATTTATCGGAACCGAGATGATAGTTTTGTCGCTCTAGCAATGAACAGTACCCAGAGCATGGGCGACATGCCATGGATGAGGTGCCGGAGTAGAAACATACATTCTTTAGAACCGAGATGATAGTTGTGTTGCTCTAATG
This sequence comes from Sequoiadendron giganteum, assembly GCA_007115665.2. NCBI lineage: Eukaryota > Viridiplantae > Streptophyta > Pinopsida > Cupressales > Cupressaceae > Sequoiadendron > Sequoiadendron giganteum. The sequence continues at coordinate 133,826,631 of CM021102.1, read as the reverse complement.
ATGAATAGTACCTAGAGCATGGGCAGCATATCGTTGATGAAGTGTGAGAGCAACGACATACATTCGTCGAAACTAAGACGACAGTTTTGTCGCTCTAGTGACAAACACTACAGGGAGCACGTGCGGCATACCTTTTGCAAATTTTCAGATTAACAACATAAGTTCATCAAACGCACAATGAAATGGGAAAGTCATTATGGCGAAAGTTCATCGGATACATTGCAGATTTGTTAGATGCTTTTTTCGATTTGTCGCAATTTCGATAGAACAATGCAATTTTTAAAAAAATATGAAATGTAGGCATATCAGTGAAAGATCAAGACTATTATAGCAATCAAACATGTCAGTTGTTGTGTTTAATTAGGCCTACAGAGGCAAGGATTTAACATTTTTTGCATACATCTGGAGTCCAAGCTCTAGCCCTGCATTATTTGGTTACTATGTATGAGAAATGAGCAATGAATAATTGTAGAATATGGAGGCTATGGATGATATTATGATGGACACATTTGATGTTGATCAAAAATTGGAGAAAAATATAAAACCTATGATGAGTCATGAGATCAAGGGGACTGTCATGGACAACAAGCACAACCTACGAACTGGATTCTAATTTTGCTAAAAAAGAGAAAATCAAACTAGTGAATATTAAACTACACACTAGAATCTAAATTTGTGGAAAATGAGCAATTTGGTGATAAAAAGTACCTACAGTGCGTCTTGGATACTTAGCTAGTGTACTAAGAAATAGGATTGCAAACCCAAAATTATTCTCACTCTAGAAATTCAATAGAAAAATACATAATGTTATCCTGGATACTTAGCTCTTAAATAGTCAATAAAACAATATGAGCATGATTATGAATGGTTTTACCTGGTCCCACTCTTGATCTCCATGTTTGAGAGCCTTCTCTTTAAGACCCCATGAATCCACTATGATCCATTACTGCCAAAAGAGATATTAATGTGTAAACAAGGAGCAACATTTAGACAAACTGGTTGTTGATTTCTTCTAATAAATTTAGAGACTACAAAAAGAAGATACCTGATGGGGATCATGTGGGCTTCCTAGAGAAATCACTACAATATGGCCTCAAGAAGAAATGAAAAACTTTGGATTAGCTTCACAGTAAATCCTAATAGCATGACATTGAAAGTTGCTCAGGTACAGGGTCCTCTCCCCTAGATTAAATTAAGGAAAACATTATTGTAAACAAAATATGTATAGAAGAATATGAATGTAAAGGAAAATGGATATTAGTAAAACATAAATGTAAATAAAAGTAGTGTGAGTAGAAAATGAATCTAAATTGGTCTTGAACAAATAAAATCATACCCAATTAGCATTAAGTTATACTGACCTTGTACTGATTGCCATTGTCAATCTTGAAGGTTACTTTGATGCCTTCTACAGAAAGATATGTAATGCCATATTTGAAATTATGTATATTATTTTTTTAATTCTTCTCCATTTTGATATTTTCTTTCAAAAATTCATAGAAAGATATGTAATGCCATTTTTGAAACTTACATATTTTAATTTTACTAGTTTTGTAATTATAGGCTATGATTCCAACAATTGTGAAACTCATTGGCAATATGTTATATGAATGAATTAAACTATGCAATTGGAAGGTGTAAATCCAAATTCCTTAACCCTTGCCAACATCCTTCTTTCCTATTTTAAAACATGTGCTTTGGAACAGGGCATGAAAATCCATCTAAGTTGAATGAATGTAAGTAGATATATTTTAGCATACCTGCAGATGGTACAAAATTTCATGGTTAAGTGGAAGCCTCCCATCAACAACAAGATCCAAATATCCTTGTATCTATCTCAATCGATCCTCTAAACCCTTCAGAGCTGTCAAATTTTCCACTAACCTGTTATGCACAAAAGTCAAATTTTAGAGACCACTAAAATAAAAATTAAAAACAGAGCTTTGAAACCAAATCCACACACAACACAATGTTCATAGTGAAAATTTAGCACTTTCTTTCATCTGTGCATATTGGTTTGATGCTTCAAACGATGCATTTCTTATATTGAAAAGTGCATTACTTACCTTATTGAGCTTCTCTTTTTTTTGAGAATAGTTTAATATTGTCTACTTAACAGGGCCAACCACGTGAAGGTGGAAGCTCATTTGGCCCCTCCCCCCACCTGCCCCCCTCCCGCCCTCACATCACTCTCAATTCCCCATACCCGATCATATAACATTAATCATTCATTCATCCATTAATAACATATAGCATTCATTCATTTATCCTGCATTAATAACATATAACATTCATTCATTAACATATTCACATTCATTCATTCATCCATTAATAACATATAACATTTATTCATTCATCCATTAATAACATATAACATTCATTCATTAACATATAACATTCATTCATTAACATATAACATTTATTCATTAACACATTTACATATTTCATTTTTTCAGTTTTTACATATTATCAAAAATATGGCTGTCATAATATGATTACAATCACTTTTTTTTTGTTTCTTTTTTGCAGCTAAAAAAAGCTAAAGTGGAGTATCATTTTCAAAATCATTTGTCCCCCTTGAGTTGTTCTAAGCTCTGCTCATGAGCTTAATGTATGCCTAGTCATGTACTCACAATGTGGACGTGGCTGCAAGGGGGGGTTTGATGTAATAGCAAAGAAATGTTAAATTGATATGTTTTATTATTATTGTTACATGTATTTCATTAATTAAAAGAACATCAAAGTGGTACTCTTTACCTGATTGGGCCACATCATGTTCCTGATATTGTCTTATAGCCTCATGCTGAACACCCTCTAAATCCCAATCTAGAGTTGAAACATGAAAGATTACATTAATTAATACACCAATTGCAATTAAATATGTTTAAAAGAACATTAGAGTGGTCCTCTTTACCTGATGGAGCCACATCATGTTCCTGATCTTGTCTAGCCTGATCATGCTCAACATGTTGATCACGCTCTACATGCTCTAAAGTTGAAACATGGAAGGTTACATTGATTAATACACCAAATGCAATTATAAAGATGTTTAATTGTATTAATCCATACTGCTTTTTGTATAGCACCTGAATACATCTAGTACCAAGATGCACACCATGGCCTTCATCTACAGGTTGTGCTCCACCCTCACCAGGTTGCATTCCAATGTCATGTGTAGTATTATCATTGCTTATCTATGTAAAACAAATAGGCACATTATTATGGTGGAAATTAATATTGAATAGATTGCACAAGTATTCAATTTGAAATTAACTTTATTGAGTTTATTTACCTGCGTGTTGGATGTGGTGGAAGATTGTGTTTGCCCAGTCGAGACTCTTAGTTGTTCAGTCAGGGCTCCATAGCCTTTGTGGAAGGCAATCTTCAGGTTCTCTTTTGTGGGCACTCTATTGAAATCATAGCCCTGCATTTTTGCATGCGATCATGAATTTTGCTTCTATGGTGTGATAAAACCAAAATTGTCTGCAATTTATTATTTGGATGCAATATTTCATTTATTGATACTTACAAATTGTGCAAATATTTTCATATAACCACCAGAGCCAAGTTTTTGTTGCTCGTGTTTTTCTAGTCTTGCCTTTGTTTCCTTCGATGTATCGGGCAATCTATGAAAAATTTGAAATATGTTAGATTATGTAAAAAGAAAGAGTAATCAGTATATAATTAAATTGTTGATAGTATCACATACCTTCCTTGTCCCGGTGGTGTCTTTCCTTTTTTCTTTTCAGCCTTCTCCTTTCCATTCTACACCAAGTCCTTCCACTCCCTCTCCGGAATCATGGGGGGATGCTCGTACTTTATGTTCTTCTGTAAATGTGACCTATATTGGTCCCTCACATACTTTAGATAGGTACCAACTTTCTTAAGGACCTTGGTTCAATTGAATGTTTTATCACCGAACAACACAATAAATGGTTAATGAACTCATCTTTTAAAACTTCATTTTGGGAATTCCACCATGTACGTATGGTGGGCCCGAAGAGCTCCAATGTAAGATCACTTAGATGTTTATAAAAAACATCATTTCCTGCAAAATGATCATGGGATCATTAGTCTATAAAGAGTGATCAATAAGTAAATTTCAATTGGATTATATATAATAATAATTAAAACATTTTAAAGTACCTGGGACCTTCTCTATCTTTATGGGAAGGAAATCCTCGGTCACCACAAATGTGACCAGTGTACTAATAATACGGGAAGATCCAAGAAATGCTGCTAAAACATAACCAGTACTAGCGGCCTCTGTATCCATAGGTACTGACACATGTAGTGGCATGTGTTCGCTTTCAGATGGTGCACTACCAAATGCTTGCATGGTATGTGTTGTTGACATTTTAGTCGACAATATAGGCACCGATGATGGGGTCAGATGATGTGTTGTATGTGCAGGAAGATCAAGATTGACACTTGTATTGACCCCTACTTTCGAGGCAACACTTGCAGTACCTTAATCATGGCCAGCAACATGATGAGGACGCAAATAATCCTGTAAAAATAACACATATTTTAGTTCATGACATAAAAGAGTACAAAATATAAAACCATGAATGAACTTATGTTATAATTAAAGATCTCATGACAGCCTACTTGCAAGTTTTGTGCTCTCTCTAACAATATTTTAACCCTTTCTCTTATCTCATCTATTTGAGGCACTATGAATACCAACTTAAGGATTTCTTCATTGCATTTTTTTTGGGCCTTCCTCATCATATCCACAGGGTTTGCGGAAAATGCGATGTCATCATCGCATAATAGTTACTGCACCTCCATATGGATGCTCTCCTATACTGCTAGTGCCTTTCCCCGATCATCTGACTGCAACAAGAATATTAAAAACATTATCGAAATTAACCCAATAAACTCATGAAAAAAACATAATAATAAAACATTTTGCTCGTATCTAATTTGTACAATTACAATGAGGTAAGCCTGTTGGATATAAGCGCCTGAAGATGGATCGTGATTTGCGCTCTAGGCTGGAGCCTTCCTCATATGATCAATGTCCCGCTGTGCCAAAAAATAAATATAGAAAACATTACCGAAATGAAACCAATAGACTTACGAAAAAAAACATAATAATAAAAAATTTTGCTTGTATCTAATTTGTACAATTACAATGAGGTAAACTTGTTGGATATAAGTGCCTGAAGATGGATCATGATCTACGCTCTAGGCCGGAGCCTTCCTCGTATGATCAATGTCCTACCGTGCCAAAAAATAAATATAGAAAACATTACCGAAATGAAACCAATAGAATTACGAAAAAAAACATAATAATAAAATGCTATATTGGAGTCATTAATTGGAGGTTGGGTAAAATGGTATATAGTACATACCACCAACATAGTAACTATGTTTGTATCTAAGCAATTTAAATTGTAATCGATTAACAACTCTTCCCCTGCAGTTATTGATTTAATCGCACATACGAATACATGGTTTCCCTCTTGTGCCTCGAATATACAATTGGGTTGCTTATTTGTTGACCTAGGTCGTGTACTATTTATAAACCCTGCAATATTCCCTGATGCTTTTGGCCTCCCATCAATATACCTAGCCACTCCTTTATTTTGATCCTTATGTTTTAGTTGTATATAATTTGTTGATAGTGAATACCTACGCATACTTCATGTATATCGAACCAGCTGCATCCAATCTTTGTAACTGTAATAGGGTCCAACATACTCCATCAACTCAGTAACTTTTTCATAACATACCTTTGTGTCATCCATGCAAACTAGGCCCAAAGCATGTAATGATGATGGTGCTATGTGATATATCCTCTCGTTGACACAAAGATCAGTGTTTATTGGAGGAAGTTCCTTGGGTACCCATTATTTCCGTACATGTTTGTACCTCAAGGGCACCTCGATGTTGCCTATGCTCTCATCATCATAAGAACATGACCCCCCTTTAGCAAGAAAAAATTCCATGCGTTTATGAAATTTTCTTCTAATATTTTGACCTCTAGTTGATCTCCCTTTTTTAGACCTACTACATGTCTTTCTTTCCTCTTCTCTTCTTGAATTTCCCTTGCTTGAGGAACATAAATCTAACAAATACCTATTTGGTGGTACCTGCACTCATAAGGATGTTGGATGAAGTTCTTTCATGGTAATGTGATCCGAAGGTGACATTATGATTAATCTATCATTTCATCACTAGAATTTGACAGGTTATAAGGTAATCAAGTCTTGATATATTGCAATTTATTTTTACTATCGTCAAAATATGTCCATCACAAATCAAATCTACTTAACATTTTAACTCCCAAACTTTGTAACAAGTGTTAAATGTGACTATGGTCCACCAGTTACACAACCAAGGCATCAAATGTATTCTCTAATTGTAATCAAAGGACTTTTTCTCTTCATTCAAGTAAATAAACTTGAAGGGAAACACCACCAAGTGGTTTATTGGACACCTACATGACTAAAAATAGAAGAAAATTTACATTTAATTTCCATATGTCTAAGTGGTTAATGGGGAGGGAGTGTGTACTAGAAATTACATCCACCAATATACCCACTGTCTTGGAAGTGTAACTCGGTGGATTTGTGTGCATCATGGTGGATTTGATGGAGTTTAAAATCTCATTCTTTGAATTCCATTTATGTTTTTCCATTGTATTTGCTTGTTACATTGTTTGGGAGGAACCTAAGGTTGGGTTTTACCTTGGCTTTCATAAAAATCCTAATGTTCCATGTAAAAACTTGGGTGAGATATATTTGGCTGTTACCTTTTTGGAGTGGGTATTAAAAATGACTTATGTCTCATTGTTTCATCTAGGCCGGGTCCCTTTTTATAAATTGAGTTAAATATTTTGCCTAACTTTATTACTTCCTAAGTTTAGGTTGGCCTGTTCCCTATGTTACTGAAATCAGCCCAAACCTAAGGGGAGGGTTAATAATCAAAAGAGCTTCTGAAACTTCAACTATAGAAGCTACAAACTTGACTGTAAATGTGGCCAAATTGGGCCAAAAGACAGCTGAAAGAGAAGAAGCTGAGAAGAAAAGTTTGATGGAGAAGTATAACACCATTATTGGAGAGTATAGTAGAATGCAACAAAGGAATGTTGAGCTAAAAACTAAGGTAGACAGGTTCAAGTACAGACATGTGGGGGAGTCTTCTAGTGCTCCTAGTATCCTGGCCATACCTTCTAGATCAAGATCAGTACCTCAAAATTTTCCTATTGTTTCTACTCCTGGGTCCCCCATCCAGACTCTTGCTCCTAGTCCTTCATTAGAGCCAGTTGAAGAGGAGGTTGAGTAATATGTAGATCCCACCAAAAAGTAGATGCTTAATAAGATTAGAGAGCTACAGGCAGCTCTAAAAGCAAGTGAGAAGGGAGCAATTGCCAAGCAAAATGAAGTTGTAGACATAGTTTTTAGGCATTTGAATTAGGGAGTTGATGGTAGATTACCATTAGTTTATTCTTTATATTCTTTATTCTTAGATTCAATAAGAAACATTACTAGGGATCAGGAATTTGTTTTGCCTTTAGTTGGGAAGTGGATCCCTAGGGCAAATGACCTAGATGTTATGTATAAGGGCTCTAGATTCGATGCAAACAATAGGCCCCAATCATTAAGGCCTACTCAAGTTTTTGTAAAATCACTGCAAGGTTTTCAAGACTTACCTGATGATTTGAGTAGGAAGATTAAGGAACTGGTAAAGAATTTTGATGACTGGAGTGGCATGCCTTTACCAGATTTACAGGGACTGTCCTGTTTTGCCTATGTAAAGGTTTGAGGGTTAAATAGAAATGACATCCACCAATCCACCCACTGTCTTGGAACTGTAACTCGATGGATTGGTGTGCATCATGGTATGATAGAGGTTCATTCCATTTAGGGGTCTTTTAAAGCAAGAAACTTGGCATTGAATTGATGCCCTAGGGCTGATAGGGGCAATTTTCTTATGAATTTGTGGTTGTTAAGTTAGGGTTTATCAATTTGATAGATATCTTGGTAGAGTCATGGTGACATTATTTGATGGTCCAATCTCTACCTCAATAACAAAAATATCTCTAAGAACTCTAAGAGCTATAATGGGATGGAATTAAAGGAACATTCATATGAAGGATCTTCTAATGAAGGACCTTTGAATTAAGGTCTTCATTTGAAGGTGCTTCATGCCAAGGTTCCTTTTATAAATCATTTTGGATATGAAATATTTAAAATAAAAAATACCTTCATTTGAAAGTCTTGACATGGCATCATTTTTGAATGAAGGTTCTTCATTCAAAGGTCATGACGACATCACCTTCAAATGAAGGTTCTTCATTAACTGGTATTTTGTAATTTTGAATGTGTGATAATAGTTTAGGGTTGAAAATAAATCCATTTGAGCCTTTTATAAATGAAAGGACATTTGATGCAATCATATGCCTTCTCAAACTTTTAACTTAATAGTAAGGGCATCATGAGTAGTTTGTTGGGCCCATTCAACAATCTCCGATGCAAGGATTGAATTGTCTAGAATGTATCTACTATCAAGAAAGCAAATTTTTTTACCTATATGACTATATCTCAAGCAATAGGTTTAACTTTGATGGCAATGATATTGACAAGGATTTTGTAATCTAGGTGTTGAGAAGCATAATTGGCCACCATCCTAGGAAAGATTCTTCATTCTCACTTTTAGGTGTTAAAATTTAACAATACGTAGATTGATGAAAGAGCCCAAAGATCCTTTCTCCATGTTATCCAAGTACACATAGCAACGATCTTCTCTTATATGGTTGGAGATGATTTCAAAAACCTAGCTAGGAATTATTCATTTAACCTAAGGTTCTCTCATAATGCCATCATTGGAAAGTATGATCAAATTCTTCTATTATGAAGAATTGGTCTATGTGCCTCTAGTAATCACTATAAAAATGTGAAAGACGAAGCTATTTTATTTTTTGTCTTATCTTATACCATTTTATGAGAATGGGTGGGGCAATGTACGAGAAGATCTTTGGAAACTAGGCATGAAAATTGCAGGTTAAAGAGAATAGGGGTGCCAAACTTACAGTACTCATTGTCCCTTGGTCGTCGATTTTCCCTGAGTGCCCTCAACCTCATCCTCGACGCTGGTATTGACCTTGTTTTAGCTCCAAACTCTTCATTGGCACTGGTATTGACTTTGTTTTCACTCCTCCAAACTCTTCCTCAGCGTTGGTATTGACCTTTCACTTGTCCAATTTGACGAGCTACAACCTGGTTTAGTTAGGTTTTAGAGTATGTTAACTAAATTTAAAATTATGGCGCCATTTAGAGTAGTAAATATAAAGAAAGCAAAGCCTATTATGGCACCATTTAGAGTAGTGAATATAAAGTAAGCCAAGCCTATTATAGTCATGAGGGAAATAATAAAACTCCTACGATACTTTGTGAAACCATTTTCCTTGGTTAAAGGGAGGCCATAAAATATACTTAATGATTTTTTCAATCTTCAAATATGAAGATTTGCAAGGTTCTTAGCAACATGAGTAATGGAAATGTGTGCAACTGCAAGAATTTTTGAACACACATGGAATCTCCTTGCCAAAGAAAGGGGCTTCATAATTTAATATGATAATTTTTCTTAGCTCTAGAAATGATATGTTTCCTTAAAGAGGAAGGAGAAACCTAAAAGGTAAAAGAGATTCTTAGGAATCTCAACACTTCCTTATGATCAACCCCATTCTATCCATAGGAATTGAACCAATTGGGCTTGGCTAAGAATTATTTCCTATAACATTGAGTTTTATGCCACTATATATTTGACCTTAAAGCTTTCTAGAAAATATCTAGGCATTGAATATCCTAAATAATGTCACATTTTTCCTACAAGAGAGTAAGAAAGGAGTCATTAGAAAAATGAACATTGAATAGTTGGGCTATAGAGTTACAAAATCAACATCCAATCGTCGATTGTGGGATTCACATCCTTAATGTTTGTTAGAATTTGACAAAATATTTGTTGTTCTTCGTTTTGTCCATCTTGTCGAAAAACACAACTTAATGTAATGACCATTTTGAATTCTTGGAAAGTTGTAAGTCTTGTCCCTTCTAGTTCATTGAAATCTCTTATTGGAATTCTTACCTTTGAATGAATGGTTGAAGCACCAATGTTGAATGTTGCAACTCTAGTAGGCGTGAATAGAAGTAGAGGAGATTGTTTGGGAGAAGAATTTTTTTCTAGTGCTAGGTTATGTGTTAGGTTATATAGGGTTAGGTTATATAGTGTTTGAGCCTAGCCTCAAACACTACAGGGTGATCCCACAAAGTTGGTTTACAATTTCTGAGAGGAACTGATTTTTGCTGAAATCACATATTTTTAGAAAATATAATGATTTAAGCCTTTAAATTTTCCATTTTAAGGATTCCAATTGAAGAGATTTTGATCAAACCACCTTAGATATAACCCCCTTGGATAGAACCTCACTAGTTTTAAACCATACCTATAAATGAGTCTCCTTTACACCTATCAAAATGCTGATAAAAAATCACTTTTGATTTACCTTTTGGGGGATCAAATGAATTCATTTAAAATTTATTTGAAATTTATATGATAGTTTTCAAAATAATCTATCCCACGAATATAATTTTAATATGTTTTGGTTTTATTATGTATGTGTTTTTTTAGTTTTATTAAACATAGATTTTTCACTGAAAATCAAGCTCTTTGTTTTGCACATGTGGAAAAATATAAAATTTAGAAAAAAAAAAAAATTTAAAATATGTCCGTGCTGGGTATTGATGTTCTTGATCCATTAAAAAAAAAAATATTGAATTTTGATACATACATAAAAAGTTATGTTGTATACAGTTCGCCTATGTCTAAATTGCAATTGGTTTGACTTCGAAACTCTATTAAGGAAAGAATATTCAATAAAAAAATATGAGACCAAATAAAAGTGCTATATATCATAGTTACAAATCTAAATTAAAAACAATTATAATTTTATCCTTCATACAAATTTTTTTATGTTGTATACGGTGAGCGTCACTTTTTAAAAATGTTGTTTTGTAAAAAAAACTAGTGTTCGTGGGAGATGGAAAAAGTGCAATCTTATTCCAAAAATTTTGAAAAAAATATTTTTAGAATCTACAAGCAAAATATGATGAGACTCTAGTTTTCATCATCTTCAAATTCCTCACGGTTTAGCCGCTATAGGTGCCCAAGTGTGAAGATTTAGTTAAAAATAATAATTCCAGTGTCCAGTTTGACCAAAAATTGTAAACCACTATTGTGGGATCACCCTACAATTAGGGTTAGGTTATGAGTTTTCTTTAGGGTTAGGTTTGGGATTAGGTTAATGGTTATGGTTAGAGTTTAGGGTAATCTCTAAATTTAAGTTTAAGTCGTAGTTGATTATTTTCCCACAAAAGGAAATTAGATCCATTTTTTCTCATGTTCATTATAGCCAACTATGGCTTAATCTTAAATTTAGACCTTTTCTTGAAACCTAACATCATATCCCTAATCTAACCATAACCCTAACCCTAATCATAATATTGACTCATATGCTGACCTTAACCCTAGCCCTGACAATAAGCCTAATCATAACCCTTACTTGGAAAGTAAACCATCATTTTCTCATTAATGTAACCCTTGCCATAACTTTAACCCTAACACTATTTATCAAAACCGTAATCTTAACCATAACCCAAATCCTTTTTATCACAACCCTAAACATAAGCATAACTCTAACCCTAAACCCTAAACCATGATCCTAATTCTAATGTAATCCTAACACTAACCTTAACTTACACCCTAACCTTAACCCTAATTGTAACCCTAAACTAAAGACAAATGCTACACCCTAAACTATAATACAAATCTTAAACCTAGCCCTAACCCTAATCATAACCTAACCCTTTTTCTCGAAACCTTAACCTTGACCCTAACCCTCACCTTTATCCTATATTTATAACCCTAACCACAACCAAAAATCTAACCCAAACCCTAACCCTAATTACCTAACCCTAAATATTTTTTCTTTTATTAATTAGTTTCATTCACTCTAATTACCCTAATCCTATCCCTAAACCTAACCCTAGCCCTATCACTGGCCCTAATTCTAACCCCAACTCTAAGCCAAATATAAAAACAACCCTTAATCATAACAATAACCCTAAAACTTAATTCTAAATATAACCCTAATACTATAATCCCTAATTGTAATCCTAAACCCTAACCCTAATTTCATATCTAATCCCAACCATAACCAAAACTCTAAATCTAACCCTAACCATAAAACATAAACCCTAATCTAACCCTAATCCTAACAGTATTTTTCCTAACCCTAACCCTAACTCTAAACCTAACACTAACCGAACACTAAATCCTAACCCTAATTAAATACCCAATCATAACCCTAAATTGTAACATGATCCTTTGAATTGGATACTACATAAAAATTTATGTGTTACAATCATTGCTTCCATTGTTGGCATTTTTACATTGGGATGCATATATTTTTAAAATCAACAAAATATTTTAATGTCTTTCCAAAATTAATATTATTAATTGTAATATCAAACTTATAAACATGTATGCAAAATAAGAACATAAATAAGAAATATATGGTAATAGTTTCTTCAAAAAAAATAGTGATGTGGACTACAAGGACTATAAGATATCCACAAAAAAGATCTACATTGAAAATATTTTAGGGAAATTCAAGAAAATACAATCGGTAGATGCAAAGACAAATAATTGTGAAATTGTGTACTATAATGATTTTAGAATATACACATAATGGATTTGTTGAAAAGGTTTTAGAAACTTTCAAACAAATGCAATTGGTAGATGCAAATAAAAATTCCACAACCTTCACCAAAATCCTTATTGGTTTCCTTAATATGGGATATTTGGAACAAGGTATAGACATCCATCAAAGCATAATATGAAGATGAATTTTTTCAAATGTTGTGGTTGTAGATGCCCTTTTAAAATTAATACAAAATGTTGAAGGATAGAAAAATCTTGTGAACTATTTGACAAAATGTCTCAAAGAATTGTAATCTCTCAATTTATTTTAGTGCCTATTTTGTTATACCCCATGTCCCAAATTGGGTATAACACAATAGACACTAAAAAAATTTGATAGATTGTTATGAGGGAAGTGATGAGACTTTTCTAATTAGAGTGTATTCCATGAGATTACAAATATTCAAGGCATTGTGTCAAATGGTTCATCAGATTTGTCTATCCTCCCACATTTTGCATAGATTTCAAAAGGGCATCTACAACCACAAGATTTGAGAAAATTCATCTTCATATTATGTTTTACTTATGATTGGTTTACTCTTATACTAAATCTGAGTGTTGTTTGTGTTTTGACAAGAGTAGATTAGCTTCTTCAAAAGCCTGATGACAGTTTCAGTTAGGCACATAAATAATTCTTCATAATTTGCTTAAACTTCTTCACACTCTGCTCTACATTCGAGTGATCTAATATTTATGCACACATATCTCGCATACACTTCACATAGATTCTCTCTAAATGAATAAAACAATCGCTCTTATATATCCACTTCATGAATTTACATTAACAACTTTGTTGGCCAAAAATAAATAATAGATGAATACAAACTATCGGCCCAATTTATGAAGAAATCTCAATGCGCACCAACCTAAATCGGTCATAATATAATGAAGACCTAAATCAACATCCTCGAACATGCCAAGCATTCAAAAATTAATCCACAAGGATCTACAACACGCTACCACCATCATGTCAACCAAGAACATGAAAACTCGAACATGCAAAGGAAAAATCTTTGATCACGAGCACACTGATCAACGTGGACGTACCAAAATGATAGAGTATGAGATCAAGAAACATCAATGAACATCTCAAGAGCATACACAACAATTCAATTCACCAGAATTACATTCTCTTCTTTTAGAAACACCAACTATAGCAACAAAATAACTGTAGGAACACAAAAACTCATAACTCGCTCCAATCTTAATGCACACCTCTGAAACTTCTAGAGGATATACTAGATAGGCTCAGCAACAAACCCTTTAATACATGACTTTAGAATACCAACGTACAAAAATTTCCACCACTCTGGTCTCCACAACTTCATAGACTATCTACAACATATTTATTCTAATTTTCTCAATATCCTCAACATATACAACCTTTAAGACATTAATGCTAATAGTGTTGACATCAATGACAACCACATATCATGAGAAACACAACCACAACATCCAACAATCTACATCTCTATGAAAATTGGTATATGCTAATAGTCAACTTATTATCTTATTTATAGCATCTCCTTAGCTTTTTATACTAAAAATTTAAGGTAGAGGGTAGCACGATTCTTTGAATTGGATACTACATAAAAATTTATGTGTTATAGTCATTTCTTCCATTGTTTTCATTTTCACATTAGGATGCATATTTTTTACAATCAACACTCTTTTAATGTCTTGCCAAAATTAATATTATTAATAATTTCAAACTTTTATAAACATGTATGGAAAATAAGTACATAAATAAGAAATATATTGTAATAGTTTCTTCAACAAAGGATAAAAAAATCATGTGGACCGTACAAGGATTGCGGTGGGACTTAAAATTTACATGGATGGAGGCTAGGGTTTTGGGGTTTAAGGTGGGTGTTTTCTAACCGTGGGGTATTAATGAGGGAGATCAATGATAATCCTTCCTCCCGGATCTCACGGATCTCGCACGATTAAATTAAAGGCCCCTGAGGGTACGACGAGGTCTGTGAAGAGGTGACACGTGACCTGGTTCTTGAAGTGATAGGGCTAGTTGGGACCCGCTGTCTAGTTGCAGCCTCTTATTTTATTGGGTTGTGATTAGGCACGGTTCTCCTAGGGTGCTGATGTGGATTTTCAAACAATTGTTGACTCAATCTGAGTCATCTGACTTGCCATGTTCAATCTGCATTAACGGTTCAATTTTTGTTGGGTTCCTGTTCATATGCATTGGGAGTTCTTGCTCTCTGTAAGTTGTTCTCATTAATGGCATGGGATTTTTCAATGGATCCTCATGTGATTTTCCTGCGTAAGAACAGTGTTCTCCTGATAAATGCAATTATTAGCTGTACGCCATGCCTTCACAAGCCAGGAATAATTTGTGGTGCCTACATTAGCCACTAAAATGCTCGAATGCTCGTGCTGCATTCGAGCAATTAATATTCTTACACCAATTAACTCTATAAATGCTCATTGTGTTATCTGGTATTATCATCGCATTTTGAGTTGTCTTTTTTGTAGGTGGTCGAGTCTCTCCTATATTTTGTGAGGTGTTCTTTGCAATGGACCATTTAGCTGTGCACAGAAGCACCAAACTCGAGGTGAGAAATTTGCAGTCTAACGGGGTACAACCTATCCTTAGCAAGCCCAAGGTTGTCCATGATGGTAATTATAAAGGGACGGGGAGCTCCAAGTCCCCACTAGTGATATCTTCTGGTTCTGATGGTGATGGGTCTGAAACTGACTCGAACTACCAGCGTTACTTGGCATCCATGAGCGAGCTATTGGGGGTCAATGAAGAGCTTGTCGTAGTTTCCCCAATAACTACGATGGCGCCATGCCATGCTACCAGATCATGTGTTAAAGTGGATAAAAGGAAGTTGGTCTCGCTTCTTACTGAAGCGAGGACCAAGAGTGGTCGCTTCTATTGGGGCCGTGTGTCTTGCAAGTAGTTGCAGTTGCTGGGTGTGTTACTTTTGGGTGGTGTGTTGATGTGGATGTACATGTGCCTGCCACGCTCTTTTGTCTTTAGCTCCGGTTGGTTACAATGATATAACTATTCTGATTCCTCGAACTGATTATGGTTTTTTCTAATGATGAGGAATGCAAATTTGAATTTCATTCTAAATGAAATTTAATTTTGGAATGAACAATGTAGCCTATTGCTTTGTTGCTCTCTTGTCCTATAAAGGAGATTTGATGGATCATTGTTAAGGGTTGTTGTTTTTTTTGGGTCCGAAGGCTTAGAATAGGTACAATTAGTGGTAATGCAAGATTTTGAAGGTATTATGTAGGAAATCATGCTGGGTTGGGAATAGTATGAAATAAGTATACCATGCTTTTGTAATTACTGATATCGAAAGAAATCTAAAAAAATTAAGACATTTTGCTCTCCTGTGTATGGGCCATGGATTATGAATGGATTTATCAAGGGTTTGTTCATTCAGTTTCAATGGTGTAGTTGAAAGTGTAATTTGTACTCTTGCTTTAACTTAATGAGTTAATCAAATGCTTGAACACAAATTGCATGTTTATGGTTATATGCTCATAATTCACTAAGGAGTATTGTTTTAATATACTAACAAATCTCATGGTAGCAAAGCACTGTGGTGATAAGTTCATTTTCATCTAAATTACATTTTATATGACTCCCACCTAATGCATGAGGCACTAGATAGTATTGGTAAATTCATTTCAGGTATAGGACTGTGACTCTAAGCATGGTGATTCAATACTCGAATATTTTAACAAATATCAACTGCTATCTCTTTTTGGGATATAGATCTTATGATAATTTCCAGTCTCCTTGCTTTGGGATATTTGTTATTATTCTTTGGTTTTTCGACAACCAGGGTAATGACTGTCTGTTAGTTTTAGTGGGGACTGCATCTATAAGAAGAAGTGTTCTTACCAATCATGAAACATTCTTATGAACACACTTGAATTTACCCACCTTGGTTTCACAAAGCCAAAAGTGTAGGAGATGTTAGTCTTTGACTGACTCTTGTTAGTTGTCCACTAGCCTTTGCAGTTCTTTATAATGGAGGTTGGCTACCTCTTAGAGCATTTCAAATCATATGTGGGAGAAAACACCAATAGATTGTAAGATATACACAAAATGGATCTACATTCAAAATTCAGTAGGAAAATTCAAGCAAATACAATTGGTAGATGCAAAACCAAATAAATTTGAAATTGTGGACTATAATGATTGTAGAATATGCATAATGGATTTTTTTAAAAGGTTTAAGAAACTTCCAATCAAGTGCAATTAGTAGATGCATAGACAATTTTCACAACCTTCACCAAAATCCTTGTCGATTTCCTTAATATGGGAGATTTGGAAAAAGGTATGGACATCCATCAAAGCATAATATGAAGATGAATTTTCTCAAATGTTGTGGTTGTAGACTCCATTTTCAAATCTATGTAAAATGTGGGAGGATAGAAAAATCTTGTGAACTATTTGACAAAATATCTCAAAGAATTGTAATCTCATGGAATACACTCTAATTAGAAAAGTTGCATCACTACCCTCATAACAATCTCTCAATTTGTTCTAGTTTCTATTGTGTACTCAATTTGAAACTTAATTGTGATACATTAATTTCATTGTCATATTGTCATTTGTGTGTCAAATTTGTCAAAATCCAAAATGATCAATTATTAATAAAATCATGGATAATGTAATATTGGGATGGGTGACCTCCTAGGAAGGCCTAGTGCTTCATCGCTTTGAGAATATTTTAGATGCAATGAGTACTAAGTGGACCATTCATTATCACGAGAGATGGGTTCTTGTGAAACACTACTCATGAAACATGGGTCAATGAGTTTGACTTGTAAAACTACATAATTGAATCCTGATAACAATATCGAAATTTGACACAATGTGAAAAATACTTCTTACTTGTCAATAGATCATGTTGTCAAAATATAGAATTTCAAATTATGAATTCTTTGTAATTACTCAATAGGTCATGTTGTCAATTGAACCTGTTGGCATTTTTTTACTGCAACCCACACATGTTTCCTAGAAGCCCCTCTGTACTTGCCACATTCAATAATAAAAGACTAGGAACAGTATGGCCAACTTAATGAGAATAGCAATAAGGCTAATTCTCCTACACTTTGGACTTTGTAAAATCTAGGAGGGTATTCCCTAACATGTGCTCTTAACATACAACATTTAAACAATTCATTTTCACACAAGTAAACAACAGATAGATCCCCAATTAATGTTAAAGGATGAAATCCTTCAAGAAATTGGCTATTCCTTAAAAAAGACTCATGTCCATTTAACAGAGAATCGCAAACTTCACATAAAGTAAATTGATAGGAAATGTTTGAGTAAAATATCCTGATGCCATAACA
The DNA here is from genome assembly GCA_007115665.2 of Sequoiadendron giganteum. Lineage (NCBI taxonomy): Eukaryota > Viridiplantae > Streptophyta > Pinopsida > Cupressales > Cupressaceae > Sequoiadendron > Sequoiadendron giganteum. Next base: position 133,808,514 of record CM021102.1, on the reverse strand, counting down.
CAAAACATACGAGAATAAAACCTAATCAGAATTCTAGTGCCATATCCCAGTGCATAGATTCAAAAGAGAAAACTGAACTACAGGGTAAATTTCATTTTGAACACTGATCTATTATGAATTGCATTACAACCCATATATCTATACCTAAGTTTATTACTCCTTTATGAATCCTATTTGTTATATTGCATAAATTTACTGGTTAACTGAAGCATTTAATAGATCCTTTGAACCAGAGCTGTAGTTAAACATAATTCATAGTAAAGAACAAATGAAAATCAATGAAAATCATCTTTGATCGATATTTCATTAATAATCCATGTAACAAAGTTCTCCAATCTGACTCAAAACTTTTTAAAACCTGGACTTACAATTCATACTCTCTATATTACTAGACTCTTATTTCTCATATTTTGGATATTTCAATTGACCACTCTCTCAGCCCAGAATTCCCTTTTATAAAACAAGGGAGCCAACAAGCTTTAGGTCGGAGAGTACACATGTCCATTTGTAATTGGACTGCTAACTCCTGATTCAGTTACAATTCTATTATGCGAGTGGAGAGCATAAGACAAAGATCATCATTAGTTGATAAGGAGGAAAGAAAACATCACTCCAAAGGCCGCTCCCCATACATCAAAGGCATGCTTAGTCGTTATAGTATTAACTCCACCTCAGCACCCTGTACTTGGAGTCAAAAGGAGAATGCAATTTTAGAATATAATATCTAAGGCCAGACCTATATTATACATGACCAAGTTGCAATTCTCAACTATAACACTCATAATTCCAGTTCATCAGTGAACACCTTTTTCCATAAATCAAACTCCTCCTCGGAAGGCCACTAGAAAGCCACAACCTAATCAACCTTGTTTCGATAGGGAGCATACTTTACCATTATCGATGTGGCCTTTTTATCAAAGTTCTCTAAGAAAATTATAATAAAAGACCAATTTTCCAATATATTCTCTAGCATGCGGATGTCAGGATTTTTGTATATCTCATGTGTTTGAGACATCATTAGATTGTTTATTTGCTCCTTCCAAACCTGCAGGGGTTTGACTTCATCTTGACTATGTAAAATATGAGGCAATGGGGATAGGTCGTTTCCATCATACACATCTTTCAGCAATTTAATCTTGGATTCCATTGGGGTGGAAAATCCCTGAATCTTCTGCTCAAGAATTCCCTTGACCAACTGATATGTTGCAATAACAGTAGGATATTTATCACCATGTTGTTTTTCCCCTACTGCCATGAATTTCAACTTCTCCATTCTAGGGCTCCATTTGTTTAGCAATGGGATGGCCAATTCTTTATCCTTTGGAAACATTTTTAGTGCTTGCAACATTAGGATATAATTTGCATGAACACTGTTTAGCTTACTTTGGACCCTTTTGTTTAAATTTTTCAAAACAATGTCCACTATCACTGCATTGCTTCTCCCTGTTGCATCCTAGATTTGCTTTACCATCTCCTTATATTCTTCAACCTGATGAATCAGTTTCTCCCTAAAAAGTCCCCCTCTAGGGCTAGTAGCCCTCTCAATAGCGATAGGATTTTGTCCCATATTATATGGAACAATAGCCAAAGACTGTGCTTGTGTAGGAGGTTGAGACTGCTCTACTGGTGGGTCGAGAACAATATGGATAGAACTGGCTTGCTTTTGAGATCTCATGGTAGCCATTTGTTGCCTCAATAAAGCCAATTCAGTTTCTAACTCTGCTACCTTTTGTTGACTCTTATTATATTCAATAATAATGTCATTATATTGGCCTCTCAGAGTATCCCAGTCCTTTGTCAAATCTTCAACAGTTGCTTTGGTGAATTTGTCAACATTCACGACCATATCAACAGCTTCCAATGTTTGGGTGTCAGCAACTCTCCTCACAACCAAGTGACCATTGAAGTCAGAAGGTTCTGCAACAATTGGCTTTTTAGAGCTAGTGGATAGGGACCAGATTGCCCATGCATCCCATTCCTCACTAGAGGCCGTTCCCTTGAGTTCCAATGTAGCCTCCTCTTTAGTAGCAAGAAGTGGCTTATTAACCCTTCTTATTATGTCAAACACCATAGCATCAACAATATCCCATTCAAATAGTAACAATACTCCACTTTTTTGTACCAATTCCTATCCCTGCTCTGCTATTATTGCTTTGAATTTGTCTCTCATCTATTCCCTAACCTTAGCTTGAATTACCTTCTCTGGGAGCTCTGGATGCAGACTTCTCTCATGTGCCACCTTCTTAGCATATAATGCAGAATGTGCTCTCCACACAAAATCTTTAAAAGCACCGGTTTGAATAAAAGAGTCATCCATCATGAACTCTCTGCAGGATTCTATTCTCAAGTCATCATTGCTTGTTATTCCTTCGATTTCATCTTTTCCTAGCCTCAAAGAAACTGTACCTAAACCTGTTGCAATGTCAACTGGGTCCAATGGCATCTCAGGATGCATTTCATCTGGAGTGACAATAATGTCATCATCCTCATCATCATCACAATCAACAATCTTTACTCTTTCAACCCTCTGACTCTTTGGTGATGGTGGGCAAGCCTGTTCTAAAAAACTTGGAGGAGAATCCAAATCAACAACATTTGGTATTGACTGCCTTGAAGAAGATGGTGCAATATTTTTAGCAACATCTTCATCCCTACTTCTCTTTCTTCTAGAAAAAAACCTTATCTTCTTTTGGGGCTGATAAGTAGGCCTCTCCTCTTCCTTTACCTCAGGGTACTCCTCGATGGTTTGTGATTTTCCCCTTTCTTCCACAACCCTTTCATCTTTCAAAACCCCAACCAAGCTCTCAAAATTATCAATAGCATACATTGCCCTGCTAAACTCATCTTTAGCATTAGGTATGGGATTGAAACCAAGTATTTTCTCCTGCTTACTTTTTACCATTTTAGAGTAGGCAATGTATAGTGCCTTTCTCTCATCTTGTAATTTCAAATCAAAAATATTCCTGATGGTGTCCTCCAGAAAGTAGAAGTTGTGGAAAAAAGCTCCTGTCCAATGTTTTGCCTTCATTTGAGATATAAAACCCTCAAGATCATGATTCTTGGGGCACACAGTCCTTAGCCTATAAGGCCCAAGTAATTTATACAATTCCTTCCATCCTCCCTTTGCAATAAAAAAATCGGCAAATGTTGTATATTCAAAGAAGAAAGAACCTTTCTTCTGTTCAGCTAGCAAGTGTACTTGCTGAGCACTCCCCAACTACCTCATGATTTCGAAAAATCCAATTCTAAGGGGAACCTCCCTTGGCAGAACCTTTGGATTGACATTAGTGCCAAAAACCTTGAAAACTATGGTATTATGATTGGGGATAATGTCTCCCCAATTGTGCATTATGTTCAATTCAGGCCTTCTCTCCATTGGCCTCAAGAAGTCATAAATTTATTTTGGGATCCTTGGGGGTTCACGAACCAGAGCCTCCCTTAATTTAGATCCAAAAACATTATGGAAAGTTACATAATCAAATTTATGATCATGCATGTCAAGAATCCTAGTCCAATATTGGTCAAGCATTTCAATGTTTCCTTCTTTCTTCTTTAATTCCATATCTTTTTCGAACATAGCCTGACCCCTATATAGAAACATGTGGATTAACAAGGAATACCATCTGAATCCAACCTAATTCTTCCCCTCCTTTAGGGCTACCAGACGCGTGTGCATATTCTCTGCCAAATAAGTGGCAAAATCATATATTACATTAAAACCTAGTTGCTGGAGATTTACTACCATATACATAATATCAGTAGGCAAGGTTTTCTTTAAGATGACTCCCAAAACTTGACATAAAGCACAAACAGTCTTCTTGAAATAACTGGTGAAATAGTCCACAGGAAAAGGTTCAGGCTCATTCCTGCCAATTACTACCTTCTTCTAATTTTTTCCTCTTCCTGAGACTGCCAAATGAGGTATTAAAAAGGATGTTCTGAACAAACCCCTAGTATTTCTATATTCTTGTCTGAAATCCTCCAAGTCGACAGGAACCACATCCTTACTCCATTTGTGCAATTTGAAAATCTCTACAATTTCTTCTTTGATTATCTTAATCATCTGCACACCAGCATGTGTTCTGACAATTCAGGCCACAGGGTTATATCTAGCAGCAATTTCCTTTAAAAGATCTACATCGATATAAACATTAGGAACCACCAATCTACCTAGGTCTAACCTCTAGGGGTTACACAAATGAACTGACAAATTCCTGTTCCCAAACCAATTGGAGAACAACTGCCACCCGATGTATGGTAACTCAACATCTTGAATTACACATTGCTTGTCTATTAATCCTTCCAAGATTCGAGGCCCATAGAACAAAACCTTTCCCTCCTACTTCTTGCTAGTAGAGGGTTGTAACAAATCAATAATATCTTGGGATAAAGACTTGGTAGTGGTTTCAAAACCAGAACTTCGGGCCTTGGGTGCCATTTGTACTAGACTAATGATAATTCAAACTAGGGTTTGCTTATTTTCAGATAGCAAATAATTACAATTTTCTCCTTTAGCCCTTATAGAAAATTCTTCAATATTTAAAAGTCCCTAACAATTATCTAGACAAGCTCTAAAAGAGAATCTATTCAATCAACTCTTCAAGAACAAAAACAGGAAACAATCATGAATTTCCCAACAAGCAACCATAAAATATTTTGAATTTACAAGAAATGGTGTACATGCTACTTACGGTTTCAATCGCAGAACATCCAGGGCATCAAAATTGAAAAATCGTAACCACAACTTGCTTCACTCAATACCAAGCAATTCTTCCTCAATGTAGACATACATTACGAAAATAGTAATTCGCAAATTTTAGCATTTAATTATGCAAGAAGAGTTGAACTCGGCCATTACTATTCACTCACGCAAGATAAAATGGCTATAGTACAATACCAGTTTATTTTTAAATACGAGCCGTTAATCAATTGTAACATTGGCCAAGAGAACGACTCAGATTTAGTCAAAGTAGTTTGAAAATGCCACATTCTCCCTCCAGTCACCAAATGGACAAGATATTCACCTATCGAGCACCACATCAGCATGGAAATGGGCCCCACCTTTCATATCAGTGCACAACATCAGAGTCCATGCATCACCAAATCACACACCTCGCAGCATTATTGAAACTGCAGTTTTAATTGCATGAGGTCAGCGATGAACTGCCATGATGTGTCAGTACGAAAACAACTATTGACATCAACCTTCATCATCAGTGAGCAAAATTGGTCCCCACCATCAAATGTGATAGATGGCAGCATCTCGCACGCCTCGCACCATATTTGTGACGTTAGCAGAAACCTTGCGAGGTCTGCGAGAAACGGTCAAGATTGAAATCACTTCAACCGATGGCCACACAATCTGCACATGCAAAACGGTTATTTTGCCTAACTTTATTATTTCTTAATTCTGGATTGGCATCAGCCTTCATCATCGATCAGTGAGCAAAACTAGTCCCCACCATGAAATGTGATAGATGGCAGCATCTCGCACACCTCGCACGATATTTGTAACATTAGCAGAAACCTTGCGAGGTTTGCGAGCAAAGGTCAAGATTGGAATCACTTCATTGGATGGCCGTGCAATCTACACATGCAAAAAGGTTATTTCACCTGACTTTATTATTTCTTAAGTCTAGGTCGGTTCGTGCCCCGTGCTTTAAGAAAAACTTTGAGCCATCGTTTGTCATTGTCCTAGGCGATGTCCCCTTCTCCCTTATAATAGTTATTTTATTTTGCAGGGGGTGTTTTTAATGACTGTCGATATTCCTACGATTGATCCTAACTGCTCCCCGTGATCTCATGATGACATCACCGCCGGTTGTTTGGTGATTGCGATATCACGGGCGAACGCCACGTGTCCCAAGCCACCGATGCCAAAAAGGGATTAATAAAGCGTTAAATATTTATGTCGGACTTAAATGCATTATAAAGTGGGTTACTAAAACAACTGTGAGATGCACGTGCTTGAGATTGACGGTGATGTTATAATCTTTGTAAAAAGTTGCTCGACGGTTATGTTTGGTGCTGCTGAGTGTTGTGTTTTTAATGGCCGTCGATCTTCCTACGATTGATCCTGAATGCCCCCTGTAATCTTGTGATGACATCACAGCTTGTTGTTTGGTGATTGCGATATCACGAGAGAGCGCCACGTGTCCCAAGCGGCCAATGCCAAAAAGGGATTAATAAAGCGTTTACTATTACTGTTGGACTTAAATATGTTATAAAGTGGGTTACTAAAACAGTTGCGAGATGCACATGCTCGAGATCGATGGTGATGTAATAATCTTGGTAAAAAGTTGCTCGATGGTTATGTTTGGTGTTGTTGATTGTTGTGTTTTTAATGACCGTCGATCTTCCTATGATTGATCCTGACCGCTCCCTATGATCTCACGATGATATCACCGCTAGTTGTTTGGTGATTGCGATATCACGGGCGAGCGCCATGTGTCCCAAGCCGTCGATGCCGAAAAGGGACTAATAAAGTGTTTAATATTTATGTCTGACTTAAATACGTTATAAAGTGGGTTACTAAAACAACTGTGAGATACACATGCTCAAGATCGACGGTGATGTTATAATCTTGGTAAAAGTTGCTCGATGGTTATGTTTGGTGCTGCTGACTGCTATGAGTGAACACAATCGCCAATGGTAGGAATCAACGGTTGCCCGCCATCGTGTGATCCAAAGATGCGGGATGTTTAGTGATCACGATATCACTGGTGGGTGCCACATGTATTCCTTTGGAGTTGCCTTCTATGGTGGGACCTCGATGCTAACATGGAGATTTTGTCAGCCCTTTTGAAGATGGTCATTCGATGATCTGACAAAAATAAAAGATCGACGGCTGAAGTTTAAATACGCATCAAATGCGATTGGAACCGTTGGCGTGGCATGCAAATGAGCTTTAATGGCGGATGAGACATCTACTAGCTCAATTCAATTGACATAAAGTATTTTCTCTTTTTTTTATCTTCATCATAAAAGAATTCAAGTATTTTCCAAGCAGTTCAGAGCCAGAGATAAATTTTTTTGAGCGATCACCGTGAAGTTTGGTTCTCTGCAAGGCACGAAATCCCATGAGTTATTTTCTAAACTGCTGGGTTAATTTGACTGTGTCTCTACGAAGGGTTCTATTGTGCTAGTCAAGGGGTTTTGTTAATTATTATCGTAGGGTTATTGGTTTGTTTGAATTATTGGAATTGCACAGTTGTGTTGTATTTTTGTGTTCTGGGTACCCCTAGTTTCTTCGAGCATTTAATTTTTTAAAAGAAGCCCTAGTTGTTTAAGATGGCACCACCGAAGCAACACTCTAGCTATGTTGATTATTTGAAGAGGAATTTGTATGATGACTTCCTAGATCAACTCCCATTGTCAACAAATGACAGGAAGAGTGGTTTGGTTTTAATGAATGGAAAGTCCCTAGGTGAAGGTCTAGTGTGCAGAAATTATAACATTACGGATGCCAGGATTCCTATGACTAGTCTTGAAATGTTTAGGCTATGGTATGGACAATGAAACTTACCTCACCCCTTCTCTAATTCCTGGAGATATGACACGGGGAAACTAACAGTGCCAAATGTGTTCCCTGATGTTGACTTGCTCAGAGCAGTGGCAGCACAGTATGATCCTATGATAAGGGTCATAAGGGATAATGATGCTGGAATTCTGCTAAGCATAAATGCAGATGAGATTCGGCAGATTTTTGATTTGACTGAGTATAGCCCTTTCTTAGTCCAAATAGATTTTGAGGAGATGAAGGAGGAGTACAGAAGGTCAAAGCCTCTTTTCAGATTGAGGTTGGTTCCTCCTCACCTCGCTAGGGTGCGTAGTTCAATAATTCTTATCAGGCCAAATGACCAAGAGCCTTTCAGGCTGAGCTGTTTTGCCACTCACTTCCTGGAAAATGTTTATTCATTGTGCTAGATTTTAGGGTTCAGCCCTAATACTGTGATGCTAGTTGCCTACATGTTTATGGGAACCTAGATTCAGGATCCCAACTTCTTTGTGGTATATGACTTTGCATCATTCCTATCAGAGAATATGCATGAGGGTTTGATGAAGTTGCATGTGGGGGATAATGGCACTCTTTTTTTCTAGTACTCCATGTTGATGCATATGTTCTTGTACAAGAATTTTGTTTTCTTCTCAGAAAAAATGGAGTTGAGGCAGGAGGTGAATGGAGAAAGGTTACTAGTACAAGTGTGGAGTGCAGATTTGTCTTACAACAGGGGAGGTGCCAGCTTTGTGCATTTTGATAACTGCTTTGGCTCCAGACTTAGGGCTCGGTTAGTGGTAAATGTGCCAAGAGTCCTTGAAGATTTGCACGACTTCCTCCAACCGAAGGTGAGGAAGCCTAATTTAAAATTGTGTCACAATTGGGGTGATATCATCTTGTACCCTATAAACACTGTTTTGAAGGTGTATGGTTTCCAGGGAACCCCTCATATCCTCCCCTTTAATGTACCATCAAGGATGGGGTTTGTCGAAGTTATGTGGCAACTAGGTTGTATTCATGAGGACAACCTAACAAAGAAAGGAAAAGGGACTTTGTTCCTTGACTACAATGTTGTTTCTGATTTTGTCTGTTCCAAGGGAGGATGGGTCCACTTCGGAAGGTTTTTTCATGACTTCAATTTGAGGAATAGTCCTAGGAGATAGCATGACCCTGAGGGATTCTTTGCATTGTTCATACAACAAATTAAAGGTGGAAAATTTGCACATGAATTCAACTTTCGAGGACCTAATTAGAAATGAGTTTTATTTGAATAGGTAGGAGTTGAATAAAGAAAAATGGATTGCATATGAAAAGCTGCTGGCTATAATACATAAAATGGATCCAAAATATGATCCATTAATGGATTTCACTCCATTTCACAAGAGAATAGAATTCTTAATGGCTAATTTCAAAAATATCATGGGCACCTTCATGACCAAGAGGGTCAGTTTGGAATTAGATTTTGGTATAGAAAGACCAGATGTGAGGCCTAAAGAAATAAGGCCACCTTATCAGCCACTAGTTGAAAGACCTCTATACAAGAGAAAGAATAATGTGAGCAGTGATGAGGATGAAGGGGATAAGAAGGGAAAACAAGTCATGCAAGCATCATTACAATTGGGTCCAAGGATTAGAGCACCCAGAGGGATAAGGATTGTAGATCTAGATTCACCACCAAGAGGTGATCCTGCAGTGTTACCATTAGAGCCAAGCCCTAAGAGGTAGACAGTTGAGGAAACATTGGAAACTCTGATGAATGAGATAACTGTGATTGATCAAGACATGCAGGTTGGTATCCCTTCCCCTCCTAGATCAACACAATTGGTGCTTTCTGACATGGATGTAAAGGGGCAATGTGTACAAGATGCCAGGATGGAGGTCTGCAAGGAATTATTGGATGATGATGTATTTGTAAAGACTCATGTATTCTTGCAACTAGTTTGGAGAATGAAACTAGAAGAGTACCAGAACAAATGCAAGAGTAGGAGAGAATCGAGACCTGATAGGTCTGAGCAGAAGAATGATGATGAGTTCAAGGCTGAATTAATGGACAAATTTAAAGGCATCACTCCTGAGGAGGGAAGAAGACTTGTGACTCAGGATGGTGTCTTACTTTTTCCTAAATGGGACATAGCTGATGTGGCTACATTCAATGCTAGCTTACATTCAGATCACCCTATACAAAATAATGAAGAAGAGGTTAAGGCAGCTCTGCAGGACTCTGCCTTCAGTGAGGAGTATGAAACTCTAGCCATATGGGCATTGGAACCCAGGGCAGAAATCCAAATGTAACTGATATTATCCCACACCTAAAGGGAGGGGTAATCTTCAAGAGAGCTTCTAAAACTTCAACAACAGAAGCTACAAGCCTGACAGTAAATGTGGCCAAATTGCCCCAAAAGACAACTAAGAGAGAAGAGGCTGAAAAGAAGAGTCTGATGGAGAAATATAATATGATAATTGTAGAATATAGTAGGATGCAGCAAAGGAATGTTGAGCTGCAATCTGAAGTAGATAGGTTGAAATATGGGCAGGTGGGAGAATCCTCCAGTGCTCCTAGTATCAAAGCATTACCTTCTATTGTAGGATCGGTCCCCCCTACTACTCCAATTGTTTCAACTCCGGGGTCCCCTATCCAGGCACCTACTCTCAATCCTACACCAGGGCTAGTTGAAGAAGAAGTTGAATATTCTATGGATCCCACCAAGAAGAAAATGTTGAATAGGATCACAGAATTGCAAGCTGCCTTAAAGGAAATTGAGGATGATGCAATTGCCAAACAAAGTGAGGTGGTTGAAACAGTTTTGAGGCATCTTAATGAAAAGGTTCATGGTAAATTACCACCTGTACATTCTTTGTATTCTTTATTCTTGGATGGAATACAAAATATCAATAGGGATTGAGAAATAGTTCTGCCTTTGGCTGAGAAATGGATCCCTAGGGCCAATGATCTGGATATTATGTACAAAGCTTCTAGGTTTGATGTGGACAATAGGCCCTAGTCATTGAAGCCTACTCAAATATTTGTAAAATCATTGAATAGATTCCAAGCCCTAACTGATGATTTAAGTAGAAGAATTAGGGAGCTGATAAAGAGCTTTGATGACTGGAATGATACATTTTTTCCAGATATTATTGATGCACAAGGCAATGTTAAGACATTGCAACAGTGGTAGGATGGGGCAGAAGAAGTTATCAATGCACAAATCAGATCGATTTGTGATGATTCAAACTATGATTTGCTGGTAAATAGTATGGATAAGATAATTAACACCAACACATTCTTAGAGTTTTTTAAAAGGGAAGCCAATCAGGTTGCAGTGAAGTACACACCTTACAATACTATTGTGAATGAGGTGGTGAATTTTGTCTGGCCAATGGATGAAAAGTATCAGAGATAGGTGGACAAGTACTTAATCGAAGAGGAGTAAAATAGTGTCTATTACCATAGGATGGATGAAGGAATGTGAGAAGATGATGCAAACAATTCTGGAGACAACCACAGGAAATGATTTAACAATGGACAGGGCATGTGAACAGAATGAGAAGATGTTCAAAATGGAGATAGCCATAAGGAATGCACTGGAGGATGTTGATACACACAAGCGACCAGCTTACCGAGATTATCTGTCAAACATCTATTTATGGATTAATAGAGCATAATTTCTAGTTTGTTATTGTTGTTAAGAAAAAGGCATTTCTCAAAGGATGCACCCTTTCACAATTTTGATATATTTATATCTGTTTTATAATGTAAAATAGATATAGGTGGATAGGAGAAAGATACAGTAGATAGTTTGCAATGAAAATTTCCTTTAAAAGACTCAGATGCATGTATGAATTTTGATGAAGTTAATGAAGATGTCTGAACTTGTGGCTTAATCTTGGTATCAGTTGTTTGTGGAATTATATAGTTATCTAGTTGTCTCCATTTTGATTCTTTTCTATTGTTTAAATTGATATATAAAGCATATATATATTGAGTTTACCGATACACATTTGCTATATTTGTGTGATGTGATTATTTGGTTCTTTCAAGTAAAGATTAAACCCTTCTAGTCAATCACAGTAATTGAAGAGTATTAATTGGATCAATAAGAAGAATCACATAACTAGGATTGTCATTCTATCTCAAGTAGAGTTTGTCAGTCATTTACTTGCACATTTATACAAGTTATAAACTACATCTGTGTGCCAAACACTTTGAATTATTTCCATCATATATTACACTTTTATAGATCTTCATTAGACTCCATACAACCAACAAGGCAGTGGTCTCACGCTTTCATCTTTTGGTTTATCCATTTTATTTTTTACATCTGTTAACTGAACATATTCTAATATAATTCTAATATAATTAAAATTGAAAACATCATAAATTAATTATGTAACCACATAAGTCAAATATAATTCTATCAAGAAATTAATATCAAATAGATAATACAATCACATAACTCATACATTTCAATGTCATTGATCTTCTTCTTCATCCAACTCTTTGTCTGTATCATCCGATCCAGATTCAACATTGTAAGGATTGGTCATATCATCATCATCATCATTGATATATGTTTAGATAATGTCATCATCCACAAGGATATCATCTTCATGAATATTAACTCCTACATCATCATGATCTAGTTCCTCCTCTTTGACATCTTCGTCAAGCACATCATCAACTAACTGTTGATCCTGATTATCATCTACATCATCTTCTATTTCTTTAGTATCTTCTTCTTCCACCACATTATACTTTACTGGCCTTCCTCTTGGATCATGTCTAACAACATATGACCAACCTGCTTTACCTAGAACTTCTAAGTAAAATACCTGCTCACATTGGCTTGGAAGAACATAGGGCTCATTTCTAGCTCTCTCAAAATACCTTGTATTAACCATGGTAAATCCATTATCATGTTCAATAACAGTACTCTCAAGATCATCTTCATTGAATCGTAGCCTATACCATAGGATGACAAACAAAACTAATTTGAAGGACTTAAAGTCACACTCAAGTTTATCATCCAAAATCCCATAGTATTGATTTTCTAAGACTTTTGGATGTATGTCGCTTCTAGATGAAACATTGGTCACCTAGAAGACTGCAGTTATCCCAGAATCACAAGTTTTCTTCATGTCATCCAACTTTTTGATTCAAAATTTATGACAATTGCACCACATAGCCTTGTGGTGTTTCACCTGCAATATGTCAAACATGTAAAACTTATTGCAATATCGTCAGTTGATAAACACATTTATTCTTGGCCGAATGTATGCAAAGAAAAAAATCTCAACATATATACATCAATATAATTGAAAATAATTAAATAATATGGGTGATTAATATATTTATACATACCTATTTATCTCTTAAATCATATGCTAAATCAATTTTCCTTGGTGTAACATTGGAATCTCCATTACGATGAGCTTCTTTAACCAATGAAGCTACACCTTCCCATGTTAATGCACGACCAGATTGTTGACATCGTTCAATCCATACCGTCATCCAATCAAGATGGTTTGTGATGTACAAATGTAGTGCATCCCACTCTCGACCAACTATATCAAAAAAAAATGAAATTCACAAATGACATATAATGAGTTAATTACCACGGTATACGACCTTAATTTATAATTGATGAATATTGAAGATTAATAATTAAATAAGTACAATATACATAAAAACCAAATGTAAAATGTATTCTAATTAATCTCCATGACCATCTTATAATTACCTGTCACTTTCCTCAATCTACCTTTCCCCATCAACTACTCCCCTTCAAATTTGTTAATGGAGTTGGGATCCCAAATACAATCTACATGGATCTTTGTTTCAAACTTAGGAAGATATTCAGTAATGTACACCATGGTCTGGTATACCATGTATCCCTCCACCATAGAACCCTTGGGATGTGCTCTTTGTCTAACCCAAGCCTTCAAAAATTTCAAGTGCCTCTCAACCATCCACATTGACCTTGTGTGTACAGGTCCACACAATTCAATCTCCTCAACTTGGTGTATGAGGTAGTGTTCTTGTGCATTGAAAAATGTCGAAGGTAGACACTTTTGCATTTCACACATTAGACAAGGAATTCTTCTCTTCCAATAATTTATATCTTCTTTATGGATTGCTTTAGATGACAACCATCTACAAGTGATTCAAGGAACAAATATATTAACGAGATTTAACAAAAATATACAAAGAATTGAACAAATATCGCTACTTACCTCATGTATTTTCCAAGATCATATATAACTTGTTTGACATTATTGTTGAAGTTGTCTAGGAGAGATAGAGCTAGAACGTACTGCGACAATTATAAAATGATTTTTTCATTAATATTTTTCCAAAGTAGAAAACATAATACACTGAAAAGTACATGTAGTATACAAATATATATATAATATACCAGAATAATTACCTTAATGAAGGTATGACAATCATGCATTTTCATCCCTGACCCAAATTCACCTTTCTTTGTTATGATATTGTTTATGTTCGTAGCAAATCTTGTGGGAAATTGAATTTTTCGTATGAATTGTTTTATAGCATTGCTTTGTTGCTCCGTTAATAACCAAGGAAGGGAACTTATATTAACTTGGTCTCCATTGCTATTTAATTGAATGAAATTTTTCATTGCATGACTAGCTTCCTGAATGTCACTACAAATTTTGAAAGTTTTTTCTTTGTAATGCTTTCCATCCAATATTTTCCATAGCGTTTCTGTCATATTCTTTCCAATATGCATTGTATCAAACAAATGCACAATTTTTAGCTTCTCATAGTAGGGAAACCTACTAAATTGTTTGGGACAACTTTTTAGTCCCTGTGGAAGCTGACCATTAATGCCTTGATGACCTTCATGAAGCATATATGTTAAACAATTTAACAACGACAATCATTGTCAATTAAAGCATGAGTAAACACAACACAATATAAAAATATAAATTCAAAACATGTCATAAATGATAGATAAACAATTTGATCTGATGTATAACCTTGATGATTAATTCTATTATATTCCAACTTCCATAGGCGAGGTGTCATTCTTCGTGGTTTTGATGTAGCCTCTTCTTTCCCATTGAAAAGATGTTTTTCAGTAGTTCGATACTTATGATTTATGTGGAGGAAGTGCCTATACTCATCAAACACCTGCTTTCCTAAAAAAATTGAACGACGAGATTTCATCTTTGGACCACAAATTGGGCATGCAAATTTTCCCTTTGTTTGAAGACCTGCGAATCATATATAATTGGATTAAATATGTCAATTTTTATAATTATATATAATGAATAGATTATTTAAAAAACATGCATGATATCTACTTCATAAAATTAAATATCGTTAAAGTCATGCAGTCGAACGTTATAACATACTAGAAAAATGTGTTAGCCCTAGGGGATCATGAATTGTTCATACAAGCATTGCATGGAATTGAAATTGTCTTTGTCCTATTGGTCTAGATACGTCATACATAGTGATGCCATTCCATAAATTTAGTAACTCGTTAATAAGAGGCTCAATATATACATTCATATCTTTAACTTGGTACTTACCTAGTTGAATGAACATAAACATTACATAATTATTATAACCATTTTACTGCAATATATATAAATTCATATACATAACTATTAAATGAAAAAACATATAAGTCATTATGCACCAAATAAGACAAATGAGATGCTACTACATTAAAGAAAATTGATGTAAATAAATACCTAGAACAACCATTTCCAACATTATGTGCTCCCTCTTTATTGACATCCATGGATGAATGTTATTGTTGATAACAAAAACAGGTCACACCAAGTAAATAGCTCTCAACTCTTCAATTGGATTGACACCGTCCATTGCCAATGAAAGCCTGAGATTACGAGGTTCTTCTTTAAAGTGTGGCCATTTTTTCTCCATGTCCCTAAATATAGAACCATCCACAGGCATTTGAATAATCTCATCTCCACTTCTATTTCATGCATGGTAATCCATAAATTGCGCTAAGATTTCACACCTAAATAATTGTTGCATACGTGGAATAATAGGAATATAACAAAGAACCTTGCGAGGCACCTTTTTTGTTAGTTGATCTGTTCGATATCTACTGATACGACATTCTGAGCATTCTGTTGCAAATTCATGTTGTTTATGATATATTATATGATCATTGGGACATGTATCTATTGCTTGATACTCCATTCCAATATCTTTCATAATGCCAGATAAATCTCGGTATGAGAGAGGTAAAATATTTGATGGTGGTAACAAAAATTTACCAATCAATCTACAACAAAAAATAATTTCTTAATATAAAGACTATTAATGGTACATACTTCATCCTTTATTTACTAGCGATGAACTAACAAAAATTAAAATAGATGAAAAAAGATGACATATATGACATACCTTAACATCCGTGAGATTGCTATGTTGGATAAACCATTCATAACCTTCAAGTTCACCAGCAACAATACAGTAGAGAGAAGCATTGTTTGGGAGGCTTCATAAAGGGGCTCGTATGCCTTCTCAAGTACAGGTAAATCATGAACATCATTAAAGTCATCTTGATCAACATGATCAGATGTGCCTCTACATGTGTCATGGATCAATGTATTTGTACCATCATCTTCAATTGTGTTTTCTGGGACATGATCATTTTCTTCCATAGGATCATTAACTTCATCTTCGATATTCATAGCTCCATGTTCCTCCGCTTGCAAAACCACATTCTCCGAGCCATGATAATCCATATCATGTGCCCTAGGGCGCCCCACCTTTATAATAATGACATATAGAAAAAAAACATTATCATGATCGAGTGATTTTTTTTATATATATATCAAATGTTAAAACAATATAAACATTTACAAATTCAATCAATATAAGCACATATAATAAACAACTTACCAATGGACGATAACCATGCCCCCCTTCAACGTGACCATGTTGCCTACAATGTTTCTCAGCTATTGTGATTAAAAGTCTTCTCGTCTTTAAGCCTTTGCAATTATTGCAATGACAATAACATTTCTCATCACCCTTTCTTATGAATCTAGCCCACAATCTATCAAGTGACTCTTCATTTTGTTTTGGACTAATATTATCTGACATGATTTTTCTTTACCAAGCTTGAATATTTAGATCTTCAAAAAATATCAAAATCACACTCCAATAATTTTCAATCATACACAAGTAACAAAATATAATAATTATGATATTTTACACCAAAAAAATTCGACATGCAACCACCCCTACAAAAGAGAAGATAGTCTGAAGTTAATGACCCCAAAAAACACTTTCAAATGCTAATTCTAGAAATTATTAAATTCTGATTTTACTATGATTTCCAACTGTTAGACTCCTAAAATCAGAATATTGAACTTGCACAACAAAATCTGGAAATGAAATTCTCAAAATGCAGCTAATAGGCCTCAACAATTAAGGCCTACTCAAGACTTTGTGAAGTCACTGCAAGGTTTCCAGGCCTTACTTGATGATTTCAGTAGGAGGATTAAAGAGTTGGTAAAGAGTTTTGATGACTGGAGTGACACATCTTTACAAGATATTGTAGATGCCCAAGGAAATGTTAGATCACTACAGCAATGACAGGAAAGGGTAGATGAAATCATCAATGAACAAATCAAATTGATTTGTGATGACTCAGATTATGACATGCTAATGAGTAGTATGGATAAAATCATTAACACTAGCACATTTTCAGAATCTTTTGAAAGGGAGGTGAATCAAGTAGCAGTAAAGTATACACCTTATAGTGCCAAGGTAAATGAGGTGGTAAATCTTAATTGGCCAATGGATGAGGAATATAAAGGATGGGTAGAAAAGTGCTTAACTAAACAAGAATAGGACAAAGTCTACAACCGGCAGTTAACAACTCAGTGGTTATGGTTATAACAAATTTTGGCTATGTCTTGGTGGCAGTTTTGGTGCAAGTTTTTAAAGTTTGGCAAATGCAACAGTTCTTCTCTGGTGGATGGGATGAACAAGAAGATTCTCCAAAGACTCAGCTGTTGTAACCAATTTTTGAAATGTTATAAGATGGTCCAAGTGACCAGTGATAGGTGTATTTCTGGTCCAATGCTTGTTGCTCCTTCATTTTCCCTATTTGAAGGATTTTAGGACCAAAAATACTGGTTACCAGGTTAAATATCTTTAGGTCGAGTCTAAGTGAAGTTGCAGAGAAAATTTGTAAAGAGCCTCATATTATAGTGAAGATACTATTCTTAGGTTTGGTGTCATTCTGTTGTACGTTTTAGTTTCATGGGTACTTAATTTTCAAGACAGTACTATTATCTGAATGAAAATTACTCATTTCAAAGTCATGTATCTCCATTGTATGAATATATTATTATCTTGAATAAAATGATCAAGGGTTATTTTGTTCATCTCACTGTTATGGTGTGTGTAATTCTCATTTTGGATTTAATTCAAGGAATTAATTAAAATGCTTGAGTGAGGTTATAGGTGACTATGTTCATATAAGGATTTGATAAGTAGTATTGGGTTAGAATATAGATTGATGGTATTGTAAGGCAGTATTATCTGAGATTTTATATGCTATGTGTCTAGAAGATAAACTTGGTTACAGTAAAAAACAACCAACACCTTTGATATTATCTAGCTATGGCTCCCAAATCTATTGAAATGAAATTCTAAAAATTCACAAGACTAAAAATGAAATCTGATGAGATGTTACTTTAAAATATGATTTTCAAACTTGGAAGTACAAATATGACTTCACAAATGAATTCTGGAAAAAGACAATGACTACCCTCAACCTGGCAATATCTTCTCGAGTTTCTTCTGATTTTCTCCAAAAAAACCGTCGAGCAAAACATTATCGCAATAAATAGTCGAGCTCATTTTTATTTATGCTCGCCACAATTTAACTTTGCAGGTCCGTCAAAATTTTGGTGAGAGATCTTCGTCGAAATGTAGATGAAAAAAATGGTTCGTCGAAATTTCGACGAACGTCGAGGATAAATTTTTTAAAAAATAAAAATTTGCACAAGTGCCCGACGATACATCTGATTATATAGCTTTCATCAGAAGGTTTCATCAAATTTTGCAATCAAATGAGTTAGTGGTACCACAGCTCATAGACTGTGCGTCTCTGTACACTATATCATGTAAATGAAAATACAACATACCTAACAAACATGGACCCCGGGCATACACAGTCTCTCTCTCCAACATCCCCACCAGCATCTCTCCCCACCTGACAGGAAAACCATGACCCCACTGGTCCGGAAGAACTATACCCCCTATCAATGTACATAAATGCAATCAATCCTCTTGTACCTATCCGCCAACACCTGCCATCTGATCTCATAATGCTTTATCCCTAGACTCCTAATGTCGTCATACACATAGTATCTAGTTAGCTCACTAAATTCGCGTTGGGTATCATACATAACCCGCCCTCCTCTGATAGGAAGTCTCAAAATCCTATAGACGTCCTCTAAAGTGACTATCGCCTCCCCAGTCGAAAAATGAAATGATGAAGTCTCAGAATGCCATTGCTCGCACAAAGCGGTCAGCATGCCTCTATTTTGCCAAATCATGGGCATAGTCAGCACATGTTGTAGACCTAGTCTCCATAATAACCGTGTCTCCCCACTGACCAAACGGGATCTCAACTCGAATGTATCCGGACGTGTCTCCTGAGTGTAGATAGGATCTAAAATAACTTGCATTTCAACCAAGATGTCAAAATTTTCAAGTTTTTCTTAGAATTTTTTTTCAGAAACTTTGCCAACCAAATGCGGCTCACTATATCACATGCGGTGCATTCATACAAATGTGTTGCATTACAATCATTTGCATCGCACATATCATATGTGATGCACAAAATCCGAACCATTTCTCACAAATGCAAATGCGTTGCGAAAATTCAAATGCGGTGCATTATCTAAACTACCTACCAAAATGCATATGTGTTTTAAAAAATCATATGCGTTGCATAATCCTACATGCGTTTATCCTAAATGCAAATATGATTCACAACTACAAATGTGGTGAATTTTATAACATATGCGTTGAATTCCTAAATGACTGAACGTAGCCTAGATGTCTTTTAACATATGCGTCATTCCGCAGGCAGATGCATTGTGCACGATCGCATATGCATTGAATGTGAAAGACCGCAGGTGCAATTAAATTTTTAGGTGCCTAAAACTATGTGCAAAATGAAATTTCAAAAGCTTGTTTAAGGGTACATACTAGTGGTCCTACGTCGGCTGGCCGTTTAAATGTCCGGATCCGATATCCGCGATGCACAATGTAGGGAATTGGAGACATCTTTGCCCAATACTTAGAGCAAATTTCTCAATTCTTTAACTCTTTCGGGTGCAAATGAATTGGTTTTCAGCCTAATTCCTATTTATGCCTAGGGTTTGGGTGGCATTTCTTCTGACCTTGTCTATTGGCCACTTAACCTTCCAACTTCTATTTACCCCTACACATCCATAACACTTCCAAATTTGATTCCGTCAACTCCATAGCATTTTTGACCATCAAATTGACTTATCAGGAATATTACCTGATTTTTTTGAAATTTTTCAAAAATTTGTCAATTTTCCGATGGGGGCATACCCTAACCTATTTCATATTGGGGCACGATCGAGGCATATTTTCTTTGACACAATGCGATAAACAACATTGTATCAAAGAGGGGCAAATTATAGACACCGAAAATTGGTTTAGGCCTACGAGCACCACTTTCGACATAATTTTCTAATGTCCATGGTCATGATTAAATAATGTTTATTATTTAATTACCTTCCTAAACACATATTTCCTCTATTAATTAAATACCCTTTTTAATTAATTCATTAATTCATAAAGACCTTTATTCAACTTGATTAATTAAATAAATTGTATTTATTTAATTATGTCGCTAACTAATTAATTCTCCTTTCTTAATTAAATAATTTATTATTTAATTACCCCTTTGTTATATTTCAACTATAATTAAATATTTATTATTTAATTATTGAATTAATTCTTTTCAACAGTCAATTAAATAAATTACACTATTTATTTAATTAAATCTTTCATTTCAGTTTCAAATGTTGAATTAAATTAACATTTAATTCATAATTAATTCTTTATGCCACATTCTTCTATCGTTTAGTTGATTAATTATTCACTCACCTTCTGACTCCAGATCTATTTTAAATCTGCCAGTTATCTCCGGATTCGATATCTGATCGTCTCTACGAGAGGACTCTCTGTCACAACTAGTTAGTTAACTAGTTCTAACTCATATAAATGAATGTGTTTATGAATTAAATATATATATTTAATTAATTAATTCATGTGTGCATTCAAATGAATTATTCTTCAAGTTCTAACTTTGTCTTTTCAATTCAAAGTCTATTTCTTCTATTTTCGAAGACTCTTAACTGAAGATTAAACTGTTTATTTAATTTGGAACTTGTGTTCTTTCTATTTTTGAACAATCTTGACACAAGATTAAGTTATCATTCTAATTTAATCTTTATCCTGCAAAATTTTCTAACTTAGGTTCTATCTGACACATAACTCACATCACATGACATTCATCAATCTCGTTCATCGATCTCTCTTTTGAATTTGAGCCAATCGTTTGAAAACCAAAAATCTATAAAATGACCTGTCATTATCATTATTCCTCCTCCCTAAATCAATACTTTTGAGAAGAAACTTAATCTTCGATATTTTTCTTAGACATTCAACAAGGTTATGCTTGCATCAATACTGAAAATATGAGGGCAAGAATACTGATACGACAGAATGGAGAAGGACAATCGAGATAATTCGAAGAAGTGGATGCATATTCAGTGAGATCTTTTCAGTTATTTATTTATTGTGTTGATTTAGATTATTTGTTAGATTTGATCATCTTAATTTGTGCAGTAAATTCTCAAAAAATCTACGTTATAGCTAGAACATCTATCTCATCCTTGGGGATTTCAACAACTACTGCCTCGATTGTTGTCAATATTGAGGAGACATTGTAAATACCAGAAACTATGGAACCAATGATACCCTTAGATTACCAAATTTGTATGTAAATAGCACATTACACTCTAGAATGTTGTCGGAATATCATCTCTAAGTAAGATTTTCATATTCCAATGACAACATAATAAAAAAATATTCTTACCTTGCAGCATCAACCAATGTAGTTCTATTTACTTTCAAGGGATCAATAATTCCTGCCTTAACCATGTCAACGTATTCCCCTGGTCCTAAAGCATATCAAGTGTAGGTTATTCTAATTTTTATAACAAGCATAAATCAGTGACAAAATCCAAGAAATTTTATATCTACATAAAATTCATTTTACTAGGCTCATAATAAACATTAGCTACATTACATAAACCCAAATTTTTGCTTTAAAAATGAATTAAAGATTTGTAAAAAAAAAATGAATATTTTTCTTCAAAAATATTTTTTTAAAACTATATTAGATATTCTACTCACCTTTGGCGGCATCATAACCAAGATACATATTATCTTGCTCCAATAACTTCCCTACCACTACAACTCCCTCCACAATAGCTTTTGCTGCAATAGTATATGCACAAGTCTGCAAGAATATTCAACATCTAGAATCAGAATTCTAATGGAAGATGCTATATAAAACATTATAAAATTAGAAACTTCAAAAGGGTATTGCATCTCACAACTTGACTACATTCTGAATAATTTACACTCTAATATTTTGGTCAAAGTTAGCAGTTTGAAGTTTATCTAGCTCATTTGATGCATATAGAAGGGCAAAACCACCACCTGCAGAAATAGAAGTGTTAAGCTTGAAATAAACAATCATTGTTTTACTCAAAAGCTATTTTTTATCATAAGTAACCACCTTTGTGTCTTAAATAATAGTATAACCCTATTGATAGGATATTTACGTGGTAGAATACCCTCTTCCACTGTTGCCTTCATGGAATTTAATTTCTCCAACTTCTACCTCACTAGCTCTACCAATCTACAAAATAAAAGTAGGAATGGTAAAGCTAAAAATAAAATTAACTTCTTTTTATTCTTCTATACATAATTGTACTTGAATTTTTTTTTGAAAGAAATCAAATTAACTCAAAATCTTAAGAACATCAACCCCTCCTAAAAGTTTTGCCAACCTCTCCTGACACTTCCCTTTGTCATAATATGATGTTCTTGTTTCAATAGCAAACCAAATTTTCTTGCCATGATGATTACATAGTTAATAAAGGATGTACATGAATTGGCCACTTTAAGATTCATAAATGAAAAACAAATTATAATACATGCAAAAGGTAATATTATAAAATTTAAAGAGCAACATAGATATTATACTTTTGTCAACACATACCTACTCACATCTTTCCTCTATGCAGCTTTTTGTCACCACCTCCATCAAGAATAATTGTATCTTCCTTGGATATAGTTACCTATCACCACCATAACCAGATAAAACTTGAACATAAAAATGCTAACAAAACTCTCGTCTAGCTGGGTTCACCCAGATTGTAATGCTAGAAATAAGACCAACCACTCATCTATTAAGTTTGTAGTAATATACACCAATTCGACAATATGACTAGCGAAAGCAAGTTCATCCTTGTCCATTATAAGAAATTATTACCTTAAATCTAACTCAAAATTGTTTACCATAAAAAAAAATTTAACAAACGCCTCAAGAAGCCAAAATCAATTCTTAGATAGCACCAACGCCACCCTTTCCTTTCTTCCTTTGCAAATTTTTCATGTAGAATTCTAGTTTTGTACGGGCTTGAGAATGTACCTAGAGAAAGTTGCATAGTTCATTTAGTCAT
Source organism: Sequoiadendron giganteum (assembly GCA_007115665.2). Classification (NCBI taxonomy): domain Eukaryota; kingdom Viridiplantae; phylum Streptophyta; class Pinopsida; order Cupressales; family Cupressaceae; genus Sequoiadendron; species Sequoiadendron giganteum. The sequence goes on along the minus strand of CM021102.1, from coordinate 133,785,191 downwards.
TAAAAGTAAAACAAACATCTTGCCCAAGTTTCCAATAAGCATACTATTTTTAAATTTTAATAAAATGCAAAAATTGTGTCCATACCCATTAGCACGCCTGCATTGTCCAGGGTGAGAAGAAATGCATGCCATCAATTTGCTACCAGCAAATTTCTCTTCCATGTGTGGATAAATTTTGTGACCCTCTCACCATTTCTCTACCTTTCTTAATACATATTTTCTTCTATTTTTGTCTTCTAAGGCAACCTCTGCCTCCTACGGATGCATATGAAAGGCACAAATATATGGATCGTGCAGCTAAAAAAGAACGAATTGAATACTTCACGTTAACAGTAAAGGATCATCTATTACTTTTTATGCATTAATAAATGTGAAAATATTGTTCATTTTTAAACTTTGAAGTCCAAGAGTTAGTGCCATGTGGCAATCCAACTTGCAAACATCATTTCTTTGGAGACCCACAAAACACTTTCAATGATTCAATACTGTGGAAACCGAGAAAAATTTAAAATTTAATGGGCTTTACATAACTCATAATGAAAAAAGTTAATTACATTTTATATTTCAACATGTAAAAACTTTGGAACATTCATATAAGATTTAAAGGGTAAACATGGGACTTACTTTCTCTTCTTTCCTCCTTGTGTCACCAATAAGTGTAGCCTTGACACTTTTCGCTCTTTTTGGCCTTTTCCCTTGGATTTTTGGCTTTGTTCAACACATTCACATTAGGCCTTGAACGCTTGCAAATCAACAATAACCTACAAAATTTCTACAAGTGTTTTGTGAAGTGTTGTAACACATTTCCCCACTTTTCTAGGACTTTTCTACAATAATTCACCTAAACAACTCTATTTTACCCCTTTCCAAGCCTTATGCCAAAGTGTTGTAAGGTGTTGTAACACATATTCACACTTTCCTAGGCTTTTCATCTCTAAATTCACCCTTTCTCATGACATAATGACCCCTTAATGTACTTTTAGGCCCGACTTAAGTGTGTTTCAGGAGGCAAGACTATTAAACATCATTAAACACCTTTTTATTCCCGACCACCACTTGAATTTGTCCAACTAGACTAGGTCCCCACCTTGGGTGACCTAGTCCCTTTAGGCATAAAAATCAAATTTGATTCAAAATTCTTGTGGGAATTTGCCTCCAAAACCCTAAGGTTGGCCAATCATGTGTTATTTTTGGGAAATTAGGGCATAGCTTGTATAAATAAGGGTTTTTAGCCTCATTTTCTCTCTCTTCTTTTTCCTCTCCCACACAATTTTCACTCCCAATCTTCAAAAGCAAGCATTTAGGCACTAATCACTTCAAACAACCTCCATTGGAGCTGGTTCTTGCATGCTGCAGACATCTTCAACAAAGGATTTGGTAAGAACTTACATTGTTTATCATTCAATCATATCTCCTTCTATTTCTATTTCATTTGAGTTTAATTACTATCAATGGGGTTTGATTAAGGCAAACCCCTAATCTCTAACCCTAACATTTTCCTTGTCTTTGCATGTGTGTTTTACAGGTTGTATGCAAATTTGGAAAGGAGAAAAGTGTTGAAAAGGGTGCCATGATTCCATCTACATCAACCCACATCATCAAAACCCCAGAGGCGCAAAAGGACAAGTTGCAGGTCATTTTCTAAAGATTCAGACACATGCATCTACAGAAAAGGAAAGTGCAAGTGGGGACCCACAAAATTAGACTTTTCTGCTCTCGAAAGTACCAGGAGGACTAGGTCACCATCATTGGAGACCTTGTCCCTATATTAGGCCTAAAAAAGGGTTATGAAATTTTTTGTATACACTTTTCCCAAAACCCAGTCTGGCAAAGTTTCCCGCGAGAAGGACTAGGTCACCCATTCTAGCATAAGTGTCCCTATGCATATTTTTGGTAGATTCTAGAGCATTCTAGTACTCCTCTTCTGCAACTTTTCATTTCCAAGTGCACCATTTCTGTACTTTCCAGTTTCTTTCCAGTATTGCATGCATTTAGGTCATTTAGTTTAGCTTGCATTAGTTTACATTACTTTGTTTACATTCCTTAGTTAGATTAGTTTCATTTAATTTCATAATCTAGCCACACTCCACACACACAACACAACCTATCCAAACCTCCACCCTTTGAACGAAATCACCAAAAGGCATATCATTAGTGCGAAAGAGAGCCCTTCTTCCAAACCTTTCTCCTAGGTGAAAGACCCTAGGGGCCTATTTGGGGGAATCCTCTTTCCTTTTTAGCATCATATTTTTGGTGGTTCATTTTGGTGAACCCGACTTTCAAACACCCATCTTTTCTGATTTAGAGTCCCTTCTCACCCTAGATTTAGTTGGCATTGCATCTTGCATTATTTAATTTGCCTCATAGGGTTTCACATTTTGGCATGCATGAAAGTGCATATACTTTGTATTATTGCATCTAAAATCCTTACCAATCATACAAAATCTGAATTTCTCTTTCTTCTTTTGGTCATCCAACATCAAAAGCATCAAATCTAGTTGAAATTTTTTGGAAGTTTTGAAAAAAACCCTAACTGGGACTAATTCGCCATTCTGGGCGACCTAGTCCCTGTCCAGATTTTTCACTATTTGGTACACTGCTAGAAACCTCATTTTTGTGCTTCCTATGCCTCCTATTATCATATACTATCTAGAAATTTTTGGAAACATAGGTTTTATGCTTCTAACTCAAAATCATCAATCTAGGGTAGTTATTCTTGATATACCTTCATCATTACATCTAGAATTTTGTACATTTATGAAATTGTGCATAACATTGATAAAAGTACTTTTCACTTTTTCTTATCGAATGTTTCTATTCATAAAATTGTGCATAAGCTTGCTAAAATTAGTTTTCATTCTTTCACATACATTGTTTACATTCTTAAATCTTAGCATACATTGGATAAAAACTTTTTGTATCTTTACATATGCATTGTTTATATTGCTGCAACATTGCTTGAAATGGTTACATGTACTTTTTATTTTTGTTCAAACAATTAGTAACATAGATATCTAGATATGCTAAGCAACCTTCCCTACCTTCTCCCTCTAAGAGCATTTTTGTGATAGAGAAGACAATCTTAAACATTCCTAACAATCATATTAGTTCTTCTCCTAATATCTCCCCTATGGGCAAAGAAGATATTTTGGTGTTCAAAGAACCAATCAATGAGTGTTATGAGAATTCTAGCTGTCTTTCTCCTCTTACCTCTCTTAACAAACATGAAAAAAAATCATAAGGGATCATGTCCATAACCTTTATCCTTCTCGTAGTATCTCTCCTAGTTGTGAAGAAGATTCTTTGCAGCTAGAAAATACAATCAATGAAAGTCATGAGTATCTTAGTTGTCCCCCTTCTCTTAGGGAACCCCTTATTAAACACAAAAATTGCACCATTGATTATTCTCCTACTTGAGATGTAGTCCCTTTAGAAGAACCAACCTTTCAATGTGAATAACATTTAGTTTATAGTTCTCCTACAAACTCTCCTCCTAGGGTGACTATCATTGTGCAAGAACGTGTGACCCTTGACACCTATCCTTCAAACACTAAACCTTCCCTAGGTGAAGATAATCCAATAACATTCAAATCCCTTTCAATAAAAAATAATACAAATCAAGACAAGATTCTTGAGGTTATAATGACACAAGTGGGATCTCTTTTAATTGGTGAGCTTCCTAAGTCCCCTCCCACTAGTGAATCACACAAAAAACTAAGAGAGTTCTTTAAATCCATGATGCAATCTAATCATAACAATGTTTTGTAGACACTAAGTTGTAACTTCGTGACTCAAACATATAGGGGATCACACATCACTCCTACACCATTACCCTTTTCTCAACTTAGAGTCCCTAGTGTTTAGGACCTTAAAAAGACTCATGCTAATATATCTATATGGAAACTTATTCAACTTTCACCTACAATCAAATTTATATTTCACAAAATGTTGCAAATAAAAATGGAGGAGATCCAATCTTACATCAAATCAAATAATGTCACATCCTCCTCTCATCCCATGCAAGTAACCCAATCCGAAATCACCTTCTCTAAACATGAATAAACCTCACTTGAGATCCAACACAAGAATGATCCCTTGATGATAAATGTGATCATTAATGAAACTCTAGTCAGGCACACTCTCATAGACAATGGAGAGAAATTAATATTTGTAGCATGGACCTCCTCAAAAAACTTGGCATGGACAAAAAGCTCATTCAACTTACCGATGTTCATATTCATGGCTTTGATAATGTTAATAGGCAACCACTAGGGATGATCACATTACCTATCGAGGTCAGACATGTCATGTTTCCTACCTCTATCCATATCATGCCAAGATCCCCTCCATACAATCTTCTCCTAGGGAGACCATGGATTCATGTTATGAAAGGATTCCCATCTACCCTTCACCGTACAATGAAATTTGAGCATAATATCAAGATATACACAGTTGACGCAGACGAACGAAGCTATGCATCAACTAATAGCAACATTTCCAACTCTCCTCATCCTTTCATTCCTAGATCAAAACTTATAAAAGTTGATGATAATCCTTCACCTACAACAAAACTCTTTTGCAATCACTGGGGGTCGTTAGATTCTACACCTCCTTTCAATAAAATTTCCAAAATCTCACCCTCTTGGTCAAAAAAGTCATATACAAACAATTCATTTTCAGATCCAAGTTCTAGTAATGATTGGGGTCTTATGCCTCCCTTTAAAGGAGAGTGTGAAATATCACAACCTAAACAAAAACAACCCTATGTTTTTTATTCTCAACTTGGTTCTACATCAACAACATTACCCCATGGTGGTGATGGGGACTATATCACTCCAATCCCTCATGAAGGAACAACACATAACAATAAAAATGATTTTTATTCTTGTACAACAACCAATCCTTATCCGAAGAAAACCACCCCTTCATTTAACTTGGAAGATTGCTATGGTATTGGCTACCATCTCCCTCCTACACATGGATGCAATATACACTTGACACCAACTGGAAAAGATTTAGGGGAACCTCCTTTCTCTCCACTTTCTTCAAACAATAACCCTCAAACATCTCATGGAGCTTGGTGCCCTCCCATGGGGGTACACAATTCCTCTCATGAATACACACCTTCATCCTATTCGGATCACCTTTGTCTTGCACTTACTGGGGCAAGGGGTTCGTTAGCCTTGTCCTCATATGCCACTTGTCATTGCCTCTTTTGGCTACTTGATCACTTTTCATGAACATAACAAAGCAAGCTTGGGATGTGGACGACATGCCTTAAGTTGGCATACGTATCCTCTCATACCTCCTACTTTAAATTAATTGATCACAGTACAGTGTTTCACAATTCCTTTAAAGTGGGGGCATACACTAGTACTATTTTTGTTTGCAACTTTCTTTTCTCAGGTTCTTAGTTTAGCCTTATACTTCAAACGATGTGTTTTTCGCTTTGTGGATGATATTGGGTGTAATGTCCTTCATGAAAGTTACCTATCCTAGCATATTGCATTCCTCTTAGCAGCCTGATGCGACACACTGCATCCCCTAAGTTGTGAATTTTCTATTATTTTATTGGTCCTCGATTGGAGACATTAGACATGATGTTCCCTAAGCTAAAGACCTCACACGAACTAAACAAGACTCCTTCGAACATCCTTTTGCATTTTTGAGTTTCTTGCATTCTTAGCCACCTTGCATAATTCAACTTGCATGCCTGTGGTCCCTCATCTTTTGTGGCACCTTATCAAAGTTTTCAGGAGGTATAGCTTTGGTATGGTTGAGTGGGAAGCCCAACTAGCGGCACGACTTTCCCCGTAGCCATCTTTGTGTGTGTGAGTGCATACCAACCAAGTGTATGTTTCTCACCCTTTTGGGCCTTCTCACTCGGCGAACAACCAATAGTCTGGTCACCCCAGAGTGAGTACATCTCCCTTTCAGACAAACAACCTAGATCTGATCCACAATTAGCCGGACAAACGGTCGAAGCTTGATCCGACTTTCCCTCTCTCTTCACTCCTTCACATCACTTTCTTGTGTGATCTTTTGTGCTTATGTTTGGTTTTCCATGGGATCTTGATCCTGGGGGCTTGATCATCCCTCTCGATTGTAGTCATCTCATCTTACTAGCATGAATACATTGATCCCTCTCAATATGCATGACTTGGCTACTTTAGTGTGAGTTTTTTTAGCAAGTTCATCCTCTCACTAAAGTGGGGGCTAAATGTGTCGCCAAAAAGTGTAGCCTTCACACTTTTCACTCATTTTGGCCTTTTCCCTTGGATTTTTGGATTTGTTTTTCTTAGATCTACGTTGTAGTGTGGCCAACACATTCACATTAGGCCTTGAATGCTTTCAAATCAACAATAACCTAACAAATTTCTACAAGTGTGTTGTGAAGTGTTGTAACACATTTCCCCACTTTCGTACAATAATTCACCTAAACAACTCAATTTTACCCCTTTCCAAGCATTGCGCCAAAGTTTTGTAAGGTGTCAGAACACATCTTCACACTTTTCTAGGCTTTTCATCACTAAATTCACCCTTTCTCATGACATAATGACCCCTTAATGTAATTTTAGGCCCGACTTCAATGTGTTTCGAGAGGCAAGCCTGTTAAACATCATTAAACACCTTTTTATTCCCGACCACCACTTGAATTTTTCCAAGTGGAATAGGTCGCCACCTTGGGTGACCTAGTCCCTTCAGGCATTAAAATCAAATTTAATCCAAAATTCTTGCGGGAATTTTCCTCCAAAACCCTAAGGTCAGCCAATCATGTGTTATTTTCAGGAAAATTAGGGCATAACTTGTATTAATTAGGGTTCTTAGCTTAATTTTCTCTCTCTTCTTCTTCCTCTCCCACACAATTTTGACTCTCTCAATCTTCACAAGCAAGCATTTGGGAACTAAGCACTTCAGACAACCTCCATTGGAGTTGGTTCTTGCATGATGCAAACGTCTTCAACAAAGGATTTGGTGAGAACTTACATTGTTTATCATTCAATCATCTCTCCTTTTATTTCTATTTCATTTAAGTTTAATTACTATCAATGGTGTTTGACTAAGGAAAACCCCTAATCTCTAACCCTTACATTTTCCTTGTCTTTGCATGCATGTTTTGCAAGTTGTATGCAGATCTGGAAAGGAGAAGAGTGTTGAAAAGGGTGCCATCATTCCATCTACATCAACCCACATCATCAAACCCTAGGAGGAGAAAAATGACAACTTACAGGTCGTTTTCTAAATATTTAGACATGAGCATCTATAGAAAAGGAAAGTGCAAGTGGGGATCCACAGAATCAGACTTCATAGCTCTCGATAGTACTAGGAGGACTAGGTTGCCATCATTGGTGACCTTGTCCGTGTACCAAGCTTGGAAAAGGGTTTTGACATTTTTTGGATACCCTTTTTCTCGAAACCCAGTCTTGAAAAGTTTCCTAGTAGAAGGACTAGGTCGCCCATTCTGGCATAAGTGTCCCTGTGTAGATTTATGGTAGATTCCAAAACATTCCAATGCTCCTCTTCTACAACTTTCCATTCCCAGGTGCACCATCTATGTATTTTCTAGTTTCTTTCCAGTATTGCATGCATTTAGGTCATTTAGTTTAGCTTGCATTAGTTTACAGTGCTTTGTTTACATTATGTATTTAGATTAGTTTCATTTCATTTCAGCATCTCGACACACTCCACACACACAACACAACCTATCCAAACCCCCACCCATTGAATGAAATCACTAAAAAGCATATCATTAGTGTGAAAGAGAGCCATTCTTCCAAACATTGCTTCTAGGTGAAAGACCCTAAGGGCCTATTTTTGGGAATCCTCTTTCCCTTTTAGCATCATCTTTTTGGTGGTTCACTCTTTTTGCACATCTCTTGTGCATCAAATCACGTGAGATACCTGAATCCATGCAGTATTACGTCTCAGATTTGCATCCATGAAAGAAAAAATGCTAGTATGAGGAAAATTTTCAGCTAAATAAAACATAATCAATTCAAAAAGAAAAAAACTAAAAATGGGAAGAAAGGCGATCAACGAAGGAGTCTTACCCATGATTTCCAAGTGGAGTCTTGTTCTTGGAGACCCCTTCCACATCCACTGAACTTAATCCCCTCCCTCACAATCTCAATACCTGTCAAACGGGAGAAAAAGGGAAATTATCTAATTGCTTAAAATCCTAAGTGAGACGGTTACAAATAATGATTTTTGTTGTTGTTAATATTTTATTATTAATATTATTAATATTGTTTTTAAATATCAAGATTTACATAAAGAAAATAAAGGGTGATGATTTCAAGAGCTATCCTTGATTTAAGGTGGAGTTTTATGAACACACCCGAATGCCATTGTAAAACTTCTCTCAACGTAAAAATCCATTGACTATACTAGGGATTTAGGAAATATAATTGATATTGACTAATTTTATATAGTTTACCATTCTAGTAATATATTTATTTTTTGGTTATTATATATAACATTCTCTAGTAAGGATTATATTTGTACTTGTGTTTAATAATTTCAATGCATATAAATTGTTTTTCTATATAAGTGTAAGGTCAAAATTTTCTTACCTTTCAATTCTCACTTTATTTTTTAGCATTCATTTTAGTGTTCATACCCATAAGTTTATTTAAGGGCTCAATTACCACCTTTCTATCCTTTTACCCATTATTAGACTAATTTATAATTGTTTGTAAGCCTTTTTAGAATGCTACAATCTACACCAATAGTTTTAGACCTAGATTCTAAGAAGACATTATGAAAAAAATATACAAGTGTTGTGGACACCTATGTACTCTAAATACTTGAACGTTAGTGTTAACTTTAGAAATATAATTTTTAAAATCAACCTTAAACCCTAAATTTTAAGTTGGCCTAATATAATTGTAATAATCACTAGACAATGGCATGAAACAAATCTATTTGTACCTTTATTTAAAACGGGCCCACTCACAACTCACTCTTTATACTCCTATTTCATCTTCTTCTCATGGTATAAGGTGTTGGAGTCACTCAAGGACTCAAGCCTCTAAGATCGCCTGCAAAACGTAAAACAACATTCTACAAGAGAGTAAAGGAAGAACATAAATTTATAATAATGGATACAAGATAATATTAGATTAAATATAATCAATATGAAATGCTCAATATTACAATAGAATCAAATGGAATGATTACAATTGAGAACCCATTGGTTATATAGCCAAGGTTATAGATAGGATAAGATAAAATCTAAGTGACAACTAAGACTTATAGAAATATTAAAAGGACTTAAGTAAACATAACATATAAATATGATTAATTATATATAGGAAAACAATACCTGAGAAACTTCGTACGAAATAAAATGGAGCACGTGAGAAGGAAAGGGAGCGGGCATGGGGTTTTGAATTTCTTTGGCAAATCTAAGGATGGTGAATTTGATTTGGAGGACAATGACGATGTCTCATGGCTGCTAGAGGTTTGGCATATTCATTTTTTTGTGTTGGGTTTGTGTGTGGTGTTCTTTTGGCTGTCCACTTGTCTTGTGGAGGCTTCTTTTGCTTATGTGGACTAGTTTGTGGAAGTTTGGTCTTTTCTTTTCATGTTGGTTCTAGTTTGTGGTTTGAGGAGGCTATTTACTTTTGGCCTTTTGTGGGTGTTTATCGAGGGAAGTGGTGATGGTTGTTTTCCCTTCCCTCTTGCATTTTCTATTGTCATGTTAGATCTTTCCTAGATAGCGGAGTTCTCTCCATTCTCCATGCTTTTTTTCCCATGGGGTCTTCCTTCTTCTATATTGTGCAGCTTGCAAGATTTGCCTCTTAGCTGCTCTTTGACTAGGCGTTTCTTGTTAGCTTATGGAATTGATTTTTGTTTTGTTGGGTTGTTTGTGTGTTTGGAATGGTTCAAAGTGATTGTAGTGTATGATGGTACTACTAAGGTTGTACTTGTGATCTTGTAGCTTGATGGGTTTTCTTTCGAGCTGTCTCCAATGGTGTTTCTTATTTTGTATAGTTGAGAGGACTTATCTATGTTTGAGTCCTTTTTTTATTATTTTGTGGTTGGGTATCCCTCTTTTTCATGGGGGGTTGGCTTTTAGTTATTGGTGTTGGTCTTAAATTTATCCTATCCTAGTTTCTTTTCTCAATGGTCCTTCTAGGCAACTGTGAAGTTTGGTTTTCCACCTTGGGTGTTGGACTTGTTAGTTTTTTGGTCCAACCCTTTCTTTTTCTTTTCCCCTAGCGGGTTCTGTTGTATCCCCCTCCTTGGGGGCTTAGTTTCTATGTCTAGGGTTGATTGTTGTTGTACCTAAGGTACATTGTTGGTATCCTCCTTATTCTATTGTTGGGGGTTGTTCTTCGCTTTTAGGATTCTTGGTCTTTTGCTAGTTTTAAGCTTCTTCTATTGATTGGGTTGTTCCCAATTTTTGTTTCATGGGTTGGGTTTCTATCTAGACTATTAGATGCTTTAGTTAAGTCCAAGACATGTAAATTTTATGTGTTTTTCAACCACTATTGGACTTTGAAGATGTTGCTTGGGGTTGCTATCTCTCTGGAGTTTTTTTTTGTCATGTTATTACTTTCTTTCTATTGGATGAGTTGATCCAAATGTACATTTTGAAGGCTCAAGGAAGTCTGTTTTCTCTACTTTTGGATGGGGTGATTTCAATGGCTTCCTTCATGTACCACAAGCTCATGCTACCAAAGGATGAGGTGACAACCCTTTCTACAGGAGGTTCGGCTTCCTATTGGTTTCTATAGTAGGGGTCTTCTATGGAGGTGTAGACTACTCCTATTGAGTTGGAGCCCTCTCCTATTGAGGTGGAGTTGGTTACTGTAGTTGTGGTTGCAAGTTCCCTTTTCTTCTATTGGTTCCTTTTGAGGTGGAGCTTAAATTTGCAAGAGAATGGTGTCTCTCGTGGTAATAGTTCTCATATCATCCTCTCCTATATAGGAGAGCTCTCTCCTACTAAGGTGGAGTTTGGGTTGGTTTTTGGGCTGGTTGGTGTTGTAGGAAGGCTTTAGTTCCTCAGTGTTTTGATGTGCTTTCTTACTCCCCTATTGAGTAGGGAAATTTGGATGTGTTGGACCTACAAAAAAAATAGGGGCTAGTGTTTTAAAGGCGTTGTTGTTAGAAAGATGTTGCTTCTTGGATCTACTTTCTCCTATAGAGGTGGAGAGGTAAGTTGGTTGATAGGGGTTCTCTTCTCTATCAATGTTGTCATTTAATACCACCCTTTGATGACCCATCTTTCATAACTGATCTAAGAGATCTCCTACATGGGCCATCTTGCATGAATTCTCCTTGAAGGGTCCTAAAATTGGCTAATTCTTGGTGTTTCAAGCTCTTGAGTTTTCACTTCCCTTCATACTGGCATGCCTTCTTCATCGCTCCTACTCCTTCTTTTCCTTCCATTTTCCCTTAAGTGTTTTGAGTTTCAGCCTTTAGCCTTACTCTTTAACCCTTATCGATTCCTTTTGGTACGCCTTAAGCCTTACCACTAATTACTGACGTCCTCAAGAGGCTTTTCAAGATTTGTCTATCTTGATTAGTCGAGCTTCCCTCTTACCTCTTCCATCTTCTCACCTTTTCTTCTATCGATCTTCGGGTGTCAACCTTCGGCCTTACCTTTTAAGTCTTAGCACTTTCTCCTCGTAAGGCATAAGCCTTCCTCCCAATCTTTGATCCTCAAAATGTCATCTTTGGCTTTTGGATATTAAACTTTCATCTTCCACCTTTCTTCCTTCTCACTTTCACTCCTTCCTTCGAAAATTCAGTGAAGTTTTGAGTTTTTTGACTTTGGGCTTTGGCCTTTTCCTTTACCTCTTACCTTTTTTTGGTAAGAGGTAACTCTTCCCTCTAAACCCCAATTTTTTCCTTCTATCTTCCCCTTTACCATTTTTGAATTTTGTGATAAGGCATAAGCCTCCTTCTCGACCTCTAAAGCCCAGAAAGGGTGACCTTTTTGGACTTCACGATTTTTTCTTGCTACTATCTTCCTTCTTGCTTCTTCTAAGCATGTATTAAGTGGTACGCCTGAAGCCTGATCCCTGACGGTTCACCACCAGTGATGTGCATAAAGTATGAACTAGGCCCGAAGTTCAATCCTTGAAAATGATTCTTTTCATGACTCTAGACCATTTAATACATAGGAAAGGTTTTCTTTCAGGCCTAATGCCTCGACCTAGCGGATTTGATGTGTTTTTAGGTGACACCATTAATGCTCAAATCACTTTCTAAGAGGCTTTTTTTTATTCTATGACTCAAGGAAAGCATTTTTTGCACTCCTTGACTTCTTTAAATGATCTCATGGGTACCCTTGCTCATTTATTATTGATTGTTATCCTTCTTGACTTGCCTCATACCTATATCAACGATTTTACGAGGGTATTTTGGAGGGATTTTTGGTACAAAATTTTTTGTTGGGTATGGTGCACACATCTAGGGCTCCTCTCCAACACATATTTCATTGATGAATCTCCCCATCTTCCCTTATCATACCTTGCTAACCCGAGCTAGGGTTAGGGTTTGGTTTGGGGTTTTTCAGTTATGCTTGCACTTTAAAAGCAACAATTGTATTCATTCCAAGGGGTTCTTCCTTTGGGTTCTACCCAATATTTTCTCTTGTGTACTATGTATTCGACATTTTTTGCAACTATAAGACTGGATTTCATGCCTCTGTGTCAATAAAATCAATCAATAGTTTGTCGCTTCTTAATGCTTGTATCCTATGTAACACTTGATGTCTCTATGCATACATGGAATTTGATCATTTTTGTAGATTTCTTAATGGTGCTAACTACCTCTAAGTATTGATTGTGGGTGATCTCTACCCTTTTTTATCTTTTAGACTCATGGCCCTTCATTCTCTTTTATAGATCTATTGAAATAGAGAATTGTGTGAGTTTTCAGATGGTTTTTTTAATACCCTATGCAACAAGAAGTATGAAGAAACACTTTAAAGCTAGGTGCATCACCATTTTCCCTATTTTCAACATCCTCCTTCTCCCTTTTGCAACAAGAAGTATGAAGAAACACTTTAAAGCTAGGTGCATCACCATTTTCCCTATTTTCAACATCCTCCTTCTCCCTTTTACAACAAGAAGTAGGAATAAAAACTTTATAGGGTTGGACCAGTATTATTGCATTTGGTTTATAAGAGGAAGTTGACCTTCTCCAGAGATTAAAACTCACCACGCAAGGTTAAAGTGATCATGTACCTTTCCTAACACTATTTATCTCCTTTTTGAATCTTGGCCACTTTTTTTCTAGAATTATGTATTTGGGTTGTCATTCCTTCTATTATTTTATGACATATTTGGAAGGAAAGGAACTCAATGGTTTTCAAAAGAATTTCTAACTCCTTAGGCAATGTAATTTATAGGCTAAAAGTTGATGTTTCAAAGTTGGTGATGAATGAGGTTACAAAGTTATCCCAAACAAACACTTTGTTCTCCTCTTGGGATGCCCAAACTCTCAGGTCTTTGCCACTTCTTAAGCCCTCTCCATCTCATGAGGTACTTGTTTTTTTCTTGTAAATGACATGTTAGGAGGAATGTAAGGTGGATTCTCCGCCAAGGTCACTTTTTGAAACTAAATTTTGATAGAAATTCTTGGGGGAACCAAAGCTCTTATAGTGTCTGTTGTGTCCTTCAAAAGTCAAAAGGTATGTTATTGTGGGTTGCTTAAAATTAATTCAAGATGGCTCAAATAATGAGGCAAAGATACTGGCTCTTAATCTTGGTGTTTAGCTTGCTGTTGAAAAGTGTTGTCAATGCATATTTATAGAGGTTTACTTAATGTTGATTATTAATGCTTTGTAGAAGAAATATTTTAACTCCTAGAAGCTTTCATATTTAATGAAATTTGATTATTTTGAATGTGATCATTGTTTTAGAGAGGCTAATAAATTGGTTGATGGCCTAGCTAACTGGGTTATTGATATTCAACCCATTTGTATTAGTGATAAGTTATCAAATTGGGGTTCAGATTATTTGTTATCTTTGGAGTTATAAGATCGGGGTTTAATTAATTCAATTGGATGTCTTGGCTATTTTGGGTGACTAGGACTCCAATTTTCTAGTTTGATGCATTCAGAAAGGTTGCTTTTTGTTTTCCATTTTTAGGTGTTTTCAATTCACTCAAAATGTTTCTTGGTGTGTAGATTTGTCACGTGTTTTTGTCATTCATGCTTTGTGTACACATGAGACTTTAATTCCTTTGTAATCATTATGAGAAGTGGAAAAGTGGTGCTCATTTGCTTATAACCTATCTTCTTGTTCTACTTATGGCCATGTTAGAGATCTCATATGTGTGATTTGGATAATAATGATCTTGGCTTTCTTTTTCTACCTTGTGTTTACATTGGTGACAAGTTGTTTATATGGAGTTTCATGCCTAAATTTCATCTCTTCACCTAGTTTTGCATGTCCCTTTTATCTTTATGTGCCTTCATACCAAATGACTACTTAGATTTTTATTCTTGCTTGTGTGGATTTGTGGCTACCTCTCCTCATTTTATCTAGTTTCCTTTATATGTATATTGGTATATTGGAGTTCATTTTCATATGTTACGGGATTTATTTTGTTGGATTTTTGGCTGTAAACCTTGTGAGCTAGAAATTTTGTTGATTTCTCTTTGAATTATGCCACCATGGAGGATTTCATTACCAGTCTGCTTGTGGGAGAGAAGGAATTTATTTCCATATGACGGTGATAAAATTTGGTGAGAGTTTGTCATTCCCTACGCAAATGTGGAATCAACCATCTGTAAGGTGGTTGAGAGTTCCTGGTTGGATATGCATCTGAATACATTATTCTCTAAAGTAAGTAGTATTTTTATTTAAAACTCCATGGAAATCCTCATGGACTATGATATGGTATTAATGTTGGCTTATATTTATATTCAACCTCTCATTTTCTCCATGTCTACTCTCGATGCGACTCTAGATTGTTACTACCTGGGTTCAAATTCTTTTCCTATTGGTGGATTTTAAGGATCGTTATGCTCTAGTTTTAAATGACTCTATTGTTGCACTACTATTTATTTTGAAGGCCAGTGTCATATGTGATGCTCGTTCAAAAAATATCCTTCGTCTAGACAATCTTTGTTCTGTTCTAAAGGATGACTTGGGTGTGGATGCCGTAAACTTCTTTAAAAATTTACATTTTTTGTTCAAACAAACAAAGGAGGGTCTACACTCAGTTGTATCAGGTCTACACTCAGTTGTATCATTTTTTCCTCCTCCTAAAGCTATGAGTTCTAGTGGTAGTTGTCATGGATAATTAGCATTGTTAGCACATATTTTATTTTTGCATCTATGGGTGGTTACCCCTTGTATACACCTAAAAATGGTCTAGATAATCTAATTAATTAAATACAATTTTATTTGATTAATCAACCTTTAATTCATCTACTATTAAATAAATTGAAATATTTATTTATATAGTTCATCTTTTAATTCTTCAATCTCTGTTATATTATTTCTTCCTAATTAAATAAACAAATTTAATATTTTATTTTATTGAATTATCATGATTAAATTCTTCTATTAATTATCTATTATCATCCCATCTAGATTAAATAACAAAATTTTCTAATTTGTTTTATTTAATTACCACACTTTCTCCATATTTATTTAATAAACATAGACTTCTATAGGTTTATTTTATTGCATTAAATATCTTCTTTTCCTAAATTGAATAAATCCAAATATTCAATTAGAGGATATTCTACAACTATTTCCTCTTATCATTCAAAAGTTCCACCTACCAAATTGGATATTATATATCTAATTTAATTCATCTCAACCTTCAAAGGCAATTTTGGAGAGAAATTGGAGACAAATTTGTAGGCAAACTTCTTCCTCTTCTTCCATTGATTCTTCCTATCATTTGGCTGAATATTTTTGTGGGGAGGAACAATCTCCATAATCTTCTCAAGCTTCTTCATCCTTCACCATTCAATTTTTTAGACCAAATCCAAATCTTTGCTTTGCTGCCCCTTCACAAATGTGCTATCGGGAATCTATAAATATAACCTCTTTCTACAGGAAAAAGATCCCAACTTTGTGCAAACTTACTCTACAGGAATAGCAATCGAGCATCTTAGCAATAGCATTATCATTTAGCAATAAGTAATCATGGAATTTTAGAATAGTAATCATAATCATGGCTGCATCATAGTTCACTGTAGCTTCCTTTTATCATATCCATGTAAATTTAGATTATATTAGCTTCATCATTATCATTTAACCATCATCATATAGGATTGGATTATTGCATTTAGTAGAATCTCATTCTCTAGATTGGAATTTTAACAATCACAATTCCTACCAAATCTGAGAGCCCCGTGATTTAATAAATCTTTGGAGATAGAGAGAAATATGACGCTTTCAAGAGTTTTCCTGTTTTAATTAGTTTAATTATTGTTGATTATCTTGATATAATGTCTTATTAAGAAGTGTTGATTGTTATTTTATTCATTGGTTATTCCACACTTACATTTTGGCGCCCTCCATGGGGCTCGAAAACCCCATATTTTGATATTTTTTTGAAAAGTGTCCTTGCAGGCTTCTAACATGTTTTATTTTAGCATGATCGAGCGATTTTCTGGCACATCCACCAAATATTCTAGCACATTAGAGCACTATTCTGACACATCCATTGAATATTCCAATGCAATTGCTGACTATTCTAGTGCATCCGAAGTTCCTGTTTCACTAGTCAGGGAGTTTTCTTTTGGTGCATAGACCTATTCTTAAATAACACATCCATCAATTTCTTTAGCGCATAGATCTATTTTGGCACATATACTAACTATTATGGCACATATGAATACTTTTGCAGAATTTTAAAAATATGAAGTCTAATCATTATTTTATGTGTTCTAAGTGTGAAATACGCTTGTCAAAGACAATTGTTGGAAACATACGCTAGTTAAAGAAAAAATTCACATAAATTACTAAAGATGTTTGCAGGGATTTAATTTCAATTATTGTTTTTCATTTGTTTAAAATAGTGCATCTAGACTAAGTAAAAGATCAATTGAACACCTTGTATACTATGGTTGAAGTGATAGGCCTATGATCTCCCCTTCACTGGGTGATCAAAATGCTAGACTCACTTTTTATGCTTTATTAAATCCTTTAGAAGGCCTTTCATAGTAGGAAAAAGTACTCACCCTACGGGAATGACCTAAGTGGGAGCAACCAAAGCCAGGTTTTCCAACCCACTATAATCAAAAGTGAATTTGGGGAAACCCACAATTCAATGGAAGTGTACAATATAACCATCCCCAAAATCTTTGTTCTAAATATTGGGAGGTCTCCTAAGGGATTTTATCATTTTCCATTTCAAATGGATACCCTATCTATGAACTTTACTGTAGAATCCAACTGTGTCAGTTTCCAAACACTTTTTATATCACGGTGCAAGGGGAGGGAAGAATCTGCCCCCAAGACACTCACCATATACTATAAGAGACCCTAGCCAAAAGTGGAGGATTCAAATTTGGTTAAGACTCAGGAAAGGAAAAAACACGGGCGCCCTATAGGGGGTGACAAGGATGTGTGAGCTGACATAGTTGCAAGCTATGGGCTATGATATTCTAAGTGACCTACTTGAAATAGAAAAGTACTTGAACTAATTGTATTTGTGTCAAAACCTATGGAAATTGAAAGAATCAAACCAAATTCTAAAATACTCACTACATGTTTAATGCATAGAATATGAAACAATTGTTTATAATACGGCTTTAGTGTGTAAAGTTATTTTCAAAGGTATCATCCAAATAAATCATCAAAATCCAAGATTTCCAAACAAAATGCTCATCCACTGTCTTCACTGGTTAGAAAATTACACCCTGGAATCAATCATCTTACTGAGAAAAAACTAGAACAAATAGATAAAACTGTGAACATCTTGACAACTTCCAGTTTAGCGCATCCATAGTCTGTTTTAGCGCATATACTTTGTTTGATAGTGCATACACCATATCTTTTAGCGCATCCATAGTCTATTTTAGCGCATATGCACTTTGTTATAGCGCATCCATAGAACAAGAAAACATAGAGCTATTTGAAAATGATATCAGACTGTTGACATCAAAACCTGGATCTTTGTAAGAACAAAAACATTTTCTCAATCCAAACAGTGCCTTAACCTTGAAAAAATAGGACCTTAAAAGTCAAAATTTATCAAATTAAACCAAGATCTTGCAACCTTAAAGTGTCTAAACCATCAAACACAAATTCTGGATTATTATGTTAAGTTTCTTTATCATGAGTTTGTCATCCTACAATCAAGAAACAAAAACAAAATAATCATTTTTTTAGCTTAGTCTCATCAATAGAATTTATCATTCTATTCGACTTAAGTTAATACCTTTGACACTCATCTAAACAAAAAGATCAAAGTTTAGTGAGAATAACAAATGTACTTGTATGCCAATTTTGACGAGGTTACAAAGACAAAAACTTAGAGAAAAGGAAATTGAAACAACAAACACCATGGCTGAAGAAAATCCCTTTCACAGATTATACCAAAATGACACGAATGAAATAACCCAAGAGGACATTCAAATAGCACAACAAGATCCCAATTTCCATAAATTTATGGAAAAGGTCTTAGAACAAGATATGGAAAATACCTTTTGATGCTAGCTGAACTAGGTGCAAAACTTCCAAAAGACTGATATCAATCGATTAAAAGAAACACCTAAAGCAATTGAAATTGAACCACACAACACACAAAGCACAGATCAAGTGGTGACACTAACACATCAAATGCAAAACATGCAACAACTTTAGGATAAGCAAAAAGGAACCACAAAAAAGGTACTCATTACAAGACATTTGTCCTTATCCTTTTGATCCAAGTTTGGACATGACACCATTTCCTAGACATTTTGAATTCCCAAAATTTGACAAGTACAACAGTAAAAAAGATCCAATTGATCATGTGAGGGAATTTAGAACCATGAGTTTAGAGTTTTCACAAGAGAAAACGTATCTAATGAGGTTATTTCCAAGGATCTTAGGAGGTCAATGTATGGAATGGTTCTCTAAACTACAACCAGGGATTCAAACTATTGAAGAACTAGTCAACAGGTTTATCTCATAATTTTCGTTTAATATTCAACATGAGGTAACAATAAAAGACCTTTACAACATGAAACAAAAGAAAGGTGAAACATTCCTCTCATTTCTACAATGATCATGAAGGTTGTTTGCTAGATATCCTCATTCTATACCTAAAGAAGAAAATATGGAACTATTCATTGACAACTTAACTAATGACATGAGCTATAGGCTTGAACTATAATGTCCACCTACATTTGAGAAAGTGATTGAAAATGGGCTCAAGATCGAAGAAGCTTTGGTCAAAAGAGGGGTGATAAAACATTACAATGAAGGATCAAACAATACAAATTCCTTGAATCACTATGGAAACAATGATAAACCTAAGTTTTGGCAAAAGAATAGAAATACTAGAAACAATGATGTTGCAAATGATATACAAAATGCGGTACTAGGATTTAATTTGACAGCTACTACAAAGACCAATCAAAATAATGACCAAAACATCAATCAAAGTGTCAATCAAAACAACAATCCGAATAATGGAGAATCTAAACCGCAATCATATCAAAGATCATCAAAACGACAAATATTTACACCATTGGGACAAACACTAGAATCAGTAATGAGAGAACTTATTGCAAATGGAATTATCACCTTACTTGACGTAAGAAATTGGGAACCAAAAGTCAAACCATCTTGGTGGAATGATGTAGACTATTGTGACTTTCATAAAAATAAAAGACACAAAATCAATGATTGTGTCTAGTTGAAACATCTAGTCCAAGATTTGATTGATAGTAAAAAGGTATTCGTAGAAGGAAATCAAACCAACAATGATCATACTGCATTTAAGAATCCTTTACCAAATTATGAAAAGGGAGAATCTTCTTCTACAAATGGTAAAGGTAAAAATGTAAACTACGTTTATGATGACACAATCTTTTGTCTATTTGCGGTTGAGAGTGATGCTGTCGTTGATAGTAAAATTGATAACGTTGGAACCAATGAAATCATACCATTAGATTTGATCCCAAACATGACCACATCTAATAATCAGATTAATGTCATAAAAATCAGAGACACAAGATTCCCAACTAATCAACGTCACAACAAGGGGGCAATCCAAAGTCATATTGAAAGGAGTTTCATCAAAAACTACTGCTACCCCTTCGAATCAATACAATATAGTTGATCAAGTTCAAAAGATTCTAGCCCAAATATCGATATTGGAACTCCTTAAAATCTCACCATCTCATAAGAGGGTTTTGGAACAAGCTCTTGTGACCACCACGGTACCCAACAATTTGGATGTTTGTCAATTTCAAGCTATGGTGGGACATTTAACCACGCCTCATTGTCTATCATTTTCCAAACAAGACGATGTATCACTTAATCATTCACACAATGTTGCACTTCACATAGAAGTCTTAATCCATAAACACCATGTTAAACATGTCCTAATAGACGGTGGAGCTGGTTTAAACATTTGCACTTTAAAATTGATCTGTGCACTAGGTTATTCTAATAATGCTATCGATGAAAGAAGGAAAATAACAATAAAAGGGTGCTAGCAAGAAGTTGAGTCCACTTTTTGGCCAAAAAGTGGAAGTGTTTTCCTTGATTTTCAGAGTTTGACACATTTAACCTTAAAATTTGAGGCACTTAGAGATGAAATCTTCAAACAAGTCACTAGTCATAAAATGTAGTACTCGGAGTCTAGTTTCCAAATATGTAATTTATTTCAATACCCACATTGTACAAATTGAGTTTCAATAGGCTTTTGTAAAAACCACTATTTAAAAGTCTTTTTTTTACCATACCATGCACGTGTACGACATCCATATTTTGACTTAAATTATCATATTTTTCTAAATCCTTTTGGGAAGAGATTCATGACTCACTGAAGCGTGCCCTAGATATTTTTTTGTAATTTTTTATTGATTTTTTTTTTTTTTGTTAATTTTTTATCTAGCATATTTGACGTTTAGAAAAATCGTCGTGTATGACACGCATAAGATGACCTAAAGTTATCATTTTTTGCATTCTTTTTAAAAAAATTGAAAAGAATTGTCTAAAGTTTTCCCTTGTGCAATCCATTCATCAAAATGTTATGTTGATCAAAAGTTATTAAAATAGTAAAAAACACTGATATTTAAAGTTTATGGACCAATTTCATCAGAAATTAATTGAAAAGTAGAAAAAATAATCCAATTGTAAAAAAAATTACATATTTGAAATCTGCATTGTCTCATCTAAAATGGGTTTTAATTTCATCAAAAAATTTTGCAAAAAAAGTCGTCAGCCATATGTCCAAACTCGGTATTTTTCTCTGACGTTGTTAGAACATTCAACTTGCAGGTCAAACCAAGTTGAAGGCCTAGGTTCAGACTCCTAATGCTTTTCCCGAACCAAAATCCGAGGCAAAAACCCGACCACAAAGCAAAACCAATTTCAAATTTTAAAAATTTATTAAAAAATCATTTTTTATGCTTTTACAAAATGGGATCCTGTTTTGA
The DNA here is from genome assembly GCA_007115665.2 of Sequoiadendron giganteum. NCBI lineage: Eukaryota > Viridiplantae > Streptophyta > Pinopsida > Cupressales > Cupressaceae > Sequoiadendron > Sequoiadendron giganteum. The sequence goes on along the minus strand of CM021102.1, from coordinate 133,763,611 downwards.
GAAATTTCCAAAATGGAAATTTTTCAAAAATGATAGTTTCAAAAATGGAAACTTTTCAAAGCAGGATCCCGTTTTGGAAATTTTCCAAAAATGGAAATTTTTTAAAATGGGATCCCGTTTTATACGAGATCCCATTTTTTAAAAAATGGGATCCCGTTTTAAACGAGATCTCGTTTTTTAAAATACGGGATCCCATTTTTTAAAATACGAGATCCCATTTTTTGATTTTAGGCTTGGGATCTCGTTTATTAAAAACGGGATCCCGTTTTTGCAATGCCGATTTCATTTTTTTTGGCTAAGGCAAAAACTTCCACGTTTCGTGAACTCAACTTCTTGCACTTACCCAAAAGCCTATGACGAAGAAGAGAGATCCTCCAAGGGATTGATCGTGTTGCCTATTCAAGTAGGACCAATTGTGAAGAATATAGTTTGTCAAATGCTAGAAAAAGAGCTAACATATAATATACTCTTGGGACATCCATGGATTCATGAAATGCAAGCAGTGCCTTCAACTTATCATCAGGGTTTAAAATTTCCAATCAATGGACAAGAAGTAACTATATCAACTGACTACAACAATCCTCAATATTGTAACACACTTAAAACAACTCAAGACACTTTTTGCCCCATAATAGAGAAGCAAGAACTTCTAGTTCATCCAATGGTGGAAAGAAACTAACCATTGTATCTAAATGGGCTGAGAAAACGGGCCAATCAAAAGATACAAATTTTGTTGATTCCACTTTATCAGACAATGAGGGTCACCTGCATTCTCTATCACAAAAATTTCAAGAAAAGATCCAATTAACCAACAAAGGCATGGTAGAATATTCCATTGGGCAATCTCTATGTCTTTCATAGCTACTACCATCTCCAAGGTCATATGGACAACCATTAACAATAACATGACAATCATCACAACCTACCATAGTTCTGGATGAAAGATTTGTAAAAGGAGGTACTCTAGAAGATGAATAAGAAGACAAGGCCATCCTCAATTGGCTCTACAAAGACGAAGAAGCATCAACATAACCAAATATTAGCATAAAGACATCACTATGGAAAAGGAAAAGCTATCTTAGAGAAAATCGGGTATGAAGGACAAGGACCTATTGGCAAAAGAAAGGAAGGCATCATAGAACCCATTCAACCTCTCACACTTCAGTCAAAGGACAAAACATGATTGGGTTATATAGAGGAAACAAAACAAGAAATGACTCATAAAGTTGTTGAAAGAATCCTTCAAATGAGATATACTTCTAAAGAAGATTCCAATGAGTATGAGTATGAGTATGAGTGGGAACTTTTATGAGTATGAGTAGAAGCTTCATTTTGTTCCTTTGGGCAGTTAAAAATATTTTTCTATTTCCTACTAGGGTGATACTGTAATTCAGCCTTTGGGCCCCTCATGTAATCTTATTTTTATGAATATAGGGAAATGCCAATTTTTATCAATAAAAAAACTTTAAAAGTATTACCATATATCTTGGGAAACAAATCATAAAAGGATGGATTTATCTTTTGTTATCAATGTGACTTCAAAATATCAAACAAATAGATTATGAATTTCTTATTTGAATAAAAGACGAGAGATTTCAATCAAAAAACAAAACTAATCATGTATTTTTAAAATTTAATTTATTATTTATAAAATTAAAAATGAATAATTATTATTATATTTTTATTCAATTAATAAATAATATTGTTTATATAGATTATATTTAAAAAATAGTTATATAACAACACAATAATTTGTTGATATATTTTATACTAAACCGTATAATTCTATTTTTTTATTTTAACCTTATCAACTTCTTTCTTTTCTTTGTTTTAAAATAAAAATCCTACTTTTATATTGTTAAATCATTTTAAAAATAAAAATACAGAATGATAAGAAAAGTATGGATAGCTGAGATTAATTGCATTGTCTTGCATCCTTCTCAATTCTCAACAGTTGATTTCAAAAATTAGGTCACCCATTTCATATAGGGAATGAAGATTTCATTAACCTAATAAAAATATTACCTATGAATATTGATTAGATATATGAAGCTCTCTTGTCCTTAATAGATATTAAATAGAGTCTCATGCAAGAAGTCTATATTTTATTTGTTTATTAACTTAGTCTTTCATCTTCCCCCTTCTACCATATCTTATTGTGTATCTAGATCTTGTGCTTGATCAAGGGTTTGTTGGAACTTTTGTTGGTCCTCTCCTTAGCTATATGATTTCTCTTTCAATCAAAGCTTTGAAAACCACATATATGAATTATGAGCAAAATGAACCACAAAAATAAATAGAATGTACATATATAAAATAAACACTATAAAGATGTTGGAGTAGACATATATTGATAAAATGAGAAGTAATATTCTATAAATATATACAAAAAAAATAAAGCATTACAAATCATACATAAATATGAAATAAATTTTTATATATACTAATGCTCCCTCCTATAGAATCTTGCAAATACTAAAATAACTCCAATCCTTTAGCATAGATGCAACTTATAGATGAAAATTCCTTCAAAAAATCAAAGGATTTTTGTCCTTCAATCTCCAAATCCAAGGGGTTTCGTTCTTAGATTCAATAGATGGAACATGAATGCTAAAAATATGAAAAAAAAGTTTTGATAAAGTGACAAAAGATCAAACATGAAAAAGCAACTTGAAATAAATAGTAAACGAGTCTTCAACTTGGACTTCCAACTTCTAAAGCACAAAAATGCTAAGCCAAAAATAACTAATATATTTTTAATATTCCCTCTCATTATAGTTCAACTAAAATAGTTGTCATAACTCATTGCCTAATTATTTTTAGACAAAAAATATGCTCCCTTTACACCCACTTTCAACTATAATCAAATGTCATACATAATTAGGAATATGCTCCTCCATAAAGCTAGGTTGTAATTCTTCATTGATTTATTGTCATTTAATATTTCATAAAAGTTGTCATAGAATATTACATTATTCTCTCATTATAATTCTCATGCCCGAGTGTAGGCAAATAGATGCAATTAATAATATTTAAATGTTTATTTGAACTATTTTACAATTTTTACAAATTAAAACTTGGTTAAGGCAAAAATTAAATATTAATTATTTTCCTAACAATTTCCCTTTATCCCACATGATAAATATGAAAATGGGCTTTTGCATCCACAAATTTAAATTAATTGAAAAGGGGACATTACATGAAGTGTGATTAAAGTGAGATATTTTCTTTTGATTTGACTTGGAAAACGAATCACAAAAGAGTGGCCTCTAAATGTGACACTTGTGTGTCATTCAAATGAATTTCCCTTCCAAATTCATCTTGTACTATCACAACGTCAAAAGCATTACCCTCTATCTTAATTGTACATTTATTTTTTATTCTTTTATGGACAAGGAACAAAAAGAAGGTGGACCCAACATGTAATACATGAGTCATTCAAATGAATGTCCCTTCTAGATTCTTCATTTATTGCTGATGTAACTCTAAAAGCATCACCATATATCTTGGGCAACAAATCACAAAAGGGTGAATGAATGAATGAAGACTTTTAATAACGTCCACCAGACCAAACAACCTATGGGACCCACGGATCAACAGCAAAATGGAAGACCACCACAACCCAAAATCTTTAACATGTTATAGGGGAGAAGACCTAGTTACCGCCCCCCATTGAATAACCGCCACCTCCATGCTCACTTAACCCCCCAAAAAAAAATTCACTTTGATCCATTAAATTTTTTTATTTGATTGAATAAATAATTACAAAAACACCAATGACTACTCATTATAATTACAAAAACACTAATGGCTGCCCATTAAGTGTTAAAGTGCATGTTTTAGAGTGGATTTAAAGCATAAACAGTTATAATTGATGGAAATTAGAGTGGGGGACATTAGGTGGCGGCAACCGGACGACACCTCTAAAAGGTGTCTTTTTGACCTCCACACGCATATCCAATGCCACCGCACTCTACTGAATTGCCCAAAAGCCAAAAGCTTAGTTATAAGCTCTTAACTCGTGGGCGAAAAAAACCCATAATTTTTTTTTTTCGATTCGACACGATTTAGATTATGATTTTTTTTAAAATAAAAGACCACAGATGCCAATCAGTAAAAATAATTAATCACATATTTTTAATTTAATGTTTTTATTCAATAAATAAATAATATTTTTCACTTTAAATTATATTTAAAATAACTAATTGTATAATAACACAATAATATAATATAATATATAATTTGATACTATAATTTATACTAAACTTTTTAAAATTTAATTATAAAGATGGTACCTAATACGTACAAACTCGGTCAACAACATCTGAGACCCCAGAAATAACTTCACTACTTACTTCACTAATCAAAATATACCAGAACAGACAACCAGTCATGTGGATCTGTCAATGTGAAAAGAGATCTCCCCAATCGAAATCCGAGGATGAACCCACCAGATATAACCATTCAAATGGCTTCCTGGAATTGGCCAGACCACTGTGTACACGTACAACCTATACGTGGAGTTGTAGTAATCACAAATGCGACGTAAAGTAGTACAAATTATTGCTGTAGACACTTGGAATGAATCGGCCTCTTTGCTTAGCTTATCACACGGGCCTTGAAACGCCAAGCTTGTTGCAGGTTTGTTTCATTGTCCTTGTTATAAGAACACCTAGTCAAAAGTCTTTGGAGAAATGATCAGGTGTATAACGTTTTCCATTTTCTTCATGGACCCCACAGAAGGTACTACTACATATGAAGTCCTGCACAAATGCTCTTTGTTTTCTTCTAGATCTCTTGTTTTCAGTTTCATGTATGCAAGCGCCATATCTACCATAAGCAACGCTTTCGAGTTATTTTATTACTGTAAGCAATTAATTGGTGAGTACGGATATGAGAAATTTGTAGCTGCAAAAGTAAATTTAAGGTGTGCAATTTGTAGGCCTATTTACGTCGAGGAGAAGAGTTCTTCTGATCTCTAAAAAAGCATTTTGCTTGGATTGAAAGGAAAGGCTTTTTGAGCTCCAAAGAAGGATTTTGGGTTTAGGTTTTTGGAGTACAGAAGAGGAAGAAGGAAGAATGAAAGATGGCGGCATACCCATGCGCTGCGTGTAGGATCCATCGTAAAAAATGCGGGGACAGATGTGTGCTTGCTCCGTATTTTCCATCAAACAATCCTCAGCGCTTCTTAATTGCACGCAGTGTGTTCGGAGCAGGGAACCTGTGCAGAATCCTTCAGGTAAGATACCAATTTTAGGGTTCTCTTTATTTAATTAGGGCCGATACTAAGGACTGAAATCGTTTGTGCTGTAGAATCTTCCGGATGAGAAGAGAAAAGATGCTGTGAAGAGCATTGTGTATGAAGCAAGTGCAAGGGTAAGTGATCCAGTGTACGGGTGTGCAGGGAGAGTGTACGAACTGGAGAAGAAAGTGGTAGAGCTTGAATCGAAATTGGCTATGGCGCAGGCAGAGCTTTGGAATGTAGGGGCTGATGTTGTATCTTTCTTGGATAAACCTCCCGTTTTAGTCGAAATGCAAAACATAGTGAGAGAGGCAAGTGATGAAAATTGGGAGGGAATAATAGTGTCAGAAGACGTTGAGGATCCCTTCCGTTTATGGGAGCCACTCTGATATCATCATCTGTTGGTACTAATAGTGAAATAAGATGACCGCTCATATCAAGCATATTCGTGTATGCATCCTTGCGAACAGATCATAAGTTTTAAGTGTTTATATATAAGCTGATAAATATAAACCATACTCTTTTAACTTTTGATTCGCATTCTCTGTGTAATGTTATGCACTTTGATTTGATTCAATTTACTTTTGATCATCATGAAGAGTTGCTCCCCATGACTGTTGAATTAATCAAGTTTTTTTTAAAGATGGTGGTTTGATTTTGGCTCTAAATCTAAAAGAAGATACCATATCCAGGGTATTGGAATTGCTCCACTACAAGCTGTGTATTGGAGAATGCATTTGGTTTCTATATGGTAGGCTTCTCAGATGTCCAAACTGTCATGAGATTTGGATCAAGAAGCATGTTTTTTGGGTTGTAAGTCTCTATTTCTATTTGCTTAGCTATCAACACTGATATGCTTTCTTTAGAAATTTGTTCTATTTTAAACATAAATTTATTAAGAACTAACTTATGGTACAAAATTCATCCAATTGGAATTTATCATGCATAGTTTTATGTTAAAAAGGGTAATAGATTAATTTTTTATTATATTTATGTAGCTTTATATGATATGAAGATGTTTTTTCATCCTTATCCAATTAATGTTTTGAATTGGTACAAATGATTTTCATGTATTTATATGAGTGACATGAAATTTTATTATTTTATAGAAAAATAAATGATTTGAGTATATCTTCTAAATTATTCAAATTTTAATTCTAATTTTAAAAAATTGAAGCTAAATTTATAGATATAAGATTGACAGAGAATAAAGAACATGGACAGGTGCATGAACATGAGACAGTTTAAAAGTAGACATTACAAGTGCAAGAGTACTAGGTATCTGCTTTCTGTTTTCCAGAGCTATGCTTAGAAGTTAGATGCATTAACATGTGACAGAATTTAGGCTTTAAAAAGTACCTCAAATCTGACACCGCACAATTACAGTAAAGCACCAAATACCATTTGCTTTATTTTTCTTATAATTGGAAGTCGCATATATTTAAACATTGATCTCCTGAAAAAGCTGAGTCATTTGATTATGACAATTGACATCTCATTCATTCATCCACAGCAAAAACAAACGCAAATGTTGTTAATGGAACTTTAATATGGTAATATTTTTGTGTATTTTCATATATTATACCTTAAGTTTTTGGTATTTTCAATATTTATTATGAAGATTTAAATTTTGTCTTTTTATTTTGTTTATATAAAGTTGTTTTCTGTATAGTCTAATATTCATAATTAAATTTAATTTTTTTAGAGAAAGAATCTAGTAAGATTAGTGTATGTTTTATTTACTTAGTGATTAATTATTAATTATATGATTTTTTTATGGTTTTATAAATTGGATAATTTTATTGTAATATTATGGATAAATTCTATTATAAGATTATTATTGAAAAGTATTATTTTTACACTAATGTTACACAAAGCATATCAATGGTTAAGTCATTTAACTATTAACAATTAATTTATTTTTTTTAGAGAATTGTTGTTAGAGAATATGATCTCAAACTATGACCATCCTTCATATTTTGTACACACTACTAAATTTTATAATATTTTATTATTCTCTCTAGTTATATTTGTTTCATAAGTTTTATTTTTGTCATTTATAAATAAGTGTCTTAATTAGTATCATCAATTAAATGTTTTTGTCATTTTCAATCAAGAATAAACTAACATATCTATCTTATTAAATAACATATATAAATAACGTCAAGATATATCACTTTCAAGGAGTTAATTTTTATTATTATTTCATTTAACATATTTATATTACATTTATATTATTTTTAAAATTATAATATATTATGCTTATCATTATTGAAAATAAGTTTTCTATAAATTTAATTATTTTTAAAATTACATTACATTAAATAATATTATAATATTATCTAAACATCAAATAATATGAATTTAATATAAATATTATATACATATACTCCCCTTTCCTCCCACCTCATCACTATCTTTTTAGCTCCACCCCCTCTCTACTGCTTTTTTCTATCACCACATGTATCTCTCAATCTTGCCCCCTCTATATATTCCTCTCTACCTCTCTATATCACTTCCTATATCTTTATTTTTCTATCTCTCTATCCCCCCCTCTCATCATCTCCCTCTTTCTGTCTCTATTTCTCCCTCTCCCTCTTTCTCTCTCATTCCATCACTTCCTCTTTCTATGTTTATCTTTCTCGCACTGCTTCTATATTTCCCAAGTTATATCTATCTCTATCCATATCTCTCACTCTCTCCTTAACACTCCCTCTTTTTATCTCTCTTCTTCTCTCTCTATTTCTCTCCCTCCCTCTCTATCTATTTGTATATATATCCCTCTCCATATCTCTCTCACTCATATACACACACTCCTTTCTCCTTCCCTGCCTCTATCTCTATCTCTTTATCTTTCCACCTATCTATACTTTTATATTACATATCTCTATCACCTTCTTTCTCTCTCAATCTTGCACCCTCTAACTCTATCTCCCTATCTCCCCCTCCCCCTTTCTATCTATACCTCATTATGTCTACCTATATCTCTTTGTCTATCTATCACTCCTATCTCCATCTCTTTCTATCTATATCTCCCTACATCTATTTCTCTATCTCTCACTCCTCTCTTTATCTCTTTCTATCTATATATCTATACATCTATTTCTCTATCTTTATATCACCCTATCTTTATATCTCTCCCTCTCTACATATCTCCCTCTTCCCATATTTTCTCCTTCTCTCTCTCTCTCTCCTCTACATATCTCTCTCCCTTTCTCTCCCTCCCTCTCTATCTCTCCCCATCGCTTCCTCTTTTGCTCCCTCCCTATTCACCTATCTATCTTTATATCTAATCCTCTCTCTCCTTTTTTATTCCCATATATCTCTATATCAATGTCTTTCTCTTCTCATTTATCTCTCTCTATCCCCCTATTTCTATCTCCCTCTCCATATTTATTTGTCTTTCTCTACTTCTCTCTATTTTCTCTCTCTTATCTCTCTCCCTCTCCCTCTCTCCCTCTCTCCCTATAGCTCCTTATATATCTATCTTTATATCACTCCATCTCACCATATGTCTCTCACTATCTCTCCCTCTTCCTCCTTATCTCTTTATCTATTCCTCTCTATCTATCACTCTCTATCTCTCCCCCTCCATCTCCATATCTCTCTATCTTTATTTCTCCTTCTATCTCTCTTTATATCTCTATCTATTCGTCTCTCTTCCTCTTTCACTCTATGTTAATCTCTACCACTATATTCCTCTCTCCCCCTCATTGAATCCTAATCCCATCCCTAGGCCTACTTAAAAAATAACACTAACTCTAACACTAATTGAACCCTAACAATAGTCCTCACCTTAACCTAACCCTAATTAAACACTTACCCAAATTTTGACTTGAAAATACCTTAACCTAACCCTAATTGAACCCAAACCCAAATTTTAACCTTAACAATAATTATTACCACAAGTGTGACCTTAAATCTATCCTAATTCTATTTATAATCATGATTGTAAATCTAATCCTAAACCCAATTCCACTTCATTGTGTCTACCTCTATCTATGTCGCGCTCTCTCTCATCTCTCTATCTCTTTCTATCTATATCTCTCTACATCTATTTCTCTATCTCTATCCCTATACATATATATCCTTTCCTTCTCCCCCCTTCTTCATTCTCTATTTCATTCACTCCATCTCTCCTTCCATGTCTTCTAATCTATATGTTTATATTTATTTCTCACTTGATCTCCCTCTCACTCATCTCTCTATCTCTTTCTATCCATATCCTTCTCTACATATATCTCCCTATCTATCTATCTCCCTATGTCTTTATCTCTTTTCCTATCCCTCTATATTTCTCTATATCACTCTTTATGTATGTCTCTCCCTCTCCCTTCCCCTCTCCCTCTCCCCCTCTTCTTCTCTCTCCCTCTCTATATGTACATCCACCTCTTCCCCATCTTATCTCTCTCCCTTTCTCTCCCTTTCTCTCCCTCCCTCGTCTATCTCTCCTCATCTTGCCCTCTCTTTCTCCCTCCCTATTACCCTATCTACCTTTATATCTCAATCTCTCTCCCCCTTTATCTTCCTAGATATATCTATATCTATGTGGGTAAAAGCACAAAGTTGTTTCACACTTCATAAAGGAAATGACCAATGCTAATCCAACTTTTAAACTTGAATCACTAAAAGTGGGATATATGTTTTGAATTATGAAATGATGTAAAATAGTAAAATGTGTACTTTTTAGTATGTTTTATGTTTTTATTTAAAAAAAAATATTAAAAAATACTTTAAACTAGTTTTTAATAAATTAACACTATAATTTAGTTGCTAATAAAATGCTGAAAAATAAAGTTGCATGGGACATCAAACTTTTTATAGTAAATTTTTTTTTTGTCTTTCAAATTTTTTGTGTGTATTTATAACTAGAAACATTAGTGCATGGATATATTTTTTTTCCAATTTTGATAAATATATATTTTTAAATAAATATTAAAATGTGCATGAATCAAAAAACAATTGTTTCCATCGGATGTCAACTTTCATATTAGATATTTATCTAAAATGGAAAAAAAAATATACCATCTTGAAATAGATTCTTTTATCTAGTGCATCATATTTTTTTTCAATTTTTTTTAATAAGTTTTAGTATTTTTCCTTGACATGGTAATCAACCTAATATTTTGTGTTGATAACCTACTGTTAGTAAAAAAAAATTAAAAAATAATAAATAATAATTAAACTATTAAAATAAATATATTTTTGAAAACTACACATATGAATCTATAAAATGGTATTTAAAAAAAAAAATGTTATTTACATTAGCAAAAGTTATTGAAACTTCAAGTTTTTCAAATAATTTTTTTTTTTTGGTAAATTGGACTCAAGGTGGTGCTCCATATGTTTTTAGCCAACAATTTTAGTTGAAAATTTTGTGGAAGTATCTAAATTAGCTAGAATGAATCTTACTAGATCATATGTTTGACCAAAAATGATTTTTAGTGAAAAATATTTGAATTCAATTGTGTTGATAAGTTGGTTGAAAGTGTGACACAACTTTGTGCTTTTACCCATGTCTTTCTCTTCTCATTTATCTCTCTCCCCCTATTTATATCTCCCTCTCCATCTCTATTTTTCTTTCTCTACTCTCTATTTTTCTCTCCTTTATCTCTCTCCCTCTCCCCATCTCTCTATATCTCCTTATATCTCGATCTTTCTATCACTCTATCTCACCATATATGTCTCACTATCTCTCTACATCTTCCTCCTTATATCTTTATCTGTTCCCCTCTATCTAAATACAAATTTCTATAATACTTATTATTTTAAATATTTAATAATTTTCACCTTAAATATTACCCATACCAACACCATTCCAACCCAAATTCATTTAACCATGATATTTATCAAATCAAATCCACTTAGTTTGCTACTAAATTTACAAAATATTCTACAATAGTACCTTATAAACCATTCATTTTAAATCTCCCTATCTCATTCATTTTCATGTAAATGACATACAAAGGTTATCTTTTAAACCATTCATTAAAGAGCTCCCTAGTTAATTCATTTTCATGTAAATAGCATACAAGGGTTGCACTTTTTAAATATTCATTAAAGAGCTTGCTAGTTCATTCATTTTCATGTAAATGGTGTGTTCCATGTTTCAAATTATGTACATTTTAAACTATTCAAATTAAAGAGCTCAACAGTTCATTCATTTCATGTAAATGGCGTGTTCTGTGTTTCAAATTATGCACATTTTAAACTATTCATTAAAGATCTCACTCATTCATTTTCATGTAAAGGGTGTGTTCAATGTTTTAAATTATGCACACATTTGTAAGTTTTGTTTACAAAGAGAATCAAAGTTCTATTGTAGTTTTTAGTCAATTTCATTGGAATACTAGTTTCTAGACAATCTGCATTGATCTATAGGTTATGACAAGTACTTCTAATTAACTCATCTATCATCATTATATGATCCACCTAACATTCATTACATTTATATGATTCTTAAAAAAGTGAAGCACCAAATATTTTAAGAGGTCTCCATCCAATACTACTCATACAATCTAGCCCAATTAGCTTACTATCCCCTTCATAAAACTTTGGGCAAGAACTGTCTTGCAAACCATTCAAATGAGTGCCAAGTGAACCAGATGATTTGTTGGGAACCATTATTACTAAAATCATCCTAATAGATCCACACAAAAATTTAAATTCAATATCAACACACTCCACCCCTTGTCACTTTCCCATCTCTTAACATCACTATAAGATCTACAATAAGCTTCATAAGGTAGTTCACTATCTAGAAGTCTATTCTCACACTTGCTAGGGTGCATCACAAATTCCTATAAGATGAAATATTTCTTAGCACAATCATAACACACCAACAACATAGCCAACAATACATCAAAAAGATGCCCAAAACAATGTATTTACTTCATAATAAATGGACTCCCAAAAAACCATCTCATTCTGTGCCCTTGCACAATTTCACCCCAAAAAGCATAACATACTGTACCAGGAACCCAACATCTACTAGCTTCTATTTAGAACAAATAGAAAATTAAAAAATATTTTTTATCTCTCTTACCCTTGATGTCATTAAAGAAAGTTATCATAACGTAGAAACCTTATAGGTTTGACGTCTAAAGCTTAAAGTTAAAACCATTTTTGGGCTTTTAGAGAATGTACTACTTCCCCAATTTAAGTTTAAGAATTTTCTCCTAGATTTTATTTATGCACCAATATTTTAACATCACTCCATTTTTTCATGAAATTCATGATAATCCTCTTCAGAACATGTATCTTGTAACCATTTTAAGAATTTTCTCCTGCATTTTATTTCTGCACCAACTTTTCACCATCACTCTAGTTTTTCATGAATTTGATGATAATCCTCTTCAGAACATGTATCTTGTAACCATTTTCATCAATACTCCATATCTTTATGTGAATTATACAAAAACCATCTTCAATACTAGTGCCACAATTGGTGCATAGTTTTATAAGTATAAAGCATCTAGTGAGTATAATTTATGTGCTAAACTCACAAAAAAGCATCACGCTTCCATAAAACTATGTGTGTTTAAGCAAATAGAGAGTACATTTAAAATATTACAAGCACTCAAGTATGTTAGTGTTTTACATTGGAATTATCTATTACTACCATTCCTATTGATGATGATAACCAATCAAGGCATAAATTTTTTAAAACCACAAAAAGAACCAAACAAATATTACACTACATATGATCAAGTCTTGAATTAGAAAAATTTGTCTTTAGATAAAGTAATAAAAATTTCCTCTTTGATTACATTTCTTTCCCTGTATAAAGTTGCAATGGAGCAACTACCGGGCACTTCATTGACAAAATTTTCAATCAATTCCCAATGAGAGGATAATAATGCTCGAGGTATAAATGATAAGGTCAATACAACAGATCTATATACCTGGAGTAAGTCTTACCCTAGTTTCTAGGATAGTATGTTAGAGGAACTATGCAGGAACAATCTTATTAATAATCCATACCACCCAGGCCACCACCACCTCCAATAGCTAGAACATCTCTCTCATCCTTGGGGATTTCAAAAGCTACTACCTCAGTTGTTGTCAACAGTGAGGAGACATTGCAAATGCCAAAAACCATGGAACCAACGATACCCTTAGATTACCAAATTTGTATGTAAATGGCACATTACACTCTAGAATATTGTCAAAATATCATCTCTAAGTAAGATGTTCATATTCCAATAAAAGAATAATAGAAAAATATTCTTACCTTGCAGCATCAACCAATGTAGTTGTAATTACTTTCAAGGGATCAATAATTCCTGCCTTAAGCATGTCAATGTATTCATCGAGTCCAAAAGCAAATCAAGTGTAGGTTATTCTAATTTTTATAACAAGCATAAATTAGTGAAAAAACTAAAGAAATTTTATATCCACGGAAAGTTCATTTTATTGGGCTCATAATAAACATTAGCTACATTACATAAACCCAAATTTTCTCTTTAAAAATGAATTAAATAATTTATTCATTTTTCTTCAAAATTATTATTTTTAAACTATATCAAGGATATTCTACTCACCTTTGGCGGCATCATAACCAAGATCCAAATTATCTTGCTTTAGTAACTTCCCTACCACTACAAGACCCTCCAGACTAGCATTTGTTACAATAGTATATGCAGAAATTTGTAAGAATATTCAACATCTAGAATCAAAATTCTAATGGCATATGCTATATAAAAAATTATCAAATTAGAAACTTCAAAAGGGCATTGCATCTCACACCTTCACTACATTCTGAATAATCTACACTCTAATCTTCTGGTCAAAGTTAGCAATTTGAAGTTTATCTAGCTCCTTTGATGCATGTAGAAGGGAATCACCACCACCTACAAAAATAGAAGTGTTAAGCTTGAAATCACCAATCATTTCTTTACTCAAAAGCTATTTTTTATCATAAGTAACCACCTTTGTGTCTTAAAGAATAGCATACCCCTATTGAAATGATTTTTAATTGGAAAAATACTCTCTTCCACTGTTGCCTTCATGGTATTTAAAGCAACTCTAACTCTAAATTTTTTCTCCCCAACTTCTGCCTCACTGGCTTTGGGAATCTACAAAAGAAAAGTAGGAATCATAAAACTAAAAATAGAATTAAGTTCTTGTTATTCTTCTATACATAATTGTACTTGAAAAGTAAATTGAAATAAATCAAGTTAACTCAAAACCTTAAGAATAAAAACTCCTCCTGAAAGTTTCTCCAACATCTCTTGATACTTCCCTTTGTCATAGTCTGATGTGCTTGTTTCAATAGCAACCCAAATTTGCTTGCCATTATGATTACATAGTTAATAAAAGATGTGCATGAATTCACCACTTTCAAATTCATAAATGGAAAACAAATTGTAATAGATTGAAAGGGTAATATTATAGAATTTAAAGAGAAATATACATTACACTCTTGTTAACACATACCTGCTCACATCTTTCCTCTATGCTCTTTTTGTTACCACCTCCATCAAGAAGAATTATATCATCCTTGGATACAGTTAGCTATCAGCACCATAACTAGATAAAACTTGAACATAAGAATGCTAACAAAACACTCATCTAGCTAGGTCCACCTAGATTGTAATGCTAGAAATAAGACTAACCACTCATCTATTAAATTTGCAGTAATATACACCAATTCAACAATATGACTAACAAAAGAAAGTTCATCCTTGTCCATTACAATAAATTTTTGTACCCTAAATCTAACTCAAAATTGTTTACCAAAAAAGAAACTTTAACAAATGCCTCAAGAAGCCAAAATCAATTCTTAAATAGCACCAACACCACCCTTTCCTTTCTTCCTTTGCAACTTTTTCATGTAGAGTTCTAGTTCTGTACCCTCGAGAATGTACCTAGAGAAAGTCATATAGTTCATTTAGTCATTAAAAGTAAAACAAACATCTTTCCCACATTTCCAATAAGCTCATACTGTTTTTAAATTTCAATAAAATGTAAAAATTATGTCCATACCCATCAGCATGCCGCATTGTCCAAGGCGAGAAGAAATGCATGCCATCAATTTGCTACCAACAAATTTCTCTTCCATGTGTGGATCAATTTTGTGACCCTCACACCACTTTTGTACCTTTCTTAAATTCTTAACACATGTTTTCTTCTATTTTTATCTTCTAAGGCAACCTCTCCCTCCTGTGGATGTATAAGAAAGGCACAAACATATGGATCATAGCTAAAAAAGAATGAATTAAATACTTCACGTTAATAGTAAAGGATCTTCTGCTACTTTTTATGCATTCATAGATGTGAAAAGATTGTTCATTTTAAAATTTTAAGTCCAAGAGTTAGTGCAATGTGGTAATCTAGCTGCGAAACATTTTTTCTCTGGAGACCCACAACACACTTTCAATGATTCAATACATTGGAAACCAAGAAAATTTTAAAATTTAATGGGATTTACATAACTCATAATGAATAGAGTTAAAGACATTTCATATTTCCACATGTAAACACTTTGGAACATTCACATAAGATTTAATGGGTAAATATGGGACTTTCTTTCGCTTCTTTCTCCATTGTTTCTTTCCTCATTTCATGTGTGTCTCTTATGTATCAAATCTTGTGAAATACCTGAATCCATGCAGTATTACATCTCAGATTTGTGTCCATGAAAGAAAAAAAGCTAGTAAGAGGAAATTTTTTATCTAAAGAAAACATAATCAATTCAGAAAGAAAAAACTAAAAATGGGAAGAATGGCGATCAAGGAAGGAGTCTTAAACATGATTTTTGAGTGGAGTCTTGAGCCTACAGATCACTTCTACCTTTGCTAAATTGAATCCCCTCC
Source organism: Sequoiadendron giganteum (assembly GCA_007115665.2). Lineage (NCBI taxonomy): Eukaryota > Viridiplantae > Streptophyta > Pinopsida > Cupressales > Cupressaceae > Sequoiadendron > Sequoiadendron giganteum. The sequence continues at coordinate 133,747,552 of CM021102.1, read as the reverse complement.
CTCAGAATATCAATAGGTCAAATGGGGACAAAAAGGGAATTTATCTAACTGCTAACCCTAAGTGAGATGGTTACAAATAACAATTTTTTTGTTAATATTTTATTATTAATTGTAAGAGAGGGGGAGAAACCACTGCAAGGCCCCAAGTCATGAAAGGCCAAGAGTGGAAAGTCTTCCCTAAGTTACCTTAGTTAAAGAAATTCTAAGATAAACAAGATGTGAATGATGAGGATTATAAAGTCCTTCTATCACTCTACAATCTTAAGAATTGGAAAGAGACTAGACGATTCTGCCTCCAAAGTCAACTCTACATCTCAAGTAGCTCTATGTCTAAGGATAGAAACACAGTTCTGGGATGACAGCACAACGCACTCACATCTCATAGGTCCGTTGGCGTTCTTACAACCAGAGAACCAAAAAGAAAAGATTCAAACTCTAAAGGAGAGACTAGCATCCTAGTTTAGAGGTTTCTAAAGTGATAGAATGAGATTAAGAAGAGTGAAATATAAATACTAATATGATAAAGGAAGTAAATTACCACAAGGGTGACAAAGATAATTTTGTAGACCAATCTTCTCACCAGCTTGCTCCAAGTTCTCTATAAAAGTTGTGAAATCCAACTTCATAGTCCCCAAAGATCACCTGCATGCAAATAACTTGTCACAGAAGAAGACATTTGAGATAATAAAGCAAGGGTGCTCTAAAAGCTTAAAAATATATTAATCAGAGAGAGAAAATAAAATACAATGATCAATCCTTATGAATGGAGATTGTGCAACCCTAATAGGTAGACATTTAATAATTAATATAATTATTAAATGTCACAATATGCAAACTAAAGTGAAATCTTAAGATAGGAATAAAGGTAACTTAATTAGCATAATTAAGTTAAAACCTTTACTCTAACACCCCCCCTTAAGATGAGCAAGAGTGCAGCTACAAACATGTGCAAGAAATCAAAAGTAACTACAATGCATGAAAGTAAACACGGGTTCTGACAACTAGGCCTGATTAGGTACCCATTTACAAAAGCAATGCAAACTAAAGGAAATGGGCTAAAGGAGAAAACCCAATGGGAACAAAACTCCTCCCCATAATAGAATGCAAAGAAAGGAATGCAATGCACTAATGAAAGAAGGATAAGAGGTGGATTACATGATACCACCCATAGACAACTTCTATCATATAAGTATATATATAATCGTCTCCATAGGAGAGATAGAAAGAGATAAAAAGAGCCCCCCCCCCCAACAATGTAGAAACTCTTGTCACAATGGTAGATGCCAGATGTAGAATTGAAAAAGAGATCATGAAGCGATAGATAATATTCCTCCCCTTGGGAAGAAACAGTTCCAAAGGATGATGTCAAAGAAACCCTGTGAAGAGTGATGAACCAATCTGTCTCAAGATGTGTGCCATGATCGAATGTTGAAGAATCTCTCTATCTGAATTGAAACAAATGATGTCAAATACAAACTGATGTGGAGAATCCTGAAATGCAACCGTTGAATGCACTAATAATGGTGGGCGTACAGTGATAACCTAACTATCAAGGTAGAGGAGATGAATTTCCTCAAAATAATCCTCCAAATCTGCAATATAGGACTCCATAAACAAGAAAGATATGTTTGCAACATAAGAGTCCAAATTAGCTATGTCTGGAAGATGTATGATGCCCTGCTGCACTGAATCAGGAACAACAGAAGATGCTGATGAAGTCTCAATCTAAAGAGTAGGAACTATGAGACAAGCCTCTGATCCATCAGAACATGTAAGGGTGTCTAAATACTCAAGCTCCTCTAAAGTATCATGATCAAAGGGTTTATTAACTCTCCAAGAAAATGGTAAGAGAAAATTTGAAGCAAGATCCTCTGGGAATGGATAGAGATTAGGTTCTCCATAGATCTCCCAAAGACGTGTTCAAAGTGGGTGGAGACACAAAATGTTCAATACAACCCACACAGTGTCATCATCAACACTAGACAAGATAAGTCATACTATGTGATCTCTACTGATATCCCAAGCTAATTTTCCCTCTGAAGTGGCTAGTTTAGGTATGAGATCACACAAATAAGGAAAAATATTAGGCCACCTACAATGTGTAAGGATGCCCTTTGCCCATGACTCATAATTACCCCATTCCAAAATTACAACTGAAGGGTGAGTAGAAAAACCCATGATACTCAAATGAAAAAATCTGAGACTAATGATCTCAGCAATGATAAATCATATCAATATAACCCATCTCATGCAAACAGATCCCATGTAGGTGCCAGAATCCCCAAGTAATTAACCAAAGTGTAAACACACAAAGTTGAATAAAATATACCTGGTAATTTTTTGATCAAATAGACTATAAATATGGAAAGGTATAATCTAGAAAGAGCGCTGCAATACCTTTCCAATGCCTATTCGTTTGCACAAAATAGAGTTCAGATGCAAACGATATGCCTTTGCGAGTGAAAAACACAAGTTTTGGCTTTTACTGATGAAAAAGGCATCAAAACTACAAAATCTAACAATCACACCTGCACCACTGGATAGAGCATCAAACCAACTTTCCTATAATACCTCGTTTTAAAAAAAAATATGTTGATTCCATGAAAGTAGTTGCAAATTGTCCAATAAGCCCTTAAGAGCCCTTAGGGGCTAAAAAAAAAATCCCTTGGTCTAGTGAGCGACTAGGGGGCTGAAGGCGAGCGACGCTCAGGTGGAGTATGGACAGTACTTGGGTAGTGCGCGAGAGGAGCAATGGACCAGCGGTGGGTTGGTGGTGAGTCGGGTGGTGCTGCTGCCTCGAGCGACGGGCAAGTGGCTGCTTGACGACCACTTGGAGACCGACGGTTGTTGGCGGCGCCACTGCCTCTAAGTGGCGGGCGAGTGGTCGCCGGACAGCAAACCCTGTTGATTTGGGAGCCCAATTTTTTTTTTTGTGTTTTATGATTTTTCAAAAAATTTATAGTTTTTTTTTCAATTTTTTTGCATTGAAATACGTGCCCTAGGGCCGTACAACCTTGGGGCAATTTTGTTTTGCCTCTCTGGTTGACTGTGTCCAAAATGGATGAATGAATAGTTGATTTAGGGGTTTTTGGGTGTTGCAGACTCAATGGCGAGGTCAGTTTGAGCCCAAAGTTCTCCAATCAAACATGTATGCCTTGGATAAAAAAAGACAAACGCTAAACCCTCGAAGCTCTAAAAACCTTCAAAAGATGAACAGGAAGTAGTCGGTCTGGAGCTCTGATACCATGTAGAAGTTGTGAAATCCAACTTCAGAGACCCCGAAGATCACCTACATGCAAATAACCTCTCACAAAAGAAGACATTCAAGATAAAAAAACAAGCATGCTTTGAAAGCTTAAAAATGTATTAATCAGAGAGAAAATAAAATACAATGATCAATCTTTATGAAAGGAGATTGTGCAACCCTAAAAGTAACCCTAATAGGTAGACATTTAATAATTAATATAATTATTAAATGTCACAATATGCAAACTAAAGTGAAATCTAGAGAGGAATAAAGGTAACTTAATTAACATAATTAAGTTAAAACCTTTACTCTAACATTCTCTCCACCTGTACACAGAAAAAAGGGGAAGTGTTGGGGCTATTTGGGGGCCTGCCTCAGTCAGACCCCATTTCGGTGCTTCCACCTCCACGAATAACCAATTTTGAAATGATAGGAATAAAGATAAAGAAAGGAAATACAAACTATGCAAACACAAAACACTACAAACAGTACGTGCTTACTCAACCAAAGGCGATAGAAGAGATTTAGAGGATCTTACCACCTTTGCCCAAGGTGCTCAAGGCTTGTGGAGGAGAGAATGCAAGGAACTCAAGCCTTTGTTGTAATGGTGTTTGTCCTATGCTCACACTATCAGTGTGATGGAGTAGTGGATTGCTGCAATGGAGTGAAAAGTGCTGCTACAAAGCTTCTGAATGCTTGAAAAAGTGGAGAAAATTTGAAAGGATGAATCTAATATCTTGAAAAGCTTTGTCCAAAATTTTGCTGAAGAGAGCTATGGATGAGAGAGTGAAGACACTAGAAACTTCATATGACTGGTGGAAAAACTTACTGGGGGAGCCCCATTTAAACCCACTTAAATTTTCAAAATAGAAATTAGGGGCTACTAGTGTTGAAATAAATATTCTAATCTATATAAAATATGTCATATATATTTTATTATTATATTATTATTATATTATGTTTTCTATTGTTTTGTTTTTAAAATGTGTGTTTTTTGTGTTTTGGTTAAGTAATATTATATTTTCGGATTGTGCTGACTTCTTATAGATATCGTGGTGCATTGTAGGGTTACATCCATAGGGGCTACCAGTGTTGAAGAAAATATTCTAATCCTACAGCATTCTCTCTTTTTCCTTCACCATATTCGGGTTGAACAACCGAAGAGGAGCATTACACTTCGACTTTCAATCAAAAGTGTAATGTCTCTGCAGTCTCCAGCCGCATGAATCTGCCAGGGACATAAGCGCACTGCGCGGATGTCTACATGCCACATGCATCCCTGACAGAAACGCTCCCACCAACACACAAAACAGGCACCAAGTGTGATGTGGACAACGAGCTTACGTGGTATTAAGCATCCACCTTAGGTTTTCTAAAGTGTAAGGGGGTAAAAGAGAATTTTCTTTAGCTGTGCAAATTCAAGTTTATACATTTTCCCCCGACTTTACCAAGCATGAGTATTGATGAGTGCTTCAGTAAAGTAGAGTAGTAAGAAGTAGCAAGGTAAGAAATGTATACCTAAACCGATGAGGAAGTAGAGCATGGTTTAGTGATTTCAGAAGTCAGGAGAGGACTTCATAGCTCCGCGAAACTATGAAGTTGAAGTATGAAAGTGCTTCACAGGTTCACGGTCCTGCAAAGGGGGGTATCCTTCAAGAACTCTCACATGAAGGAAACCAAGTGTAGACACCTAAATTTGACCACTTCCATATGGTTAAAATTCTATCATTTACTTGTCTAATTTGTCTATACTAATTAAATGACATATTTAATTAATATTGTCCCATTTTCTAAGGTTTCCAAAAGTATTTAATTAAATACTTTATCTTTTTCCATTTCCTCTCTAAATTAAATAAATCAATCAATTTATTTAATTTAGTCAATTATCCTCTTCAATTTTAAATTCATTCTTTCTCTCTCCTTGTCCCATTCTCCATAACCTCTTCACTAATCTGGGTTGATCTAATTAACCCTTTATTAGAATGTGGATATCCTTAATTAGGATTAATGTCACATCCTCCATATTTAGCCACTTGCCCCTAATCTTCATTAATTTGTCTAATCACCTGTTTGCACAATCTTAATCCTAATCACTTACCTTTTTTGATATTTTCTTAAGTCAACCTTTCATGGTACTTACCTTATTTGGTTTGACCTCTTTCCCATGTGAATTAAAAGGTCACATCAAGTACATGGGACAAGGAACTCCTTCTGGAGGACCTTGTCTTATCCATGGGTTTCTTCCAAGTTTTTGGATTTTAAATTCACTTTTATTCCTCTAATGCCTTCTCCAATCCCCATGGTGACAAAAGTGGACTTTCTGAAAGTTCACACTTGTCACTTTTAGCCCCACTTGGGGACAATGAATACCTTTTTAAGGAAATCCTCTTCAATCCCAAGGTACTTGCAAGTACCTTGGGACCACATGGCTTTTTCCATGTCATTCTATACTTTTTCCATCTCACCCTCCACATGGCAAGATGTGAGGACTTGTGAGTCCTCAAATCACTACAACCCTTCATCTTGTCCATGGTGGATCAACCTCAACTATCCATTTTTCTTTAAATGGAGGCCCTTGGCCTGAAGTTAGGGGTTAAAATTTTTCAAGTGTTGTTAAGATTTTGATTTTTTTTGTATTCTAGCCATTATTGCAACACTCTTGCATTCAAATCCATTTGGATTCCCACCTACTCTGTTCCATCATTCAACCACCATCATTATTGCAAGTTTGTCATTAAGGGCCAACCACTCCATCAAGCTAGACAAGCAAAGGTATAACACTTCTTGTTGTTTTATTGTTGTTTTGTTTAGTTTCAACTAGGCCTAATCCGAGGTGTTGTTGTGTTCCTTTTTCCATTGCATTTATTTAGTTGTTTTGCATTTTTAGATTAAGGATTTTCACTGCACACATTTTGGGCATGCCCGATGGGATCCATGTCATGGGTCTATTACTTTTACATTTTCTATTTTTCTGAAATCTTGTAGGTTTAAGAACACAGGGGCAACTCCGCCAACAAAGGGGCAACCCCGCCCACGAATAGGTGACCCCGCCCAAACTCTAGATTCGGTTTCTAACTATTTTGCAGGTTCAAGTCCACAAAGGGGCGACCACACACATGAACAGGTGACCCTGCCTAGAAAGGGGCGACCCCACCCAAAACCCTGAATTTTTGTATTTTTGTGGTTTTTCTTGTTTCTAACCTTTTGCAGGTTTAGGTCCACAAACAGGGGATCCCACCCAAAACCCTATTTTTTCTGTTTTAGTTTTTTTTCAATTTTTTGACTTTTCTGTAGGTTCCAGAAAAACAAGCAATCCTGACCAAAACACAAAGGTGGCCATGCTCGAAACAGAGGTAAAACTGGTAAACAACCACTCAGAGTTTTTCATTTCCAAATTTAGTTTATGTTTTTCACCATTTCTGACTTGCTAACATGTGTTTCTTGTTGAGTGTGTTTCGTTACTAACATTTGTGCAGCTCGATTGTAAAAGACATAAAAATGAAACTACTAATATATTTGTTGTAGGGGGAGAAATCTTATTTAGTTAATCTCTTGTTTTCATTTCTAAACTAGGGACATAAGTTTAATTAAAGGGTCAATAAACTTGTTTTCTATGTTTGAAAGTGGGCTATTGACATATCCAATCCCCTTGCACCATCTAGCCATCTTGGGTGAAGAGAAATCGTAGTCCACTTAGTCCTTTTCACCCATTTTTATTTTCTTAGTGAGACCTTCTTGGAGATTTCATCACCCTAAGGGATATTTCCAACCACGTGTACCGGCAGGGTATATAAAGGGGGAGGCAAAAGATATACCTCAATCCAATCAAGTCATGTCTGGCAGAGTGTCAAAGCTAGGGTGATACCTAGAAAAGATGTGAAGAGTTGGTCTGAGGTCCTAGTATCTCGTTGTCTGCTCCCGACTCACGCTTGTAGACGAGCTGGTGTTCACGGTTGTGCCCCACGTACTGTGTGTATATCAGGGATGGCCTTAGATGCCTTGTGTAAGTGTGAATAGGTACAATGTAAATACACTTCTTAATGAAACATTATATCAAAGATTCAACAAATAAACTAGTTTAAAGCAAGAATCTACTAGAAGCGTCTGATTGTTTCCTATCTCCAAAGATTTATCAAGTCAAGAAGCTCTTAGATTTAGTAAGACACTATGACTATTAAAATGCCAATTTAAAGAACAAAATGATGCTAAATGCAACGATGTGATGACTGATGATATCTAAATTGATAAAAAGAAGCTACTGTAATTTAAATTGACATGAAGCTATGATGATGAAGCTACAGTAAAACTACTATGCAACCATGATTATGATTCTAAATTGCTATGATTGCTATGATACTAAAATGTTTGATTGCTTGATTGCTCTATTTTCTGTAGAGTAATATTGCACAAAGTTGGGATCCATTTCTTGTTGAGAAAGGTTATATTTATAGATTTTCCAACACATTTGCATAGGGGCAACAAAGTAGAGGCTTGGATTCAATCTAGAGGATTGAATGGTGAGAGATGGAAAGGCTGGAGTTGATTATGGGAAAGGTTCCTCCCCATGAAAACATTAGGCAAGAGGATAGGAAGGATCAGAGGAAGGAGATTGAGAGATGGGTATGTGCAGGATCATGATGGACCAAAAAGTGGCGATATGTAAGCCATTTAATGGCCCATGTGGTTGACGACCTTTTTTTTACCCAAAATTGATGAAATGAAAAGGGTTTTTAGAGGATATTATCAGCTTCCACCAATATAAATTATGCTTTACTTTGAATTTAAAAAATTATTATTATTCATTTTCTATTAGAATTATGAATAAAGTCTTGATTGATAAGCTGATTGAAAAACATCTATAACTTTGAAACGATATCACATTTTTTGAATCCGAAATATGCGTCACATCCTATGCTTCACATACTATAGGATTAAAAAAGAAAAAATGAATTTCATGAATTTTTGACCAAGTTAAGGTGGTTAGATAGACGAGCTTTTATATTTTTCAAAAGTTGTAATAAAAAATTCATAATCAATTATTTACTTGGAAAAAAATTATAAAAAAATATGCATCACATCGGGATATGAGTCCTTTACTTATATCTAAAAGATTATAAAAAAATATTATCATTCTATTGTGGTTAGGGTGGTCATACAAACACCTACTTCTTATTTTTACCTTGACATTTAAATAATACTGCATTGAAATTTCAAATTTTCACCAAATAGATTTTATTTTTTTAAATAAAGGTCTAGTAGTTTAGAAACTACATTCAATTTTCTACAGATTCTACTATTACATTTTTTTGAAATAATATAGATAACTTATTGAAATTACTACGTCAAGTTGTCTAACTCTGATTTTCTATCTTTTTATTGCCACTTAAGGGCCTGTTTTTTACATGATGATCTTGCACATACCCAGATTGATTTCCAATTTGTCTCTAAGGCTTTCCCGTGAATTCCAGTTGAATTAATTAGATATAAAATATCTAATTTTATTGGTGAGTGAATAAAAGTAATTGATTTATATGCTTTTATTTAAATATTTTGATTTATTTAAATTAGCAAAAGGGGAAATAAATAATTTAATAAAACAAACTATAGGAGTTGTTAATTAAATTAAATTAAAGGAATATGATAATTAAACAACAAATTATTTAACCTTTATTAATTAATTTTGATTGAATGATGTGATTAAGATAGAATAAATAGGGGATTTTGATAATTAAATAAGACAAAGTTTTTAATTTTGTTTATTTAATTACAATGAGATAATAGTAGAATTAGAAGAATTTAAATAAGAATTTAAACATGATCTATATAAATAAATATTTCTATTTATTCAATAGTAGAGGAATTTAGGGTAATTAATCAAATAAATCATATTTAATTAATTAGATTCTCCAGACCAATTTTAGGTGTGTACATTTTGCCCCTCTTTGAAGTGATGTATTTATGTATTGCTTCAAAGAAAATTTTGTGTTGCTGCTGCCAGTATCGACACAAATTCAGTATGCCCAGAAATTGATTTTCAGGTGATGATGGATATATGCCCCCTTGAGAGATAGATTGATGATTTTTTGAAATTGTTTTCTGGATTTTTTGGATTTTTTCAATGTTTCATATTTTTTGATGATTCTATGATGATTCGATGATGATTTGATGGTGAAATAATTTATCCCCCGATATAGAATATTGATTCTTCAAGATGATAAAATGTTGCCCTATTTTGCCTCCTTGTATTTGATGATTTTCGATCATGTCAGCCTTTGATTTGATATTGATTGTTGATCTTGATAGGTTAGAAGATTATTGATCTCATGATAGGTGAGATTCAATGATTGATTGATGATTGACCTCATGATAGGTGATGATCAATGATAGATTGATGATTGATCTCATGATAGGTGAGGATCAATCATAGATTGATAATTGACCTCATGATAGGCGAGGATCAATGATCGATTGATTGATTGACCTCATGATAGGTGAGGTTGATGATAGCTTGATGATTGACCTCATGATAGGCGAGGTTCATTGATAGATTGATGATTGTCATGATAGGCAAGGATTAATGATAGATTGAGTGATAGGATGATTGATTGATAATATTACTAATTTGTGATTGATTATAGGAGGATTTTAGAGTTTTTCCCAAAGATGTGGGACATGATTCTGTATCTAATGTAGGCTGATATAGATATCATTAGTCGATGTGGAAAATCTATAATGTAGATGCAAAACTAATATGAATGCAATCTAATTTAACCATGCAAATCTACATATGCAAGCATTGGCATCTTAATAGTACGTTTATTGTGCTTTGTATCATCGTAGAGCTTTTAAAATGTTGAAAGTGAGTACAAGCATCAATGGTATAATTTAGACCATGATGACCTGAGCATGACTTCCATGATTTTTGATATTGTAAGTGAACACAAGCATCGAGGTATAATTAAACCGAGATGACCTGAGCATTTCTTCCGTAAACAAACTAAAATCAATCATTTTCTTATGTGAATTGGAATGTCATTAGTGATACTTTTTAGAGCACGTCTCACGACAATTCACACAATAATAATGACTAATTCACAGACAACAGACAAAGAAAATACCATTCTTCTTCTTAGCTTCTCTAGTTCAATACATCATTGAGTTGCTCCAAAGAAATGATAACAATGATCAAAGTACATCTATATAACCTTTGCTTAAAGTATTTCAATCATTATTTAGATTAGATCATCCCTTTTGGATTTTGATTTTCTGATGTTTTTTGAGATTTTGGACCAAACCTAAGCTAAAGACCTATCCTAGGGGCCTCGGGGGCTGATCAAAGATTAGCCTTGCCTACGTTATATATGCAGAGTCTACGTAATTCGATTGGATGACTCTATTTTTGAGTATTTGTGTGATTTTTGACCTATTTTTGGATTTTGATTTGATATGGATGTTTGATGTGCTCTTGACGGTGATTGATGTTCAAATTTGGGTTGCGTTTGTCTCTTTGATTAATTTTGAATTTTTATTGCCCCCAGTAAGATTAGGATTTTTCCCCCAAGCTAGGGTGAGACATGACCACATTGCAATGATATGTACTTGAGATTTTATTGCACCTTTTTTAGATTTTATGATTTTTTTGTATTTTTTCAGGATATTTTAAGATGACATGAGATGATATGCCCAATTGAAGGAACAAGATGCCCCATAATAGGCATAATGAAACCATGGATAAATGATAGATCAAAATGAAAGATTCACTGTAAAACATGTCACACTAGCAACATATCTATTGTGAAAAGATGATAATGGTTGATTGATTAAGATGCGAGGAATGATTGATTCCATAGGACATGATGATGATAAGTACTTAGGATCACTAATTTCCTCTTAGTACAATAATATTAATGATTGATTGAGAAAAGATATGAGGATTGGATAATGTTTTGTAGCTAGGCTTAAATATGATTTGCATGATAAGATTCAAGGTTGCAAAGGGACATGGTGACATGGATTTTGATAAGAAACGATAAAAATAATGAATGGGATGATCAAGATCAACTAGATAAGATAAAGACACAAGGCCCAAGTATTTTTCCTCTATTCCTTATCAAGACCAAGGAAAGGAAGAAAGGATGTATTTAGTAAGAATGATGGAATATGGATAAGATGAAAGACATGGTATGGAAGATATGGATAAAGCATATAGGATAAGATATATGATGTTGAAGAAGATCCTTAACCTTGTCAAGATCAAAGGTGGAAATGTAAGGAATGAGCATAGAAAGGAGAATGACCATGAATGATAAGATGGACGAAATTTGTCCATAAGTGTAGAGTGCAAGAGGAATATGGAAGATAGGATATAGATGATAAGGAAATGGAGGAAGGACTTAAGCATCAAGTTTAACAACCAAATATCCCTCTAATAAACCATGTAAAATGGGAAATATACTCCTAAATATTGGCAGATTAATGATATGATTGAAGAATCTAAGAACTTATGCAAAGGTTTGGATTAAAGGAGAATGATGGGGGATGAATGTTGGATAATGGATAGGAGGTTGGAAGGCTTGTTGATGGATAAATGGACAGGATGGCAAGATCAACATTGGCACACACCTTGAAGGGTGGTGGAGTGATGGAGGAAAAATGGATTTGGAAGGTGATAGGTTATTAGATGGAAAATTGGAGGAAGATTTTGGATTAGCAAATTTAGATGCCAATTTAAATTTTATTGCTTCTATGAGACTTGTAGAAATCCACATGAATTTTGACTTTGATTTGTTTTGTAGGCCTTTGACATTTTTCTTTTTGACTTATGGACCTTTGTGGTCTTTGAAAATTGCCTTTTTGCTTTGATGGGCCTTTGTGGTCTTTTAAAAATTTCTTTTGATATATGGACCTTTGTGGTCTTTGAGATTTTTACTTTGGTGGGCCTTTGTGGCCTTTTAGATTTTTCTTTTGATTTTGGATCAATTTTTCTTTTAGTTTTGCATGTCTCTTCGAGGAGACATGTTGATCCTTTGATACATGTGGATTTTGATATAGAAGCTTTTGATATTTGGCACCCAAATTGCTTCCAAGAGAAATGGGAGGGGTGGATTGAGATGACTGATATGGAGGTATTATGGATCTGTTAATGTGGGTATAATTTTGAAAGGGAATGAAGGATGTGTGCCTTTGTTGTTCTTGAGAAATAGGATATGGACCTAGGATAGAGGGAAGGTTTGATGGACTAGGATGAAGACCTAGGATAGATAGTATGTTTGGTGGATTAGGATGAGGACCTAGGATAGATGGTAGGTTTGATGAACTAGGACACTTAGGTGTATAACCAAGGTCATGGTTATATGGGTTTCTTTGAACAGAAAGGGGTTCTAGGATACCTTGTTCATGAAGGCCTAATCCTTTTCCTTTGTAATTCATACTTTGACACATTTGTTTACCAATGGGATATGTATTGTTTGTGAAACAAGATACGAGTCCATTTTGGGGAGGATATGATATGGATGAGAGGATAGGTGTTGGAAGTAAACCAGAATGGATAAAGGTGGAGGATCCCAATTTATAGGTGTGGGGTTCATGGATAGCTTGATTAGGTGTGATAGGATCTTGACATCGGGATGATGGGGTGTTTTGATCTTGACTTGGAAAAGGATCATGAGGTGTAGGAGAGGAAGTAGCTTGTCCTTTATTAAGTATGGAATCATTATGAAGTGGTATGAAAGGAATATATTGATCATGAGAAGGATAAACATCTTCATGGGATGAAAGGGCATCCTTAAATGGAAGCATATATTGATCTTGATGAGGAAGGGAATCATGATATTTTGTAAAAAGCATGTCTTGATCATCAATTGGTAAGACGTCATTAGATAGGATGGTAGAACTATCATGCTCTTATGATGTAATAGAATCATGAGATCGTATGGATTGATGAGATGATGTGGAAGAAGAACCTAGAAAGATATTTGTCTCTTGAGATGGAAGGGAATTATTTTGGATGAAAAAGTTTAAGGAGGGGATCATCATAAGATTCTTGAGAAATGGGATCTTGATCAAAGATTGTAAGAATTTGTGGAATGTTGATATCATTGGATGGAGTGGAAAGAATATTTTGATCTTTATGTGGAGGGGAGTCTATGCTAGCATGCTTTGGATTGAGAGATTGACATGAATCATTGGATGTTGAAGATATGATAGAAGAGGATGATTGGATGGAATTGTTAATTTGAGTGAAAGAATCTTGAGGTTTATTTTGGATTATGGTGGATGGGGATAAATGCATGACATGATAGGATTTATCAATATCATTTGTGTTTGAGGACTGAGATTTGGGCTTTTGATTTGATTTTTTCAAAAATTCAAAGATATTGAACTTAGATGATGTAGTTGTTGGTGGAGAGGGTGTCATGTCGAGATTTTTGTCAGAGGAATAAGAACAAATTTCTGGAAGAAAACATCTCTTTGTGGTTGTTTCCCTTTGCATATCCCAGATTTGTTGTTGAATGTTTTTCATTTGATGAGCTAAAGCATTCAATTGATCCTCATCTATTTCGGCCATGGTGGTTTGAGTTTCAATTTCCTGTTCTTTGGATTTTTAGTCTTCGTGACCTTGTTAAAATGGACATACAAATGTTATTTTTTTCAATAAACTTTTGATCTTAGTTTGGTATAGTGTCAAGGATATTAACTCAAGTCAAATAGAATGATAGATTCTATTGATTAGACTAAGTTGATAAGTTTGATTATACGGTTTAGTTTCTTTGATTTAGGATGACTAATCCTGAAACTTAACTTACTAATCAAATCTGTTTGATTGAGACACTTTGGGATGGTAGATATTGGTTTGATTTGAACAAATTCAACTATAAAGTCTAGTTTATGCAAGTCTAAGACTCTGTTTTGATTTAGGAAAGTTTATGTTATGATAAAAATCCAAATTTTGATGTTAACTGTCTCAAAGGGGTTTCCAATAGCTTTATATTTTCTTGATTTCTTTGCGTTCTTCAGGATGATCTTATCTGAATTAATATTTTGAAAACACATCAAGCATTTGTATAACAATTGTTTCTTTAAGACCTAGAGTCTAAACAATAAGTGTATGTTCAAGAATCAAACATGATCCTCTTTGATTTCAATTGGTTTGTGACAAAGAAATACATTTAAAGTAGACTCACTCTTAAGGTCAAAAAGGTTATCTTTATACTCAACAACCCACATCTTAAAATTGCGTCGACTCACACAGCCGTGTCACCCCCTAGAGGGTGCCCATATTTTTGTCTTTTCTAGGTGCATACCCAAGGTTAGATTTCTAGATCCCTTGAGCAAATGGTTCTTGGAAATTATATGGTGAGTGTCTTGGGGGTAGATTCTTCCCTCCCCTTGCACTGTGAGTATTGCAATGTCTAGTTACTGACTCAACTGGATTCTACACTATGGCTCATAGATAGGGTTTCCATTTAGTGCAACAAATGATAAACTCCCTCAGGAGACTTCCCAACCTTTAGAACAAAGGCTATGGGGATGGTTATCTTGCACACTACCATCAAGTTGGACTTTCATCAATAACTCACTTTTGATTATAGTGGGTTGGAATCCTTGGCTTTAGGCATTCCCACTTAGGTTGCTCCCGTAGAGTGAGTAATTTTTCCCACTACGATAGGCCCTCTGATTTAGAAAAGTATAAATTACATGAAAATAAAGAATGAGTCTGGCCTTTTGATCACCCAATTAAGGGGAGAGCATAATCCTATCACCACACAAGCACATTAATCAAATGTTTAATTTTTAAATCCAAAAGACAATTTGCTATTCTAGGTGCAAATATTGCTTCACAAAAGTCATGATGTTAATTTTAACTGATATAGAAAATGTATGATGACTACCCTAGGATTGGTGTATTTTAATCCAAATGACTACCCTAGGATTGGTTCATTTTAATCTAAATGGATACCCTAGGATTGGTTCATTTTAATCCAAATCTAAAAACCAGTGAGTTTCTAATGTTCTTTTTAACCAACTTTGACAAAGCTTGTGTAGATGGTTAATTTTAAGCCCAAAGTAATGCTAGTTGGTCCTAAAGCATGAACGAAAAATAACATATGATGGGTTATTTTCCCATGAGTGTTTGAAAACACTATTACAATGGATATCAAATATTTTTTTCACTTCAATGCTCCATGTTCCTCTTAAAACACCATTGGATAGCTTATGAAATTCTACCCCATTTCAAAAAAAAAATTGAAAAAGACCTCTGTATGACCAAGATATGGCCATTTTAAGATTGATTGTTAAAGTGCTAAAAAAAACTATAGAAGTGCTAAAAGAAGTGTAGAAGTGCTAAAAGATAGTGCAAAAGCGCTAAAAGAAAGTGTAGAAGCGCTAAATTTTTTGGTGGAAGCGCTAAAACAATGTTTTCAGTGGCACTGCAGTTTTTGTTGAAGCATTGAAACAAACCTCCGAAGTGTTATAGTTTGTCTCGAAAGCGCTATAGTTTTCATCAAAAGTATTAAAAAATCTCTCAATTGCGCTAAAATGAACATGCCAGAATCTTGTGTGACACTTTTCAATTTTTTTGTGAAATATGGGGTTAGGCCTCATGGTGGGCACCAAATTGTAAGTGTGAATAAGTACAATGTAAATACACTTCTTAATGAAACATTATATCAAAGATTCAACAAATAAACTAGTAAAAAGCAAGAATCTACTGAAAGCATCTCATTGTTTCCTATCTCCAAAGATTTATCAAGTCAAGAAGCTGTAAGATTTAGTAAGACACTATGACTATTAAAATGCCAATTTAAAGAATGGAATGATGCTAAATGCAATGATGTGATGACTGATGATATCTATATTGATAAAAGGAAGCTACTGTAATTTAAATTGACATGAAGCTATAATGATGAAGGTACAATAAAACTACTACGCAGCCATGATTATGATTTTAAATTGCTATGATTGCTATGATACTAAGATGTTTGATTGCTTGATTGTTCTATTTCCTGCAGAGTAAGATTGCACAAAGTTGGGATCCACTTCTTGTTGAGAAAGGTTGTATTTATAGATTTCTCTATAGCACATTTGCATAGGGGTAGAAAAGTAGAGGCTTGGATTCAATCTAGAGGATTGAATGGTGGGATATGGAAAG
This sequence comes from Sequoiadendron giganteum, assembly GCA_007115665.2. Taxonomy (NCBI): domain Eukaryota; kingdom Viridiplantae; phylum Streptophyta; class Pinopsida; order Cupressales; family Cupressaceae; genus Sequoiadendron; species Sequoiadendron giganteum. The sequence goes on along the minus strand of CM021102.1, from coordinate 133,731,152 downwards.
GCTGGAGCTAATTATGGGAATGATTCCTCCCCATGAAAACATCAAGCAAGAGGATAGGAAGGATCGGAGGAAGGAGATTAAGAGATTGATTTCCAATTTGTCTCCAATTTGTCTCCAAGGCTTTCCTGTGAATGCCAGTTGAATTAATTAGATATAAAATATCTAATTTTATTGGTGAGTGAATAAAGGAAATTGATTTATATGCTTTTATTTAAATATTTTGATTTATTTAAATTAGCAAAAGGGGAAATAAATAATTTAATAAGAAAACTATAGGAGTTGTTTATTAAATTAAATAGAAGGAATATGATAATTAAACAACAAAGTATTTAACCTTTATTAATTAATTTTTATTAAATGATGTGATTAAGATAAAATAAATAGGTGATTTTGATAATTAAATAAGACAAAGTATTTAATTTTTTTTATTTAATTATGATGAGATAATAGTAGAATTTAAACATGAACTATTTAAATAAATATTTCTATTTATTCAATAGTAAAGGAATTTAGGGTAATTAATCAAATAAATCATATTTAATTAATTAGATTCTCCAGACCAATTTTAGGTGTATACACTTTGTTCAGCCCAGATAGAGGACCATGTTGACCATACCCTTAACACTAAAACTAGGCTTGGGTTGTTTGAAGTGTCTTGTGAAAAACCAGTGATTATCAGTCAGTTTTGGCCTTTTACTTGTCATTTTTATCCTTTTCCATAACTATTTTTGATTAAGTTAGGTCCAAACCAATACACAGAGGTAACCCCACCCTGAAACAAGCGACCTTTCCCTCAAAAGGGTGACCCTGCCCTTCCTGTTTCATTCATTTTTCACTCGGACCAAGTCAAAAAAATCACCAACTTTCCTCAAACAGGTGGCCTTTCCCTCAAAGGGGTGACCCTGCCCCCTTGTCTCAACTATTGTTTTTCCTATCCAAGTCCAAATTTTGGTAGTTTTCCCTGTTTGGGCATCCCTCCCCCTTGTTTGGGCGACCCCGACTAGTATTTGGGTGACCCTAGCATCAAAGTGGTGGCCCTGCCCTAAAAGGGGCGACCCTGCCCTTCGAACAACCATTTTCAACCTCTGTTTGCTAGCTGTCACCCCATTTCTGAGCACCCATTTTCTGGACACCCATTTTTCAATTCTAAGTGTCATTCCCTTGTCCCAAGTAATCGTTTAACCATTTTGACCATCCGTCCGTCCATTCTAGATATTCATTTTCCCATTCTAAACATCGTTCCCCCTTTCTGATCGACCCTTCACCTATTCCAAGAATCCATTCACCCATTTCAAGAACCTATTTTCCCATACCGAGAGTCGTTCCCCTACCTCATACATCCGTTCACCCGTTCCGTGAACCCATTTGCCTGTTTTGGAAGTTCATTTATCGGTACAACTTAACTATTTTTTGAACTAAGTTGAAACTAGGATCTATTTAGGCAGCCCTTCCCTGAAACTGTATTCATTTCACAAATCTGATCCAAAAATCCAGTTTCCCGTGGATTTTGAAAAGCTTGTTGTCTGCCTAGCTATTTCCACATCTCGTTCATGCATAATCCTCACCCGCATCATGATCCATTTGCACCCAAATCATCATCCAAATAATCATATAGTTTCATTCATAATCATCCTTAGGTTATACATCCATTATCATTTTCTTGATTGAAATCCTCTAAAATTCATTTGAAGTTGTTATCTGAATTGACCTAGGTGCCTAAACCTAATCATCATTCTTCAACATCTTCTTAGGATCACCATCCGTCCTAAGTTGATGATCATCCTTGGCCCTATCAATCCCCTTCCATTTCAAGGTAGATTCAATACCATGATCATCAATTCATCCTTTAATCCGATCAATCAACACCTTAAGTCACCCAGGGTGATCTTTGAACCCAATTTAGAAACCCTTCCAATCATCCAGTCAATCAATCTTTAATATGATTCCATCCAATCCTGTCAATCATTTTATCGATAAATCCAATCAAATATATTCAAATCTAATCCAATCCAATCTCTATCCAACTATCTAATTAATCAGTCCAATCAATCGATCTATCATCCAATCCAATCAACCAATCCAATTGTCATTTAGATTACATTTTAGAAGATTAGTTACATTTTTGACCACCTAGTTGTTTTGCACGTTCATGCTCATTCAGACTCGTTCATGAGAGAAAAATAAAATGGCAAACCAACAAGCCCAAGGTTCTTAACCGAACATCCCACAAGATCCTCATAACGGTGTGTCATCCAAATCCAATACCGACATCCAAAAAACCACACCACCTGGTGATGAGAACATGGTTACCCAACCCGAAGTCACTGTTGATGAATACCTTAATTATCCTATTAATGTTCAGATGATGGATCATCTCCTCAACAAACGCGGGGATAATATTCTTGCCACTCTACTCATGAGAGGAGTCAAACCACCATCCGATTTCGATGTGTCACAATATTCTAGTACCCACACTCTTCCCACACTTGCTGATCCACAAACTTCACAAAACATCCTAGGGAATTCATATGTTCCCGAAGGTGCACCCACGAAGAATTGGTATCATCTTGAGTTTGGAAACACTGTGATACACCAAGTTGCTAGTTATTCTCACCTCCCAACTGCAACCTCTACAGCACAACCCAAGCATCACGACCCCTATGCCTATGACATGCCTTCGTACATCCCATCCACTCCACCACTTCCAGATCAACATCCTAGTCAGCCACCTATCAATACAAGGGGCATGCCTACCCTTGCATTAATGCCACCTCTAGGATCTCTCTCTACTAACAACTTGGCACCACCTGCATTCTAGTAGCCTCCTACTAATCCTAACCAATCCACTTCATTGCAAATACCATTGTTGTTGCTTCATCCCTACCACCTCATCAGCAACCTTCGCAGCACAAAATCTCCATTCCACAATGAAAGGGATCAATTCCTATGCAACCACCACACCAAGTGACACAAACAATATCCTAGCAGCCGCAACTTCCCCATGGAACTTCTACAATAGTCCCACAACAACAACATATTCCATCTCACCCATCTTACCAAGAACCGCCACAACAACAACCTTCACCATAGAATATACATATTCCTATGAAAATGCAAAATAATCCTCTTACAAAATATCTTTATCATACATCCAACACATACATTGCTCCATCCCATTTCAATTCGAATCCTCATCAGGCTGTTCAGAACCGAACATAGACCCAACCACCACTTTACACCAATCCCTACCGACATCCATCAAATCCACCCCCATACGTCACACAATAGCCCGACGTTGCACATCAATACCAATATTATCCACCCTATCTCCAACAACAACAATCCTACCAGCAAGGTGTACCTTTCATCTCTTACTCCCAACAACCCTCACCATATCAACAAGGGTGTTCTACCTCTTTGTATTATCAAAATCCTACACAACAACAGGGTGTTTCATCCGCTTCTTATTACCAACAACCATCCTACCAGGAAACAACTTCTGCTTCTCATCATCACAATCCATCATCCTCCCATCTTCCATACATCAATTCACAATCCGCTTGCACCAATCAGAACCAAAAAATGCCTTATGCATCTCAACCCATCTATGATCCAACTGCTACAGTACATTGGATAAGTGCCAAAATTTGAAAACATATGTCCAAAATTTCATAGATCAGGGTGAAATCCATGTGGATGCTAACATGACATCTTCGTCTAATGCTCAGCTTCAAATATATCAACATTATTTTCCCAAGCATAATCAAGGTTCTAGTACATCCAACTACAACCCTGGACCTAGCAACAACAACAAACAAAATAACAACACAAATAATATCAATTATAAAAAATGTGCCATACAATTACCAAGGTGTTGTCACATACATAGAACAAGTGGAGTGACATATATTCATGATACATGTCAAAGGAAAAGATCCACAATGTGTTGTTACCACCCGTCGCACCCACATCATGGTCCCAACAGCCCCCACTTGTACCCAACTACCATTTGTTAGTTCACAATATAACATCCTTGATCATTTAGGTAAGACCTCGGCTCAAATTTCTATCCTAGATCTACTTAACTATTCCCTTGTGCATCAATACATCCTAAATAAAGCCTTACAGAGCACTCAAGTCCCCAATGACATAGATCCCACACAATTCCATGCATTGGTAGGAAATGTGTCCACCACTTACCAATTAGGTTTCAGTCAAAAAAATATGCCATGCCTTGACTCAAGTCATAACCGTCCCCTTCACCTTGAGGTCAGGGTGAATTGTCATAAGGTTGAAAGGGTACTAGTAGATAATTGTTTTGCCCTAAATCTTTATACATTAAAGTTTATACAATAGATGGGATACACCCAAGCTGACCTAAATAATCAGGTTATCCCCATCAAAGCATATGATAATGTAAAACTAGATTCTTAAGGAGCTATTTATCTTCCTATTCAACTAGGCCCCATTGTGCAGTATACTATGTTTCATGTCCTAGACCTGGAACTTCCATGTCACATCCCTCTTGGCTGCCCATGGATCCACACTATGTAAGCCGTCCCATCAACCTATCACCAATGTTTGAAATTCCCATTTCAACGAATGGAAGTAACTATACAAGCTAACCCTCAGCCATTTGAATATTGTCGTACCCTTGAAGCTTCCTTTCCACATTCTCATTACTACATTGGGGTAGAAATGGGGGCATACTAGACATTAGATTCTCATCTATCCACCAACACATTAAACACCTCTTCATCCATGCCATCCTCCACACTTGATTCCACCATCACTAAGGTCGAAATCATTGACAAGGGATGTGGTGAGTACAAAATGCATACAAATTTGAACATGGCAACCATGCCACCCTCACCATGTACATATGGAAAACCATCCTAGTTTGTTCCAAAGGACGAAGAGAAGACAATCACCCTCCATGCTCCAACTATGGGATCTAGCACTTTCTGCTCTCCTGGATTACAACAAGATACACCCGACGACAACATCAGCTAGTGGGTGTACCATGAGTAATCTGAACCATATTCCCCCTTAAAGGAATAATTCCAAGAGGCCTATACTTTTCCTTCTAAGATTGCAGAAAAAACATAACTATCAAGGGGGAGGCCTTGGTGTAATAGAACAGGGTAGATGACAACATATAGAGGCTTCTCTACATCCAAAGAAGATAGGTTTGGGCAATGATACTAAATAGAAGGGTCCTATAGCATCATCTAGTACCTCCAACAATTTCATTGTGCAAGATGGTTCCCTTGAAGACATACTAGAGGAAGAATCCATCATTCACACATATGATGACCTAGATCGCGTTGACCTCCTTGCCATGTTTGAATGCCTATCCATTTGCACCATCACCTTATCCATCAAACACCCTAAGCTTATAGACTATGACCTACAAGGTACTGCACCTCCCAACACCTTTCTCTTAGTGGATCAATATGTGCATCTCATGGGATTGGGGGAAGATGAATGCCCCAACTGCAAAAATAAAAAGAAACAAAATTAAAATGGGTCACCTAGTGAAAACCTCCCTGAGGAACTTTGTGACTTTGAAAAGTAATAAAAAGGGCGTATCTACTAGTGAAAACCTCGATGAGGCACTAGAGGATGGGGACGTTCATCTTCCCTTTGTAGGGACTCAAATATTCGGTCAATCATACATCTTGATCGAAGAAACACAAGCAATAAACTTGGGAACCGAAGAGAACCCCAAGATCACCTATGTTGCTAAGGCACTATTAGAAGTAAAAAACTCTACCATTACCAAGCTCCTTAAAGAAGGAATAATCAACTTCACTTGGACATACTCAGACATGCCCGACCTTGATCCAAATTTGGTGGTACATCACCTAGATGTCCACCCTGATGCAAAACCTATCAAGTAGAAACTCTTCAAAATGCACCCTCAAGTGGCTCTTTTGGTTAAGAAAGAATTAGAAAAGCTGTTGGAGGTAGGATTCATTCAACCAATTGACTAATCTGACTTGATCTCCAATATAGTCCCAGTTGCTAAACCCAATGGAGATATCATAATTTGTACATATTTCTAAGACCTTAACAAAGCTTGTCCCAAGGATGACTTTCCTTTGCCAAATATTGATATGTTGGTCGCGCTCACTACAGGACATGAGATGTTGTCTATTATGGATGGTTTCTCAATCTACACCTAGATTAAGATTTCCCCCGAGGATCAACACAAGACTCCCTTTACTACACCTTGGGGTACATTTTATTATAATGTCATGCCTTTTGGCCTCAAGAATGTGGGGGCTATGTATCAACATGTTATGACAATCATCTTCCATGACTTCATCGACATAATCATGGAAGACTATGTTGATGACCTACTAGGAAAATCAACAATGAGAGAAGAACACCTTGCTATCCTCAAAAGGATCTTTGAATATCTGGAATAGTACAAGCTATGCCTCAATCCGAAGAAATGTGTCTTCGATGTCACATCCAAAAATCTCTTAGGGTTCATTGGCTTCTGTAGAGGAATTGAGGTTGATCCTGCTAAGGTCAAGGAAATCATGGAAATTCCTCCACCCTACAATCCAAAACAACTAAGAAGTTTGCAAGGTAAGCTCCAATATACTCGAAGGTTCATTGCTCAACTAGCCGGCAAGTGTCAGTCGTTCACACACCTCCTAAAGAAAGATACTACATTTAAGTGGAACCCACAATGTCAACTTGGCTTTGATCAAATCAAAGAATATTTGCCTCATCCACCTATTTTCATGCCACCTATTCCAAGAAAACCACCCCTCCTTTATATTTTAGCTACATCTGTGGCACTGGGGGCATTATTAGCACAACATGATGAGTCATCCAAAGAAAGATAAATTTACTACATCAGACGGACTTTGGTGGGTTATGAGCTTAATTATTCCCCATTAGAGAAGGCTTGCCTTGTCATAGTCCTCAGCTCGCAGAAGCTTAGACACTACATGCTTAGTCATCCAACCAAGCTAATCTCTAAGGTTGACTTGCTTAAATATCTATTGTCAAGAAGAACACCCGCATGGCTAAATGGGTCATATTGCTAAGTGAATTCGACATAGAGTATGTGGATCATAAAGCAATCAAAGGACAAGTAATTGCGGATCAACTAGCAGATGCCCTACTAGTGGATGCTTATCCGTTAGAAATAGAGTTTCTAGATGAAGGGGTATTTTTTAGTTTCGAAAGACACCACATGGACTTTATACTTTGATGCATCACACAATAACAATGGATCAAGAGCAAGAGTCTTTCTCATCACCCCCCAAGGTGAATACATACCAAAGTGATTTAGATTGGCCTTTCCTTGCACCAACAACATTGTTGAATATGAAGCTCTTCTCACAGGACTTAGGATTGCAGTCCAATGGCATATCTCTCACCTACACATCTTTGGTGACTCCCAACTGGTTATCAAGCAAGTTAATGATGAGTTCCTCACAAAATATGATAAGCTGTTACCCTACAAATGAATGGTAGATGACTTCATGATGTATTTCTCCTCCATCCAATTTGATCAAATACCTAGAGTACAAAATAAATCAGCTAACGCCATGGCCACCATTGGTTCCCTCCTTGACATGCCTTAGAGATCATACTGAATGTCAATTCCTCATGGAGAAAATATTAATCCCAACAGATGACATCCCTAAGAGTGAAATGGTATGTGACACTATAGGAACTGAATCCCCCTAGTACCAAGACATCTATACTTATCTTCATGACAACACCTTACAATCTGACCTCACATGTAACTAGAAAAAATCATTTATACAATGCACAAACCATTACACAATCATAGGTGATACACTTTATTGATGTGGGTATGATGGAACCCTCCTCTAGTGTTTAAACGAGACTGAATCCCACACCGCATTGCTAGAAGTACATAGTGGTATCTATGGGGCCCATTCAAATGGTATGGCCTTAGACAAGAGGATTCTCAAAGTGAGATATTACTAGCCTACTATGGAACAAGATTCCTGTGAGTTTGTCAAAATGTGTCTTCCCTGTCAACAACATGCAGATCTGATTCAAGCCCCTACATAAGAGTTACAACCCATCACAACACCATGGCCATTTTCACAATGAGGTTTTGATTTGGTCAACAAGATTGACCCTCCATCCTCCAACGGTCACACTTTCATCATCACAACCACTGAATAATTTATTAAGTGGGTGGAATCCATACCACTCACCCAAATTACGAGTGTTCAGATATCCAAATTCATCCTTTACCATATCCTCTGTAAGTATGGAATCCCCTCCACCATCATTACTGACAATGGAAATCCATTCAAAAATAAGTGCCTGAAATTCCTCTGTGACAATTATCATATCCAGCAACATTGGTCTACCCCCTATTACCCCCAGGGTAATGGTCAAGCATAAGCAACAAACAAAACCTTGATTAAAATCATTAAAAAATATGGTTAACAGCACTAGTTGAGATTGGCATCTCCACCTCCATCTTTCCCTTTGGGCCTGTCACACTTCCATCCAAACTCCCAGTGATGCCACTCCATACTCACTAGTATATGGTGTCAAATCTATCTTGCCGATTGAAGTCAAAATCCTATCACTTCACATATCTCTAAATAATATAACCACTGACAAAGACACCTAGGTTGCACAACTTGCTCAGTTGGAACTGTTGGATAAAAACAGGTCAAATCCTACAACCATCTACAAGCCTATCAACATCAACTCAAGAGAAGCTACAATAAGAAGGTCTTCCCTCATCAATTCAATTTTGGTGACCTAGTCCTCAAAGAAAATCAACAGAATCAATAAGATCGAGATCAGAAGGGCAATTTTGAAGCTAATTTGTTAGGCCCTTACGTCATCACCAAAAAATATTGTTCTAGAGCATACAGGCTGTCTATCCCTAAAGGAGAGCCTTTGGAAGAACCCATCAATATCATGCATCTGAAGAAGTTTTATACTTAGGTCGGCTGGGGTATCCTTCCTAGTAAAATCTCAAAAAAAAGAAAAGAAAAAATCCAAAAATAATAAAGAAAAATAATTCATCCTATGGTTAAAACCACCCCTGCATGGCACCTTGGATATGTACAATTGGTGAAAACCTGGCAACAGGGACCATTTGTATAGGGCTTAATCATAATCTGCCTCGCGTCCTAGTTACTTTATGATTTATCCATCCAAATCTCAATATCCTTACCATCCTATTGATCCTATCCCTCCACCTGCTTACATCATCTAGTCACTTGGTATATTTTTGGTTGAGCATTGGATGAACATCATCTGCTATCTGACATCCTAAGCTTTTATCCTAATATATGTTTGTGTCACCTTGTCACTTTGGTCATCTGGGATTATTCATCATGTCAGTCTCCATCTGGATCCCATCTTGTCCTGGGCGAACTACGTTGCCACTACGCTTTCACGTAGGCAAGTTCGATCACTTGATCCGCCCCCAGGGTTATTGTGGTGTCTTTTTTCGTTCGTCTTGTCCTTGGCTAACTACATTACCCCTGCACTTTCATGTAGGCAAGGCCGATCACTTGATCTGCCCCCAGGGCTTTGTTCCTTGCCATCTCCCTATTGTTGTTTGTCTCATCTTTAATGAACTACGTTGTCCCTGCGCTTTAATGTATGCAAGCTCGATCACTTGATCTACCCCCGGGGCTTTGTTCCTTGTCATCTCCCTATTGTTTTTTGTCTCATCTTTGTTGAACTGCGTTTCCCTTGTGCTTGCATGTAGGAAAGGCTGATCATTTGATCTGCCCCCAAGGCATTTTGTACATCTATTATGTCCTTCATCTTCTATCCCCATTGTCCTCTTTTTTCTCTTATCCATCATTGGTCTTTCATTATTTATGAACTACATTGCCCTTGCGCTTGCACATAGGCAAGGCTAATCATTTGATCAGCCCTTAGTGCTTTGGTTTGCTTTTCTTTTGTGGTTGGTCTATCTGATCATTGTCCTCCATCATTTATCTTCATTGTACTCTTTCTGCTTTTATCCATGGTCTTTTCCTGAACTACGAGAGCTTTGTACTTTCACATAGGCAAGGTTGATCTTTGATCTAACCCCCAAGCCCCTAGGTCTTTAGGGTGAGTCATTTTTGTGTCATGATATCAAGGTATGTCCTTATCTGGCTGGTACTTCACAAATGGAATCTATTTGTGTCATGAAATTTAATCGGTTTTTGACTATCCTACATCTTTATCGATCTTTTAGTTTAGCATCCATCTTTGGTCTCAACAGGATGTATCCTTCCTCACAGACCGCATCAACCCCATCCATCAACTTGATCCTATGGTACAAGCTATTTTGAAATTGATTGCAATATTTTTATGCTTTTGGTTTTTTTTTATCATTTTAGCTCCCTATCATCACTTGTTAAGGCCACCATGATCTCTCATATTATGGTGTGGTTTGACTAGTTTGCATAGGGGCATATCTTGATTTTTTAATTTTATTTTGTTTTCCTAGTTGTTCCATGTAGTACCCATCAAGACCCCTGAGGTCTTGCATTATGCTAGGACATCCTTCTGTGCTTCCAGTTATCCCAATACCTAGCTCGACCGAAGTCATTATGACTTTGGGGTGTTGGGATAGCCTTCTTGTTTGTTGTGTTTGTTTATGCATTAGACACTCCGCCTTGGTCCATATACCATGGTACCTAGTGTCTTATGCTATAGCAAAAATCAATGCTCCAAAGATGGAAACTTGCATTAAGATTGCATTTCATTTTCTCTTCCATTGCATTCATGTATCTTTCATCCTTTCTTTTCCCATGACCTAGGATTTTGGTTGTGCAAACGACGATTCCTTCCATCTTCCCCTTTCCCCTCAGGAGTCCTCTGGTTCTTGAAAAGTGCGGTTACACACCCATCACCTTCTTCATTTCCATCATTATGCAGGCCCTTATTTACATTTAGATCACATTACATTTCATTTACTTCTTAACATTCTCATCTTAGGTTCATTAAATTTCATTACATGTGCATAATCATTTTAAGTTTTATAGGTTACTTTTAATTAATTATTCTATGCATCTTACAATTCATAACTTATTTATTAGCATATTCACTTTAGTTCATATCATATCCTATCATGTATCATAAGTGTTAGACGTCATACATATCATAATAATCATCCACATAAAAATAATCATAATTCATCCATCACATCATATATCATAAACGTTAGGCATCAACATAATCATTATGCATCATAATCATACATCCATATACACATAAACATAAATCATTCTAGGGATATCCATACCTCATATCATAATAACCAAACCACAAACATGCATATGCATAAGTAAATCATCCATCACATGCACATCATATAATGTCAATAAGGGCTCTCGCATATCATATCCAAAATCACAAAAATACAATATCCATGAAATCATACATAATAATGTCCACCATATATCAGAATACATATCCATCATCTGTCATAAAAAATAAGGTATGATTACAGGGCTATGGCTCTGCTATGATCTCTACTACTCTGTATTGTATCCCATCCTATACCTATCAATAGCTGGGATCCTATCCCTCTGATCCTCTAAACCATTAACTTCCTGCATTCGATCTATGTGGTGAATCCATTACTAACACTCTGCGTGGGGGTGTCTCTCTCATGCTACTATATCCTTGGGTATATGTCCCTATTGTCTGGGATGGTGTTGGAATTTGTGGTGGTGCTCGAAAATAGGTGGGTACCTATTGTGTTGGATCCAGAACTACTAAGTAATAGGAACACATATAGTAGCTTGCCTCCCTCATATACTCCTGATCTCCAATATTTTGTCTGGCTGAGTCTCGCTTTTCCCTATACTTGTCCTAGTATCCACAAATGGACCTCCTCTCCTATGCCCATTCCCCTGTGCTAACTATAGGTACTCAATCTCTGATCCCATCCATGACACCCACTCCAGGGCTCTGTCCCTCTCCTCCTACAGCCCACCTGCTCTATCTATCTCTAACACTCTCTTTTGTTACCCACCTGCTCCGGATACCTCCTGTACTGTCTCCTGCTACCCACCTACTCTGGCTACCTCTGGAACTCTCCTCCACCATCCTCTAGCTCTCTCCTTTGTTGTCCTCTTGCTCTGCCTGCCTTTGGCTCTCTCCTCTTCTAATCCCCTCCTACCTCTCCTTCCCCCAGCTCTCTCCTCAGTTGTGCCCTCCCTCTACCTCTCCCCTATCTTGCCAATCTGACCTCATCCTCAAGTCCAAATCATAATGCCCCTATGATTGGCACCTTTGATGTGATCCATATAGGTTGGTGTCACACAAACCATGTTTTATATCTCATAGTAATCCCTACATTTACCAACCCTCCAGACCTCTTAGGGTACTCTACTAGCTCCCGCACCAGTGTCGCCCAATGCTCCCATGCAAAATCTACTAAAATCGACTCCCCCATGGTTGCTCCCATGTAATCCATCTGAACCTATCGGGTGCACCTGGAATATCCTGTATCAAACCATATTGCCTTGTCACCTAATCTGGTATGTGTGACTCTACTGTCTGAGGCTCCCTCCCGACTATATAACATCGGGTCATGAAGTATCCTTTTTTTCTATCCTAATCCTTCCTCAACTTGGTGAAGCACCGTATCATATACAACCTCCACACTATATCCTCCTCCTCCAGATCATCAAACAATATTATTCGTTCATCTAAATCTCTTGAACCTTGGTACTACCATACCCAAAAATACTTTGTCCCGTACCAATAAGCTACTAGTAGTTTCGTATCCTGCTGACCCACTCTCACCATATCTGGTTTGGACACACTGATGTGCTCCCAAGTCCATACCTGAGGAAATATCACATGACACACACTGAGTCCCTCCTGATAGCAAACAACGTGCAAATCTCTGTACAACTATGCCAAGATGCATGGCCCCCATGCAAATTCCCCATCCTTCCCCTCAATGATGTCTCAGATAGCCTCCATGTAGTTGAGGCTACAGAACCTACCACTCCTATCCAGTATGAGTATCCCACTAATCAACCAGTATAGGTTCAATGACAATGGTGGTACTCTCAATGCTAAGAATCTATCCACATCTAGCCCCTTCTTTTGCATAGGCAAGTCCTCTCGCTCGAATAGGACCCACATAGTCTTATCCGACACCTCTCCCTCTGATCTCATCTCACTCACCATATGATCTGCTATGGGTAGCCTCAATATCTACTAGAAATCCTCTAGCATCATTGTCATCTCCCCTGTCGGGAGATGGAATGAAAAAATTGCTAAATCCCAACGCTCGATCAGAGATGTCAACATCACTCAATACACCCTAATGGATGGATACCCCAACATGTGCAGAAGCCCCACCTGGGCTAGAGCATGGTGATCCACTCCCATCATTGCCTGTCATGTCACCTCCATCACATCAGATCTTCATTCTCGAGTCCACAAACTATCGAACTGTTGCACCCATACCACACAACCTGTCAGTCACTAAATCCTTGCCTCGGGTTCCTTTTCGCACTAAATTCTCCTAACCCTCCTCCTTCGAATAATTTTCCTAAGTCGTCCCACTTCTCTTTCTTTTTCTACATACTTTAACTTTTCTTCCTATAGCCCACCCTTCTTTACCCTCGACGAAGCTGCCCTTTTGGGCACAGGTGCCCTTGCTGGGGTGGGGTCAGCTTTCCTGGGCATAGCCACCCCTCTTGAGGTGGGGCTGCCCTTTCTGAACGTGGGTACCCCTGTGTGGTGTGGGTTGCCCTTTCGGGAGTGGACACCCCTATGCGGGCTGGGGTGCCCCTTCCGAGCATGGTCACCCCTATGCAGGGTGGGGCTGCCCTTCCGGGTGTGGCTGCCCCTTTGTAGGAAGGGACCACCCTTCCAGGCATGGCCACACCTGCGCAAGGTGGGGCCGCCCCTTCCAGGAGTGACCTCGCCTGCGTAAGGTGGAGGGAACCTCACTTTGGGTCTAGCACACCCTTTGTTATAGTTTTGATATGTATGGTGCGAGAGGTCTTTCCTAGGTGGGAGAGGACCAAGAGATGTAGGCCAAAAGTAATCTAGGGTAGGTTCCTCATGCAACCGATGTCATGGAAAACATGTACCGATCCTCCATGAATAAACTTTAGGCATTTGTGCACAACTAAGGAAACTACATTCATAGTTACCAGCCAGGGGACACCTAGCTTCACTCTAAAGAGTTCAAACCCAAGGATGATGTCAAATCTAAGGCTCATAGATTTAGGTCCAATGAGGACCAATAGACAATTTTCCTATAGGAGGTATGAAAATTCCATCATTTGTGTGAATGTTACTTTCAGGTGCATCATTTCCATCCTTATGCAGGAAGTTAATTAGAATGATATCCTTGGTTATGATATTCACTTGAGATGTTGGATCAACAAGAACACTTGCAACAATATTCCCATTTATCTTTGCATGAATGTAAAGAGGAGACGGATCTCTATTGAAGCCCATCGACAGGTCTTGTGAAGTCAAAGTTATGATAGTACCACTACTCATAGTCTGTGTAGAGGGAATAGGTTGCTTTAAGAAAGAGGCCATCGTGTACACCAAATAGTACTTTTGCAAAGTCTCCCAAGGTTTACAAGACAAGGTAATGACCCAGTTAAGGTTTCGTTACACAAAACCATCGAAACCTTCCAATTACGCCTACAAGGGGTCATAGATTGGTTTGTAAGGTGGAAGCCTTACAACATTCACACCTACAACACTCCTAGAACATGAGGAAAGGGACTTTTAATATCATGAAACAGAACAAAAATGGTTCACATCGGGTTCACCAAAAATGTAAGAGAGGGGGACCAACCACTACAAGGCCCCAGGTCATGAAAGGCCAAGAGAGCAAAGGTTTCCCTAACTTACCTCAGTTAAGGGAATGTTAGGATAAACAGGATGAGAATAATGAGGATTATGAAGTCCTTTGATCACTCTGCAATCTTGAGAATTGGAAAGAGGCTAGACAAGTCGGCCTTCAAAGTCAACTCTATGTATCAAGTAGCTCTCTATCTAAGGACAAAAGCATGGTTTTGGGATGACAATATGGTGTGTTGGCATCTCACAGGTACCCTGGCATCCCTACGACCAGAGAACCAAAAAGATGAGATTCAAACTCTAAAGGAGAGACTAGCAACCTAGTTTAGAGGTTTCTGAAGTGATAGAACAAGATTAAGAAGAGTGAAATGTAAATACTGATATGATAAAGGAATTAGATTACCACAAGGGTGACGAAGATAATATCACTTCTCTCCATCTTTCTCCACCTACACACAAAAAAAGGGTCAGCATTGGGGCTGTTTAGAGGCCTGCCTCAGTCAAACCTCATTTTGGTGTTTCCACCTCCATGAACAGCCAAGTTTGCAATGATAGGAATAAAGATAAAGAAAGGAAATACAAGCTACATAAAAATAAAACACTACAAACATTACGTGCCTACTCAACCAAAGGTGATAGAAAAGATTTAGAGGAGCTTACCACCTTTCTCCAAAGCGCTCAAGGATTATGGAGGAGAGAATGAGAGGAACTCAAGCCTCTTCTATAATGGTGTTTGTGATGTGCTTGCACTATCAGACTGGTGGAGTAGTGGATTGCTACAATGGAGTGAAATGAATTTCTATAAAGCTTGTGAATGCTTGAAAAAGTGGAGAAAATGTGAAAGGATGAATCCAATATATTGCAAAGCTCCATCAAAACTTATGTTGAAGAAATCTATGGATGAGAGAGTGAAGATATGAAGAAAGTGATGAAAAACGGCCATATTTGGGTTGACTAGCTGAAGAGGAGCGTTACACTTTGAATTCCAATCGAAATTGTAACATCTTTGTATTCTCCAGCCATTGGAATATGCCAGGGATGTAAGCACGCCATGCAGACGTCCACAGGCCGCGTGGGCATGCCCGATAGAAAAATCTCCCACCGACACACAAAACAGGGGCTAAGTGTGATGCAGACAATGGGCTTAAGTGGAATTAAGCCCTTGCATTAGGTTTTCTAAAGTGCAAGGGGGTAAAAGGTAATTTGTGTTAGGGGTGCAAATTCACATTTATACATTAATATTCTTAATATTGATTTTAAATATCAAGATTTACGTAAAAATAAATAAAGGCTGATGATTTCAAGAGCTCTCTTTGATTTAAGGTGGAGTTTTTATGTACACACCTAAATACCATTGTAAAACATATGTCGACCTAAAAATCCATTGACTATACTAGGGATTTAAGAATTAGAATTGATACTGAACAATTTGATATAATTTACCATTCTAGTAATATATTTAATATTTGGTTACTAATTGTCTTTTCTTTTGTTTATACAAATTAGTTTTAGTGTATATTATGTAATGTTCATAATTAAATTTAACAATTTTTATGAAGGAATTTAGTAAGACTAGTTTATGTTTTTAGTTAATTAGTGATTAATTATTAATAATATGATTTTTGTTTATGATTTTATAAATTAGATAATTTTATTGTAATATTGTGGATAAATTCTATTATAAGACTATTATTACAAAGTATTATTTTTACATTAATGTTACACAAAGCATATCAATGGTTAGATCATTTAACTATTAGCAATTAAATACTTTATTAAGAGAATTATTGTTAGAGAATATGATTTCAAACTATGACCATCTTTTATATTTTGTACCCACTACTAAATTTTATAATATTTTATTATTGTTTCTAGTTATATTTGTTTCATAAGTTTTATATTTTTCATTTATAAATGTCTTAATTAGTATCATCAATTAAGTTTTTTTTACATTTTCAATAAAGAAAAAAAAATCCATTAGCTGTACTAGGGATTTAGGAAAGAGAATAAATATTGACTATTTTGATATAGTTTACCATTCTAGTAATATATTTAATTTTTGGTTATTGTGTACAACATTCTCTAGTAATGATTATTTCTAAGAAAGATCCCTGCATAAAGAATGATAGCTTTGTTTCCTCTAGGATGCTACCTAATTTAATATCATTTATATTTTTGAATTTGTGTTTAATGATTTCAATGTATACATAATTTTTTTTTTATATAGGTGTAAGGTTGAAAATTTCTTACCTTTCAATTCTCACTTTATGTTTTAGCATTCATTTTATTGTGCATACCCATAAGTGTATTTAAGGGCTCAATTACCACCATTCTATCCTTTTACCCATTATTAGACTAATTTATAATTATTTGTAAGCCTTTTTCAAATGCTACATTCTACACCAATAATTTTAGAACTAGATTCTAAGAAGACATTGTGAAAAAAATATACAAGTGTTTTTGATACGATAAGAAACATTTATCGGTTGTCGTACCCTTTACACATTGACTCTCAAGGACCAAAAAATATCAAGTCCCAAAAAAAATACTAACCAAAAAAAACCATAGACATAGCAGACCAATAGCCAACAAGAACACAAACTAGCATTCTCCCAATTTTGAGGGAGAAGGTTAACAACATCCTCCCTGACCCATTCAGGACAATTATCTGTAGCCTTTTCCATGTCATCCTTAAGCACAATAGAGAGGGTGCTAGTCACACAGTGAACCAACTTAACAGTGAACCAAGTCAAGCCACTAAACTTCTTCTCAAGCTTCACCATCTATTCCAGCAACACACTGTGATCAACCTATTTATCCATAGTCTTTGCTATGTCAACAAGCTCCACATCTTGAGGGTCAGAGGACTATGAATTCAAGTTCTCATTAAGCAATTTTTTGAAAGCCAAAAAGTTGATAGGCCCTTAAAAAATTCCTCCTCCACTTCCTCAGAATTTTCCTCATTCCTATTAACATTATTGTTAGACCGCTCCTCATCAGAAGAGATTTCCCTAATCTGCACTTTCTTATTATTTTTCCCCAACCTACTAGATCTCCTAATGTTGGTATTTTCAACCCCAGTCTCCACCATAGTAGCAAGCATGGTATCCCCCTTGGAATATTTTCCCACCACATTCTTCCCTCTGCTGTTAGTGGCAAGCGGCTCCAGCAAACCCTTCCCCTCATCCTCCACTTTCTTCTTTGTAGTAGGTTTGTTGTCAATCTTGGCAAGGGAAGACTTAAGCTCGTAAAGACCAACCACAAAATTAGACTAGGTAATCCCTATGTCCCCCTTCAACTTTTTGGTGGCTGATTTAGGCTTAGGGGTATTAGTATTTACAATAGGGATTTTTCTTTTGGGACCCTTAGACTCAACTGCAGAGATATTGGCCTGAGTAGGTGGTTCAATTTCCTTAATGTGAACAATGAAAATGGGTTTAGGTGAGTAGAGTGCAAACTAAAAAATGATAAAGCCTCAAGATGAGACCTTGGTGGACTGGTAGGGGAGGCAAATCCTAAGGGTTTTGGGCAACATTTTCAATGCATTTCTCCACATAGCTTTCCAAATTAGTAAGAAAAATGAGAAGCTTAACAATATTTTATGGAAAAGGTGATTCAAGAGAGGAAAATGATAGAAATAAAAAGTTTTATATCTACCTTCCAGGGTGACATACTTCATGAGAGTGAAACAAACCTGGTCCCAGGGCCGTGGGAGATCTTCTCTTTCAAAGTCGGATTGAGAGTGAATACGTTTTTTATTACCCACAAATAAAGTGTTAAGGATTTCATTGTCATGAACCTTTGTGTGCTTAGGGTACTTCTTCCTAGTGCATGACACCCCTATCACCTGAGAAATTACCTCTTCATTCACCTTGAAGTAGATACCACCCATGGTGGCCCTTCTTTCTTTCCAGGAACTCGTAAATTGCGTAGATAAATTTGGTTCATGACCCACCAAGATTTCTATCAAAGGTGCCAACCCACCTTCAACACAAATGTGACAAACCATCAGGTCCTCATGAAATTCCCCACAATTTTCAAGCTCTTTTCTCACCCTATAGTCACCCATATCACTACTCTTCACACTAAAAAACTAGGAACTCTGTGAGAGTAAAAGGTTAGAAATTTTGACAAAGTGAGAGGTCACCCAATCACTAATATTTTTAAGCCATATTAAAATGCCTTGGGAAATCAAGACCATGTACCGAACATACACTTCAACAATAAAATCCCCAAATCCAATCCTCACTATCTCCTTAATGAATATCTCCAAACACTTGCAGCCAGATATGCATAAAATAATGAAATTAGTTGGTTCTCCAACCATGTTGCCTTTTCACAAGTATCGATGAAAGTTGGTCGTGGGACCAAATTTAGATTTCCCTAAATTATTTATTTTTCTCATTAGAAACAATTTAGCTGAAATGATAGGACAAATCAAAATATTGGAAACATTAATTTTAAAATCAACCTTAAACCCTAAATTTTAAGTTGGCCTAATATATTTGTAACAATCATTATAGAATGGCATGAAAAAAATCCATCTATACCTTTATTTGAAAGGGACCCACTCACAACTCACTCTTTATACTCATATTTCATCTTCTTTTCGTGGTACAAGGTGTTGGAGTCACTCAAGGACTCAATCCTCCAAGATCGCCTACAAAACGTAAAAAACATTAGACAAGAGAGTAAAGCAAGAACATAAATTTACAATAATGGATGCAAGATAATATTAGATTAAATGCAACCAATATGTAATGCTCAATATTGCAATAGAATCAAATGGACTGATTTACAAATGAGAACCCATTGGTTATATAGCCAAGGTGATAGATAGGATTAGATCAAATCATGACAAGTGTCTTAATCTTATGTCATGAGATAACTAACTCAAAAAATACTAAATGACCTAGGAAAAAATTATTAAATGTGAAAAAGATAAGATAAAATCTAAGTTACAACTAAGACTTCTAGAAATATTACAAAAACCTAAGTAAACATAACATATAAATAGGACTAACTGTACATAGGAAACAAATACCTCAGAAACTTCGTTCAAAATAAAATGGAGTGTGTGAGCAGGAAAAGGAGTAGGCATGGGGTTTTAAATTTATCTAGCAAATATGAGGATGGTGGATCTGATTTGGAGGACAATGATGATGTCTCTTGGCTGCTAGAGGTATGGCAACAATGTTTTATTGTGTTGGGTTCATGTGTGGTGTTCTTCTGGTTGTCAGCTTGTCTTGAGGGGGCTTCTTTTGCTTATGTGGACTGGTTTGTGGAAGTTTGGTCTTTTATTTTGGTGTTGGTTATAGTTTGTAATCTACGAAGGCTATTTCCTTTTGGCCTTATGTGGGTGTTTATCGAGGGAAGTGGTGATGGTTTTTTTCCCGTCTCTCTTGTGTTTGCTATTATATTGTTGGAGCTTTCCTGTCCAGTTGAGTTCTCTCCATTCTCTATGCTTTTTCTCTATGGGGTCTTCCTTCTTTTGTGTTGTGCAGCTTGCACGATCTTCCTCTTAGCTACTCTTTGACTAGGTGTTTATTGATAGCTTCTAGAATCAGTTTCTATTTTGTTGGGTTGTTTGTGTGTTTGGAATGGTTTGAGGTGACTGTAGTGTCTGATGCTACTACTAAGGTTGTTCTTGTGATCTTGTAGCTTAATGGGTTTGCTTTCGAGCCATCCCCAAAGGTGTTTCTTATTTTGTATGGTTGTGAGGACTTATCTATCTTTGAGTCCTCTTTTCTTCTTTTGTGGTCAGGTATCCCTCTTTTCTTGGGGGGTTGGATTTTAGTTATTGGTGTTGGTCCTAACTTTAGCCTATCCCTACTACTTTTCTCTATGGTCCTTCTAGGCAACTGCGAATTTTGGTTTTGCACCTAGGGTGTTGGACTCGTTAGTTTTTTGAGCCAAAATAGATTTTTCTTTTCCCCTAGTGGGTTCAACTGTATCCCCCTCATTGGGGGCTTAGTTTCTATGTCTGGGGTTGATTGTTGCTTTACCTAAGGAACTTTTTTGGTCTCCTCCTTATTCCCTTGTTGTGGGTTGTTCTTTGCTTGTAGGATTCTTGGTCTTTTGCTAGTTTTAAGCTTCTTTTATTGATTGGGTTGTTCCCAATTTTTGTTTCATGGGTTGGGTTGCTATCTATACTATTAGATGCTTTATTTAATTCCTAGATATGTACATTTTATGTGGTTTTTAACCACTATTGGAATGTGAAGATGTTTCCTAAGGTTGATATCTCTCTCGAGGTTGTTTTTTCTCATGTTATTATCTTCTATTTGTTGGATGAGTTGATCCAAATGTACATTTTGAAGTCTCAAGAAATATTATTTTCTTTACTTTTGGATGGGGTGATTTCAATGGATTCCTTCATGTACCAGAACCTCATGCTACCAAAGGATGTGGTGACAACCCTTTCTACTAGAGGGTCGACTTCCTATTGGGTTCTATTGTTGGGGTCTTCTATGGATTTGGAGACTACTCCAATTGAGTTGGAGCCTTCTCCTATTGAGGTGGAGTTGGATGTTGTAGTTATGGTTGAAAATTCCCTTATCTTCTATTGATTCATTTTGAGATAGAGCCTAAATGCACAAGTGAATGGTGGCTCTCATGGTAGTAGTTCTCATATCATCTTCTCTTATAGAGGGGAACTCTCTCCTACTAAGGTGGAGTTTGGTTTGGTGTTGTAGGAAGGATTTGGTTCCTCAGTGTTTTGTTGTGCTTTCTTACTCGTCTACTGAGTAGGGGATTTTGGATGTGTTGGACCTACTAAAAAATAGGGGCTAGTCTTTTAAATGAATTGCTTTTAGAGAGATGTTGCTTCTTGGATCGTCTTTCTCCTAAATATTTGGAGAGGTAAGTTGGTCGATGGGGTTTCCTTGCTCTATCAGTGTTGTCATTTTATGCCACCCTTTGATGACCCATCATCGATAATCGATTTGAGATATCTCCTACATGGGCCATCTTGCATGAATTCTCCTTGAAGGGTCCTAAAATTCACTATGTCTTGGTGTTTCAAGGTCTCGAGTTTTTGCTTCCCTTCATACAAGCATGCCTTCTTCATCGCTCCTACTCCTTGTTTTCCTTTCATTTTATCCTAACTTTTTTGAGTTTCAACCTTTAGCCTTACTCTTTAACCCTTATCGATTCCTTTTGGTAAGCCTTAAGACTTTGCACCGATTACCGAGCTTCTAAAGAGGCTTTTCAATATTTTTCTAAGTCTTGATTGGTCAAGATTCAGGGTTTGGGCTTCCCTCTTACCTCTTCCATCTTCTCACCTTTTCTTCTATCGATCTTCAGGTGTCAACCTTTGACCTTACCTTTTAATTCTTAGTGCTTTCTCCTCGTAAGGCATAAGCCTTCCTCCCAATCTTCGATCCTAGAAAATATCATCTTTGGATTTTGGATATTGAACCTTCATCTTCCGCATTTCTTCCTTCTCACTTTCACTCCTTCCTTTGAAAATTTGGTTGTGTTAATTTTTTAGACTTCGGGCTTTGGCCTTTTCCTTTACCTCTTGCCTTTCTTTGGTAAGAGGTAAATCTTCCCTCTGAACCTCAATTTATCCCTCTGGACTTTGGCCTTCTATCTTCCCCCTTACCCTTTTTGCATTTTGTGATAAGGCATAAGCCTCCTTCTCAACCTCTAAAGCTCGAAAAGGGTGACCTTTTTGGACTTCACAATTTTTTCTTGCTACTTTCTTCCTTCTTGCTTTTTATAAGAATGTAGTAAGTGGTATGCCCAAAGCCCAACCCCTGAAAGTTTGACTCCAATGATCTGCATAAATTATGAAGTAGGCCCAAAGTTTGATCCTTGATGAAGATGTGTTTCATAGCTCAAGACCATTTAATGCATAGGAAAGGTTTTCTTTTAGGCCTGACACCTCGACCTTTCAATGGACTTGACATGTTTTCTAAGTGACACCATTAATTCTTGAATCTTTTTCTATGTGGCTTGTTTTGATTGTAGGGCTCAAAGACATCATTTATTGCACTCCTTTACTTTTGCAGATGATCTCATGGGAACCCATGCTCATTCATTGATCATTTTTATCCTTCTTGACTTGCCTCATGCATATATCAATGGAATTTTGGAGGGATTTTTGGTACAAAATTTGTTGTTGGGTATGGTGCACACGTCCAGGGCTCCTCTCTAGCATAGAATTCATGGATGGATCTCCTCATCTTCCTTGATTAGACCTTCCTAACCCGAGCTAGGGTCAGGGTTTGGTTTTGGGTTTTTCAGTTATTCTTGCACTTTAAAAGTAACACTTGTATTCATTCCAAGGGGTTCTTCCTTTGGGTTCTACCCAAGATTCTCTCTTGTATACTATGTATTCCACATTTTTGCAACTGTAAGATTGGATTTCATGCCTCCGTGTCAATAAAATAAATCAATAGTTTTCATCTTCTTAATGCTTGTACCTTGTGTAACACTTGATACCTTTATACATGAATTAAATTTGATCATTTTTGTAGATTGCTTAATGGTTCTAACTTTTTGTAAGTATTTTACTGTGGGTAATCTCTACCCTTTTTTATCTTTTAGATTCCTAGCCCTTCATTCTCTTTTATAGATCTATTGAAATAGAGAATCGTGTTTTTTTTATGGTTTTGTTTATAGCCTGTTCAACAAGAAGTAGGAAGAAACACTTTAAAGCTAGGTGCATCACCGTTTTCCCTATTTTCATCATCCTCTTTCTCCCTTTTGCAATAAGAAGTAGGAAGAAAAACTTTATAGGGTTGGACTAGTATTGTTGCATCTAGTTTTGAAGAGAAAGTCAGCCTTCTCTAGAGATTCAAACTCACCATGCAAGGTTAAAGTGGTCATGCACCTTTCCTAACACTATTTAGCTCCTTTTTGAATCTTGGCCACTTTTGTTCTAAAATTATGTATTCGATTGTATTTGGGTTGTCATTCCTTCTATTATTTTATGGCATATTTGGAAGGAAAGCAACTCAAGGGTTTTCAAAATAAATTCTAACTCCTTAGGCAATGTAATTCATAGGCTTAAAGTTGATGTTTCAAAGTTGGTGATGAATGAGGTTACAAATTTATCCCAAAGAAACATTTTGTTCTCCTCTTGAGATGCCCAAACTCTAAAGTCTTTTCCACTTCTTAAGCCCTCTTCATCTCATGAGGTACTTGTTTCTTCTAGTAAATGACATCTTAGGAGGAATGTAAGGTGGATTCTCCCCTAAGGTCACTTTGTGAAACTAAATTTTGATGGAGATTCTTGGGGGAACTAGAGCTCTTATAGTGTCTATTGTGTCCTTCAAAATTTGAAAAAATTATGTTATTGTGGATTGCTTCAAAAAATCCAGGATAGTTCAAATAATGAGGCAAAGATATTAGCTCTTAATCTTGGTGTTTAGCTTGTTGTTGAAAAGTGTTGTCAATGTATATTTATAGAGGTTTACTTAATGTTGATTATTAATGCTTTGTATTAGAAAACTCTTAACTCCTGGAAGCTTTCATGTTTAATGGGAGAAGTATAAGTATTGATCTTATGGTATAAATTTGATTATTTTGAATGTGGTCATTGTTTTAGAGAGACTAATAAATTGGTTGATGGCCTAGCTATTTGGGTTATTGATATTCAACCCCTCGTTGTATTAGTGATAATTTATAAAATTGGGGTTTGAATTATTTGTTATCTTTGGAGTTAGAAGATCGTGGTTAAATTAATTCAGTTGGATGTCTTGGCTGTTTGGGGTGACTAGGACTCTAATTTTCCAGTTTGATGTATTCAGAAAGGTTGCTTTTTGTTTTCCATTTTTAGGTGTTGTCATTTCATTTGAACAATTTCTTGGTGTGTATATTTTTCATGTGATTTTCTCATTCATGATTTATTTTCACATGAGATTTTAATTACTTTCTAATCATTATGAGAAGTGGAAATGTGGCACTCATTTACTTATCATGTATCTTCTTGTCCTACTTATGGCCATGTCAGAGATCTCATATGTGTGATTTCGATAATAATTGATCTTGGATTTATTTTCTACCTTGTGTTTACATTGGTAACAAGTTGTTTGTATTGGGTTTCATGCCTAAATTTCATCTCTTCACCGTGTATTTACATTGGTAACAAATTATTTGTATGGCTGGTTTCATGGCTAGATTTCATCTCTTCACCTAATTTTGCATGTTCATTTTATCCTTATGTGCCTTCATACGAAATAACTACTTAGATTTTGTTCTCACTTGTGTGCATTTGTGGCTACATCTCCTTATTTTATCTAGTTTCCTTTATATGTATTTTTGTGTTGTAATGTCACAGAATTGCACCTAAGGGAAATTCCACATTTTTGTACTTTGCCTAGAATTTATGACACCTTAGAGCATTAATGAAAAAATCACATCAGTCAAAATTTTGCAATTCAAACCCCATGTGGACTAATGGTTGAACAATAGAAGCCTAATGACATGTTTCGCAAAAATCTAGGC
The DNA here is from genome assembly GCA_007115665.2 of Sequoiadendron giganteum. Classification (NCBI taxonomy): domain Eukaryota; kingdom Viridiplantae; phylum Streptophyta; class Pinopsida; order Cupressales; family Cupressaceae; genus Sequoiadendron; species Sequoiadendron giganteum. The sequence goes on along the minus strand of CM021102.1, from coordinate 133,705,871 downwards.
CTTGGATGCCTATGCGATGCATGAGACACTAGCGTCCTAGCAATTTTTTGAGTTTGGAATCAGAAATCTGAAATCTTGACTCTCTCGACAAATGTCCTAGCAGTCAGAATTTGGTTGTAATAGCTCTTTCCCACCATTTCATCCATAAAAAATCCCTCTTTTTCTCTCATTTGTGGGTTCAAGTCATCTTCAATCAAGCTCTCTTCAAGTTCTTCACTCTTGATTTCTATTCATTCTTGATAGCAACACTCTCACAAGCGAAGCCATGTCGGACTGAGGTCCTTCCAGCAACTACAGCTCCCAAGCAAGCACTCAAAAATGTGTTTGTGTGCTCTAGAGAGTGTCTAGGCCCATGGGTGACACTCTCTCTTCCTTGATCTTTTCAATCTACTTGTTTGTTTACTACTTAGTGGTGCAAGTTCTACTCCTGAAGTGAGTTTTTCTTTCACCACATGCTTTTTCCTTTTCGTTTACACTCCTTTCCAACTTGACTATCTGTGGAGGTGGGAACATCAAAATGGGGATCTGGCTGAGGTAGACCCCTATGTAGCCCCAACCTTTTCCCCTCATTTTCTTGTGTGTAGGTTGCAAAGCGGAGCTTGGAGTGAAGACTCAAACATCTGGTTGAAGGTACGTTTTCTCTAAACTCTCCTTGTGCTCTTCTTAAAGTCTTTGTTCTTTGTTTGATCATTTTGTCCAGTAGACCTTAGGCTTGAGTCAAGAAGTGAAACCTTTTTATACGCATGTGAGCTCCTAAGCTATTTGTTACTTAGGATGCCAATGCACCATTTCGATGACAACGCGTCGCATTGGAATTCTTAATTTGTGTTGGTGTCCTTTGGTTGAGTGATCCTCTTTCTAATGAAGATATCTAGCATTTTCACTCTCTTGAGAGTCGAAGTAGTCTTCTTTGAAATATAACTTATATACATTTCTTTATCATTTCTTCGATCTTCTTACACTAAGGTGGATAAGGGAAGTTCATTCCCTGGTGATCTCTTGAGAATGAAGAGAACCATGTGTAATGAATCCCTCTTATCTCACATTTTAGTGAACCCTACGTGAAGCATTTCAGACCTATTCTCACAATTTTTTCATGATTATGATAAGTTATTCTCTAGGGAAGATTTTGATATGTTGGATGATGCTCTAGCTAGCTTCTTAGAAGTTCCTTCCACTATCTACAAATCTCTCGAATGAACCTCCTCTAGGTTGCAAGATAAAGAGTTATTGTATGTAGTTGTCGTCCCTATGGCTCCACCAAGTCCTAAGAAAACTATCATTTATGTGACCCTGGCCTATCCTTCTCCTAAGGAGGATTCTTCTGTCTATAAGATTTCATGTCATAGTGATTCAATAGACTTATACACGAGGTTCGTAAAAGCTACAAACTCCACTTCCTATAATGTTGTTTGGCACACATATAATACAAGAATAAATAAACAGAACTTGCATCAACAGCCTTATGTTCCTATATCTCTGACCCAAAAATATTATGTTTTGGGTTAAAGGATGGGTCCCCCAAGTCTTTCTAGGGTTTTCACCTAGAAGGAAAGGGGTTTCCTTTGTGAACATAAAACTTGGGATTCATTCAATATCAAGGTTGGATATGATTGACATGCCTATATGAAGTATTCTAAATGCTATAATATGATAAATGAAACTAACTATTAAACAATAAACTAGTGACATCTACATTGTTTGAAAACACATAATGTTATGCAAGAAGGATGAAATAAAGACTATACAAGGCAAGATAACATAACAGATCAAACAAGTGCACCTGAAAACTGATGAAGATTGGAATATAGGTTGTAGAAGCCTCTAGAAATTTGAAATTTTTTACTTTTATGCCTACAAGGACACTTACGCCAAGCTGGGTGACCTAGTCTTAGTTCTGGTAAATTGCTTCGGGATTTGTTCCAAGCAAATGGGTACTCAAATCAACCAAAAATTTTGATAGAATCTTGTAGTGGGACTAGGTGGCCACTATTGGTGACCTAGTCCCTTTTAGCTTTTTTGGAAATTTGAAAGTGGAGTTGGAGGTCTAGAGTTTGCACTCTGCTTCTTCACTGAAATTTGGGTCCAGATCTGCAAAATCACCTATAAAACATAGTATATTTTGGTTTGTAATGTGAGGTTTTCATTGGTCAAACCCCTAGTTTGTATTTAAACTTTGAAAGAGACAAGAAATCTGCATAAACCCTATCCATAAGTGTGTCTAAAACTAGGAAAATTTGAAGTAAGACAAAACCCTATTCTAACTTTGTGCTAGAATAAGATGCATGCAAAAGATTTGAATGATTTAAGACTTCAATCTAAGAAACCATAAAACATTACAAATGAATGTAAATGGAATGCAAATGGGATACAAACCTTAAATATGAAGATAGAGAGAAAATGGAAGATGGAATCACTTTGAAAACAAGTCTTTAGGTGTGATTTGGGGGCTAGTTGCACCTCCTCAACCTATATTTATCCATGATAGGCATCCATGATGAACCCTTTTCAATGTGAGAGTTTGAGTGTGAAGTGAGCTTGAAGACCTGTAAAATCCCTAGCTTGCTGCCCTAAGCTTCAAATTTTTTGTAGAAAGAGAGATGAATCTTCTTGTGGAAGATGTTCAAAACTTGATTCTTGAGATTGCTTGTGAAAAATGGTCCAAGAGAGAGTGGAAAATGACATAAAAAAATGTATTTATAAGAAACAATACCTAATTGTTGGTTATTTTGACCTAAGAGGCCGATACCCATTAGGAATTTTCAGCAAGTTGAACATTTTCCCGCTCAAAAATGTAAATAACCCTTAAAAGGACTAGGTTGCCCCCTAGTCCCAGCAGGGTTTTTGAGGTGGGATATGTGATTTTTGAGTGATTTTGGTGTTGTTTGTAGGGAAGTGTATGATTCCTTAGGTCAAATAGGCCTCAAATTCAAAGATAACGAGTCTTATGGGGCCTATAAATATTGTTTTGGGAGGGTGATTGATGCAAGGGTACCTAAAGTAGGACCAAATTAGGCACAAAATTGTTCTTTTCTTCAAAGGTATACAATTTATAGTAACACATTTAGCTCCCACTTTAGCACCCATATGACTCTACGTGCATATGTAACCTAAATGACTCTAAACAATGCACTTTTTTTTCATAAAAGGATACTCATTCATAGGTGGGAGAATGAAGCCCCTAGTGTAGTTATCTACAAAACCACAACGTTAGGAATTGCATCCTACAATTTTTTTTTGTTAAAAGTCTAAAAATCCTCTTATCTAATTCCTAGAAAAAAAAATTGAGGGTAGATGTATGCCCCCTTGATTCCACTTTCTTGACAGAAGTGGAATCAAGGTAGCAATCTAGCCACATCAAATGAGGACACACATATCAGAGGGTATTGCCAAGTACCATGCCACATAAATATTGGTGAGTGATAATGTAGGGTGTGGAAACATGATTCTGACACAATAAACGGTATCAAAAATGGAGTTCACTAGCACTCGATATGTTGTTTTGACTGAAAAGCACACTGATAGGTCTAAGATGGTAAAATTAAAAATGTGCTTATATGAAAAATGAGATAGAGTAAAAGGAATGAAAATGGTGTAAATTGTCACTTAATTGTTCATTTACCTTTTGTGTAGCACGAGAGTGATTAGGGGCTAGTGAAAGATGTCAAGCACACATGATTTCAAACCTACGAGACTAGGTGGCTTGCGACGAGTGGCATCACGAGGTGAGTCGATTTTGTCACCTTTGGTTTGTGATTTTTCAATTATGGGATGATTTATATGCATATTTAGGTTAATTTAGGATCTTGGAAAAAAAGTTCGCAAAGTGTTCCCTTTTTTCGCAAAGTGTCCCTTTTGTTCGCAAAGTGTCCCTTTTGTTCGCGAAGTGTCCCTTTTGTTGGGAAAGTGTCCCTTTTGTTTGAAAAGTGTCCCTTTTGTTCGCAAAGTGTCCCACTTTTTCACAAAGTGTCTTGTTTCTTTGCGAAGTGTCTCAAAAGGATTGTAAAGTGTCTAGGGCCTTAGAGAAAGTTTAATGTAACAACATTAGTACACTTGCATAATGAATTGGAGTAAAATTGAAGATATTAGATGATTTAGATAACATATTTTGATGTTTTGATAGGCACACACCTGATCTCATCAGCATCTGGGTTGTAGACAATTGAGCTTCCTAAGAGACCTAGCCCCCGCTTTGTCAATGACGAAAACAAACCACTTATAGGAGGTAGGTATTTATTGGGTGTACCTCATTCCCCCATGAGGTACCATGATGCTATGTTGATGGCTTTGTACAAATGATGGAATGTGAATACATGCACATTTCACCTTCCTACTAGAGAGATGACCATCACACTAGAGGATGTGCACCGGATTCTCTGATTTCCCATTCGAGGGGAGTGGGTATGCCTCCAGAGGGGTCATACCTTTCACAAGAAGTAGGAAGACATGCAATATTTCCTTGAAAAAAGAGTTCATGATGATAGGGTGGCAGGACAGATTGACCTAACAATGCTACTATATTCATGAGCGCTAGTGGTGAGACAGATTATGATGCATACCATTGTATTGGTACTCCTCCCAGATGGATGAGCAACACACTTGGAGGGCGAGCTAGTACACCTAGTATGAGGGATGGAAGAGCACAGGAAATTGTATTCCTGGAGACATTGCATGCTTGGACACTTATATTATGATTTGGGGCAGTTTGTATTTTGATAGGTAGATAGCATGGTGAACTCTACACTTCTACAAGTTTGGTTCCTAGAGAATTTCATGTGTACTAGAAATACTTGCTTCCAATGTCCTACAATAGTGGGGTATCCTCGAGCATTTGGTTATCCTCTTCGATGATTATGGTAGTATGGAGAGTTACACTTTTGGAGAGTGAAGTTTAACCAACTGGAGGAGGATGAGATCTTGTGGAGACCTTATTAGCTTGTATAGTAGTGTTTAGACCATATGAGATAGATGAGGAGACTATAGTCGGATAGATTTTTGGTTGGTCAGCCTGATAACATAGTGCATCCCTTCTACTATGACTGACTCTTGAGGTAGTTTCGATAGATTTAGAGATCACCTAGGGCATGATCATCTTTCAAGAGGTTAGTGCAGAGTGCCCAAAGACCTACTGATAGAGTAGGGTTCACGCTAGATGACATCATCTAGAGTGACTTTGATTATTCTTATCACGATCAGCTATCAGTCTCCAACATAGACAACATCGGTACCACATGGGATTATGAGGAGTGGTGGAGAGCATCACGAATAGCTCTAGTGTTTTTGATTGATGGGCCTATAGGGGATGTAGGACTAGTACCAGATGAGGGAGATGAGAGAGAGGATAGATCTGAGGAGACACGCTAGAGGGTTGCAAATATATTTATCGACATTATTGATGAGGAGTATTATGAGGACACAAATCTAGATTATGATGAGAAGGAGGGAGAGGAGGAGGATCAAAACTAGGATCAGGAGGAGGATGAGGATGAGGAGCCACCCTTGAGGGAGAGTGATGATGCAGCACTTGAGGACTGATATGAGTGGGGAGAGATTGAACCCATTCATATGACTAGATCCTGAGTAGTAGTAGGAACAAGTACTCACAGCCAAGGAGAGGCTAGCACAACATCTATGCCCCCTACATTGGATGAGTTTGATATCACTCATCCCACCAGAGATATAGGTGATGATATTTAATTTTGATGCATGTAATTTATGCATATATATATATATATCATGATGTGTATTGATTATATTTTGTTTCCATCTTGTAGGGCCCATAGAGGATTGACAAGATCTCTACCGTTAGGCCACTGTGGAGATATTTATAGCATTTTTTTGATGAGGAGGATACGGACTTGGATTACATGCCCCCACCTATTGTGGAGCAAGATCCAGATTCAAGTTGACTCTTCACGAGACTACGAGCAACATATAAGGGCTTGAGGAGATAGGTCCACCAAGCTAGGACTGCATCATAGGCACAGTCATCATGGACTCTGGCAGATGTTGAGAGACTAGAGAGAGAGGTGGCATGGCTAAAGGTAGAGAGGAATCAAATAGCAGGAGAGCATCTAGTGGCACTTGTGTGGATGGAAGGGATGGAGTTCATGATCAGATTCAATGGATAACGATCACGATCATCATCACACACGACCGTCTCTCGACATTCGTCTACTAATGCAACATGAGTATCAGATCCTAAGGGATCTGGTAATCATAGTCCTCAGTGACATTGTATATTATGATGACATGTACATAAATTTTTTGATATATATATATACATGCATTTTGATGTTATATGTGTTGATTTAATGTGTGAATGTTAAATGGCAATGTGATTAATTAAAGAGCTTTTTTAAGATTATTTAATCAATTGCTACATGATTTAAAAAAATTTATGTGATCTAATGAAAACTTGTTAGGGATTTTCTGAGATACAACATAAAGATTGAGTATGTTATGTACTTATTTTCCATAGCATAACACACAAGAGGAATTTTTGAATAGTATGAAATTTAAAGTAACTATAAAGTGAATTAAATGATTACTTTAGTGTTCAAGACACATACATATTGATTTGTAAAGAATGGAGAAATGAGAAAGCATAGAGAATTCAATCTAATAGCTCTAACAACACTGCTTTATAACTCATACAATTCTAAAGGGGATTACACATAATACATATGCAAGTGCACAACATTAATAGGGTCTTTGAGAGGAGTTCCATCATGCTCGATTAAGGTGTAAGCAAAAAATCCATAATTCTTATTGACCACATAGGGGTGTAACCAATTAGGACTGAACTTGACTTTGTCAACATAGTCGACAGTAGTGTTCCATTGATTTTCATATAAAACTAAATCACCTTTTTTAAATGTCTGAGGAATGACACCAGTATCATGTTTGTATTGTAATTTTTTAGTGGAAGCTTGAAGATGCTCGAGAGCATTAATGCAATGCTCATCAAGCATTTCAGGCCAGTGTAATCATTTTTGCACATAGGTGTCATTATCAACAAGACCTTGGAGATAAATCCGCAATGTGGGGATTTCTAACTCTAAATGTATGATAGCCTCAGTACCATAGACAAGGTTGAAAGGTGTATTTCCTATAGAGGAGCAAACACTTGTGCAATACGCCCACAAAGCATATTGCAATTGCATATGCCAATATTTTTTATTTAGATTAATAGTTTTCTCAAGGATTTGTTCAAGGATTTTATTAGTGCTTTGAACTTGGTGATTAGATTGTTCATACCACTCACACAAAGGTTTTGGGAAGGTTGGGAGGACATCATCAGGTTTATCACTGATGGAAGGTTTCATGATGGGGTGGATGGTAAACATGAATTTTTTGGAAGGATCGATAGGAGAGATAAGAGAAGCTACACTAGCCATTGCATTTGCATGTCGATTGTCTTTTCGAGGGATGCTATCAATGGTGAATGATTCAAACTTCTCTAACAAACTCAGGACAAGATCCTTATATTGTGATAGTTTATAATGTTTAGTTTGATAAAGGTCGTTGATTTATTTAATCACTAATTGTGAATCACCATAGATCTTGATGTCTTTAATTCCCATGACTAAGGCAACACACAATCCAATAATTAATGCTTCATACTCAGTTGTGCTATTCGTACATGGAAAATTGAGATGATATGACAACAAACTAGGCTTACCTATGGGAAAAATTATTATAACTCCAGCACCAGAGCTTGTTCGACACTTGGATCCATCAAAGTACAATTCCCATGTAGGATGTTATATTGTAAACACACTATCATCGAGAAAAGAATCATTGGTAGGTAACGCTAAAGGAAAAGGAGCATCAACTAAATGGTCAGTTAAGGCTTGGTATTTGATTGCTTTTTGGGAAAGAAACTTAAGGTAAAACTTGGTCAACAACATTAACCATTTAGCAAGACGTCTTGAAAGGTTTGTTTTATTGAAAAGATATTTTAGAGGATCAAAATTTGTCATCAATTGTATTTCTACATGTAGTAAATAATGTCCCAACTTACTAGTAGTGAATACAAGAGCCAAACATTGTTTTCTGATTGTTGAGTAGCGAGTTCCATAATCAATGAGAGTTCGATTGATGTAATAGACAAGATGATCTTTTCCATTGTCATCTTGTTGATCCAATAATGTAGCAAGAGCTTGGGAAAAAGCAATGATGTAAAGGATGAAGGGTTTGTTTGGGATACCAGGTTGTAAAACAAGTGGAGTAACAAGATATTCATTCAAACTCTCGAAGACCTATTTACAATTGTCATTCCAATCAAAATTTACATCCTTTTTGAGGAGGTGTGTAAAAGCCAACATACGATCGACTAGGGATGCGACAAAATGATAGATGGCTTGAATCCTTCCTTGTAATGCACACAATTGGGAGATGTTGCGAGGAGGTGGCATATTACTTATAGTGTCAATTTTCTTCATGTCCAACTCAATGCCTTTATGAGATATGATAAACCCTAAAATTTTACCACTATCTACTCCAAAGACACACTTTTTTGGATTTAAGTGCATCTTATACTTACACATGCACTTTAAGATTTGTTGAAGAACATTCACATTATATTTTTGGGTTAAGGATTTAGCTATATTATCATCAACATAATCTTCTAATATTTGTTGTGTATAATCATGAAGTATTAAGTTTATTTTTTGTTGATAAGTAGCAAGTGTGTTATTTAATCCAAAAGGCATCATAACCCACCAAAATGTTCCCTAAGCAAATGTAAAGGTTGTCTTATATTTGATCTTGTGGGTTTATGAATATTTGATTATATCCAAAAAATCCATCCATAGAGGACAACAAAGCATGTCCAATAGTTGAATCCATGATCATGTCAATGTTAGGAAGAGGAAAGTCATATTTTAAAGAGGCTTTGTTCAAGTCTCAAAAATATGTACATATCCTAACACGATTATTAGGTTTAGCAATTGCAATGATGTTTGATATCCAAAGAGAATAATCGATAGGGAAAATGAAACCTATGTCAATGATTTTTCCAATAAGAACAATGTTATGGGTGACTATCTTCTGATCTATTTTGGGCATATCAGAATATTTCCAAGAAAATAGTTAAGGAAAAGTGTGAAGCAAGGTTGAAAGATCCTCTTGTTCTTCATCATCAAGGTACTTCCCAATTTTAATGATTTTATCTCTATCATCTATGTCCATGGGTATGTCAAGGGTATCCCCTAAAGGGAGTGCATTTGACTTAGGAATTTACGGATCATATGGTTCCATTCTTGTGAGAGGTTCATTATTGTTAGTAACGTTGAACTCAGAACTTATCATGAAACAAGAGTCATTTCTATTGGAGACAAGAGTCTTATCCGAAGCACCCAATACATGTTTCAAAGCTACATCGTCATTAACATAGGTGAAGGGTGGAGAATCCATATAAAAGAATTCAGGTGTCTGAATGTGAGATTGGTTCTTGGTGTGCATGTGATAGAGTTGATGTTAAGAGATGGTCATTAAGTTGCTTTTGTATTTCTAGAAAAGGAAAACCCCAAACCGGTCTTAGTTTCCTATATGTTACGTTCAATGGGACCACAAATGCCTTGCTCATGCTTTCCACATCCTTTACCATTGTAGCCTAATTGTTTCACAAGATCGTAACCTTTTCCATAAAGTATTTCAATTTCTTGTGGATTAGGTGGTTATTGATAATCTATCTCATAATTTTTTTTTTGTGTATGTTGTATTTTCTTTCAAAGGAGATGAGGTAGATTGGTGGGAAGGTTTTTCGTCATTCCGGGTGGAGAGGATTTCTATTTTTTCTTGTTTGTCATCCTCTTTTTGTGTAACAATATACTCACCCATAAATGAAGGTGTGAATTCTAATGATCCCCAATTATCACCAAGTAAGTTTAATTTACTTTCATTTTCTTGGTGATTCTTCTTAGAAGGGGTGATGTTGGAGGTGGGAATTAATGTGTTGAGAGGACTTGATGTTCCATTTTCAAGTTGTAAGCAACTCTCAAGCTCGGGGTCTATGCTAGTTGATAAGATTATTTATTATAGACATATTTAATTTTGTGATGAAGGGTCAAGGGTACCGCGTACATCTCATGAATCAATGGTCTTCCCAAGAGGATATTATAAGAAAGTTCATAAGGCATGAAATGAATATGAGTTTGTAGCATAACCAATCCGATAGTAATAGGGAAAGTGATGACACCTAGGGGTTGCTTTATAACATTGTCAAATCCTTTAATGGATAAGGAATTAGATTTGATTTGTGATCGTAAGTGGTGAATAAGGTGTAAAGCACAAAACACTTCTTAATACGACATTATATGAAAGAGAAATCTAATTGAACTAAATCTAAACAATAATCTATTGAAAGCGTCATATTGCTCTCTATCTCCAAAGATTTATTAAATCACTGTGGCTCTTAGATCATGTAAGCAATGTGACTATTAAAATGACTATCTAAAGAATGAGATGGATGCTAAATAAAAGAAACTAATCCTATATGATTATTTCTAAATGATTAGACATGAAAATTGAAAAATGAAGAGGTACAGGAGACAACCATGCTATGAAAATGTGATTGCTTTATGCTTGAATGCTAAATGCTTGGATGCTTGGATGCAATTCTACGGAGTAAGAGTGCATAAGTTAGATTCTCTGGATCTTTTCTTGGTTGAATGAGGCTTTATTTACAGATTTCTTGGCTGTAGAAATGCATAGGGATGGCATTGAGAGGCTTGGATTCAATCTGGAGGATTGAATGGTGAAAGATGGAGGAGATTTGAGAGAATTTTGGAGATTGTCTCTACCCATGAAAACACCAGGCAAGAGAAGAGGAAAGATTGATGGAGGAGGATTGAGAGAAGAATTTGGAATTTGTCTCCAAAACTTCCTGTGAAGTTTCAAAGCATTAATTTTGACATAATTTAGACATAAATTAGACATAGGATATCTAATTCAATTTTGAGGAAATATAGATGGAATATTCTTTATGCCTTCATTTAAATATTTTTCATTTATTTAAATTAGCAAAAGAGAGATAAATAGTTTAATAAAACGAACTATATAGAAGTTGTTTATTAAATTAAATAGAAGAATATGGAAATTAATAAATAAAGTGTTTTAATCTTTATTTAATTAATTTAAGATTGATATGATAGAATAAAATAGGAAAATGATAATTAAATCAAACAAAGTATTTAATTTTGTTTATTTAATTAAGATGAATTTAAATGTGAATGTGAATGTGAACTATATAAATAAATATTTCTATTTATTTAAAAAGTAGAGGAAATTAGGATAATTAATCAAATAGTTTGTATTTAATTAATCAGATGCTCCATGACCTGTTTCAGCGCATCGGTGATTTAGCACTTCCGTGGAAAACTTTGGTGCTTCGGTGTCTTGTTTCAATGCTTTCATGTTATAGCGCATCAGGTAAAAGTTATAGTGCTTCAGTGGGCTGTTCTAGCGCTTTTGTAAAATAAGTCTGGATCCGATGTAGCCGCAGACATATTTTAATTTTTTTCACATTTGGGCTAAAGTTTATCAATCCTAGGATAGTCACTTTTGGTTTTCTAAAATTTATCAATCCTAGGATAGTCACTTATTAGATTTTAAAATGTATGAATCCTAGGATAGTCATCACATTTTTACAGTATAAAGTTAAAAAGAACAATGTGATTTTTGTGAAGCAACACCTTCACATAGATTAGAAAATTTCTTTTGGGCTTAAAACAAAACAACTTATATGTTGTGCTTGTGGTGATTAAGCTTATGCTCTCCCCTTAACTGGGTGATCAAAGTGTTAGATTCACTTTTACTTCATGCTATTTATGCTTTATTTAAATCCTTTAGAAGGCCTGTCGTAGTGAGAAAAAGTACTCACCCTACGGGAATGACCTAAGTGGGAACGCCTAAAGCCAAGGATTCCAACCCACTATAATAAAAATGCAAGTTGTTGATGAAAGTACAACTTGACGAGAGTGAGCAAGATAACCATCCCCAAAATCTTTGTTCTAAAGATTGGGAGGTCTCTTGAGGGAGTTTATCAATTGTCGCACCGCACAGAAGCCCTATCTATGAACCATAGAGTAGTATCCCCTCGAGTCAGTATGCATACATTGTCATACTCACGGTGCAAGAGGAGGGAAGAATCTACCCCTGAGACACTCACCATATAATTTCCAAGGACCGTTTGTTGAGAGGATGAGAAATCCAACTTTGAGTACGTGCCTGGAAATGACAAAAACATGGGCGCCCTCTTGGGGGTTACACGGCTGTGCACGTCAATTTAATTCAAGATGTGGGTTGTGAGTATAATGATGACCTATTTGTCCTTAAGTGTGAGTCTGTTTGATTTGTGTACAATTATCAAAGCAACCGATGAAAATCAATAAAGTCCATTCGTGGTTTTTGAACATACATGATCTATTAAATTTAAAATAATTATTCACAATTGCTTGTTGTGTTTTCATAAATTCATTAAAATCAAATTAAAGATCATCCAAAAAAGAACAAAGTCAAGTTAGACTAGAAAATCCATGCTTCGAAAGTGGAAGTCCACCACGTTTGTCAAGAGAAAAATCAAAATCACAAAACCCAAGAAACCTTTTGGTTATCGAGATAAATTAAGGAGAGGGCATTTTCTATATCAAAATTGAAAACTCTTTTTACAACATAGAACTTTCATCCATAGATATCACGATTTTGCTAGGGGTCACACTTTAGATTACACAGTAGAACCACTCTATTCACAAGCATTCTTCCAAAGGAGAGCTCTCACACAGTATCACAATCGTAGTCAACGCATACATCGTTCGTATCTTCCACAATCCATGATACAATATGCCACAAGGCCAGATCAAATCTTACAATAGAGAGTCTTAAAGTTGTATTTTTAGCGCTCTGGAAACCTATTTCAGTGCTTCAAGTCACTGTTTTAGCGCTTCTATGAAATAGCGCTTACAGTCTATATTTTAGAAATTTCATTAAACAGTGCTTTCATCATCTTTTTTAGCGCTTTCAGGCACTATTTCAGTGCTTCTGTCAAGATAGTGCTTCCATAAATTTCTGTAGTGCTTTCGAGCACTATTTTAGCGCTTCTATCAAGATAGTGATTATGTCACCTGTTTCAGTGCTTTAGAACTCTGTTCTAGTGCTTCTATGAAATACCACCCCTATCCTCTGTTTTAGCACTTTCAAAAGAAAGAGTTCAAAAATCCTACCAATCAATCAATCTGTCATTTTATCCATAGTTTTCATCAAAACCAAGTTTCTTTTTAGAATCATTGTCTAAAGACCGAAAACAGATAGGTTTATACAAATTTCCAATCTTATCAACTGAAACAAAGATCTTGCAAATCAAAAGTGTCAAAATCAAATACACAATCAATTACTACACTGAAGTTTCATCATCGGGAAGCTATCATCCTTTATCATGAAACTAGGTATAGTAATCAAATTTTTAACATTGTCTCATCAATAAGATTAGTCATCTTATTCGAGTTTGTTAAAAGTTCAATTGACATTTTCCCAGCATAGAAGATCAACATTTTGGAAGAAAGGGTAAAAATTTGTATGCCAATCTTCACTAGGTCCCAAAAGCAGAGACTCTTAGAGCAAGAACTTGAAACATCCCAAACAATGGCAGAAGAAAATCCTTGGAACAATCTGAACCAAAATGATAATAACAAAATAACTCCAGAGGATATTCAAACAGCTCAACAAGATCCCAAGTTCCATAAATTTATGGAAAAGATTTTAGAACAAGATATGGAGAAGTATCTTTTGATGTTGGCTGAATCAGGTGCTAAACTTCCCAAGGACTTTGACGTGAATTGTCTGAAGGAAGCACCTAGAACATGTGAGACTGAAATACTACAAGCTACACAAACAATAAATCCAATTTATGCTTTGACATCTCAAATGCAAATGTTACAACAATAGATACAGGATATGACAAAAGGGAGTACCAAAAGATATATGATACAAGACATTCGTCCTTATCCTTTCGACGCAATAGTCGGTCTAATACCTTTTCCTAGACAGTGTGAGATCCCAAAGTATGACAAGTACAATGGAAGAACGGATCTGATAGATCATATCAGGGAATTCAAAACAATGAGTGTCGAGTTTGCCCAAGATGAAATGTACTTAATGAGATTATTCCCAAGGAGCTTGGGAGGATCATGTATGGAGCGGTTTTCAAAACTACAACTAGGTATCAAAAATTTTGAGGAACTTGTCAACAGGTTCATCTCCCAGTATTCCTTTAACATCCAACACGATGTTACAATAAAGGATCTTTATAACCTAAAGCAAAACAAAGGGGAAGTGTTCTTGTCTTTTCTACAAAGATGACAATGATTGTTCACTAGATATCCTCAATCCATTCCTGAGGAAGAAAAGATGGAGTTGTTCATTGAAAACTTAACGGAGGAAATGAGTTATAGAATTGAATTGCAATGTCCTCCCACATTCGAAAAAGTAATAGAAAACAGTCTTAAAATTGAGGAGGCACTAGTCAAAAGAGGAGTTATCAAAAATTTCAATGATAAAATGAATAACACAAATAACTCCTCCAATTAATACTCAAGTAGTGATAAGCCAAAATTTTGGCAAAAGAATCAAAATGCAACTACCAATGAAACAACAAATGATTCCCAAAATTTCAATCTGGTTTTCAACTTGACAAAATCTACGTCAAAGAATCAAAACAATGATCAAATTGTCATGTCAAATGTCATACAAAGCAACGAGATTGTAAAAACACAATCATATCAGAAACCATCAAATTGGCGTAGGTTCACACCTTTAGGCCAAATGATATAATCAACAATGAAAGAATTAGTCACTAGTGGCCTTATCACCGCATGGAAAGTTCGATTCTGGGATCCAAAGGTCAAACCACCATGGTGGAATGATGCAGATTACTACAACTTCCATAATAACAAAGGCCACAAAACCAACGATTGTATGGAGTTGAAGCACACAATACAAGATTTGATTGACAACAATAAAGCATATGTGGAAACACCCAAAAACAATAACGATCATTCGGCCTTCAAAGACCCTTTGCCGAACTGTGACAAAGGAGCACCATTATCTTTAAACAACAAAGGGAAGAATATCAACCATGTCTTTGACACAAAAATCATTTGTCTATCTAGAATAGAGAGTGATCATACAGTTAGTCACAACATTCACGAACCCAAAATCAACAGCACTACCCCTTTGAACTTTCTCCCAAGCATACAAAACTTTGATAATCAAATCAATGTCTTAAAAATCAGAGACCATCAAGAACATCAACCAGCAAATGTAATGAATAGGGGGCAATCCAAGGTAGTGTTAAAGGGAGTTGGGTCTACACATGTAGTTCCACCTCAATATCATTATAACATTGTCGATCAACTACAAAACATTCCTACACAGATATCGATACTAAAACTCCTTAAAATATCACCATCACATGAGGAGGTTCTAGAACAAGCATTAGTTACCACTACGGTACCAAAGAATCTAGATGTTTGTCAGTTCTAGGCTATGGTGGGACATTTGACTATCCGACATTTTCTATCATTCTCTGAACAGTGATATCTCACTAAACCATCCCCATAATACTGCACTCCATATTGAAGTCTTAATCCACAATCATCGCATCAAGAGAGTCTTAATAGATGGGGGAGCTGGTCTGAACATTTGCACTCTCAAGTTAATCCATGCACTAGGGTATTTAGATGATGCTATTGATGCCCAAAGAAAAATGACTATCAAAGCATATGATGAGGAAGAAAGATCGTCTAAGGTTTTGATTGTGCTACCCATTCAAGTGGGGCCAATGATGAAACATATAGCATGTCAAATGTTGGAAAAAGAGTTAACATACAACATTCTCTTGGGATGAGCATGGATCCATGAAATGCAGGCTGTACCTTCGACATATCATCAATGTTTAAAGTTCCCAATAAATGGACAAAAGGTGACTATATCTGCTGATTATAATCACCCTCAACATTGTGACACCCTTAGGATCTCTCAAGATACCTTTGTACCACACAACAGGGAAGCATCAAGTTCAAAATCATCCAAAGAAGGACAACGTCCAAGTATCACCACCAAGTGGGTAGAGAAGAAGGGTAAAGAAAATGGGACAAGTCCTGTTGAAACTCAATCAACATATAATCCAGATCAACAAACTTCTTTATCATAAAAATTCTAAGAGCAAGTCCAACTAACGGAAAAGGGAATGGGAATATATCCTACGGAGAAATCGCTTAACCTATCACAGCTAATGCCATCTCCTAGGACATATGGTCAACCATCTATGATCAAATCTCAAACATCAGATATCAGTATCAAAAATGTCAATATTAACACTGATAAATATGGAAAAGAAAAAGCTATTTTAGAAAAAATGGGGTATGAAGGACAAGGACCTATTGGATTAAGAAAAGATGGAATCATTGAGCCTATTACACCCCTCACTCTCCATTCAAAATAAAATTCGGTAGTAGGATATTCTAATGAAGAAAAACAAGAGATGGAAAAGAAGGTTGTAGAAAGAATCCTTCAACTTGGAAATAGCTCTGAGACAAATTAAAATGAATATGAATGGGATTCATGTTCCAATGTATCTTTCATAGATATTCATATTGATGTCATCCAACAATATACACCTACACGTGACGAGGTCCAAGGCTCTAGGTCTAGACCAATTGTGGTAGCATCACTAAATTTTGATGATTCAAGTGGGGACGAACAGACCTCGAGTGAGCTAGATGATCTTGAAGAAAGTACCATCATTGACCTTGATGTTATCATAAACAACTATGACGAAATGGTTGTCCAAACCCTTACATACATTAACCAAAATGAATCTGATGACCTCATGCCATTAATCTATCCTGAACTCATTGACTGGGAACCTATTGAACCTTTGATTATACCAATATTTACAAACGATGATGCCATCATAAATTTCCTATGTCATAGCAAACCAGGTACAAGTTCTATCTGTAATAATCATAACAACATGACTCAGCGGGAGGGTGTCAAATCTTCTAGTTGTAAAAATGAAAACAGGGAAAATAGATCTAATGGTGAAAACCATTCTATGGCAGCATTAGATTTGGAAAAAGAAAAAATAAAGAACGCATCTAAAGGTGAAAACCTTTTTGAGGCACTGAAGGATGGAAGATTTGACACTCTTCTGGAACATTATCATGAGTGATCATCAGTTCTGGTAGAACCAACACAGTCTATGAACATTGACACTGGAGAAAAGACAAAAATCCTACATCTGGGGGAATCCATGACAGATCAAGAGAGACAAAAATTCATCAAATTCTTTAAAGAAAGAAGCATCAAATTTTCTTGGTCATATTCCGATATGCCAGGCTTAGACCCAAATTTTCTCATGCATCACTTGTCTTTGCCTGCAGGAATCAATCCTATCAAGCAAAAATTGAGAAAGATGCATCCCCATATTGCATTGATGGTAAAGAAAGAGCTAAAGAAATTATTGGATGCTGGATGAACATAAGTCCTATAGACTACACTGAGTGGATATCAAACATTGTACCTATTTCAAAGCCAGACAATAGCATCAGGATATGTACAAATTTTAGGGACCTAAATAAAGCATGCCCGAAGGATGATTTTCCACTACCAAATATTGACATCATTGTGGACTTGACGATAGGGCATGCCATGTTGTCAATCATGGACAGTTTCTTTTGATACAATCAAATAAAAATAGCTCCAGAAGATCAAGAAAAGATGGCTTTTACATGTCCATGGGGAACCTTCTACTGGAACGTCATGCCATTTGGTCTAAAAAATGCAAGAGCCACTTATCAAAGAGAAATGATGATAATCTTCCATGATATGATGCACACCATCATGGAGGATTATGTGGATGACATCTTGGAAAAATATGGTACTAGGGAAGGACATCTACATATCCTAGACAAAATCTTCACACGGATGGAGAAATTCAATGTCAGGTTAAACCCCAAGAAGTGTGTCTTTTGGGTCACATCAACAAAACTATTAAGGTACATTGTCTCAGAAAAAGGAATTGAAGTGGATCCAATGAAAGTCAAAGAAATAATGGAGATGCCACCTCCTAAGAATATTAGTCAACTCAGACCACTATAGGGAAGGCTCTAATCGATCAAAAGATTTATCTCTTAGCTGGCAGACAAAACTCATCCTTTTAATCATCTATTGCATAAGAATATAGTTTTCAAGTGGGATGAGGGATGTGAAACAATGTTCAATCAAATCAAATAGTATCTAATGTCAGCACCCATTCTCATGCCACCAATAGAAGGAAGGCCTCTCATATTATATATTGCCACAACAAATATCTCTTTGGGGGCACTATTAGTGCAAGAGGATTATGAAAGAAAATAACATGCCATCTACTATATTAGCCAGACATTAAATGGGTATGAAATAAATTACACTTTCATAGAGAAATCTTGCTTGATGATGGTATTCGCTACTCAATAGCTGAGACACTATATGATAACTCATACAATCAAGCTAATAGCAAACATCGATCCTTTAAAATATCTACTTTTTAAAGCTGCCTTAGCAGGTAGACTAGCAAAGTGGGTCATGCTATTAAGTGAAATTGACATTCAATATGTAGAAAGAAAGGAAATCAAGGGTCAGGAAATAGCTGAAAAATTAGTTGAGTCTCCTTTACCAGATGATCGACCAATGACAATGGAGTTTCTAGATGTAGACATTCTGACAGTGATGCCCCAACAATGGGTATTATATTTTGATGGATCATACACATAGCGAGGATCAGGAGCAGGGATTTTTTTCATCTCTCCACAAGGACACACCATTCCAAAATCATATAGATTGATGTTTCAGTGTACAAATAATGTGGCTAAATATGAAGCATTGATCATTGGGGTCAAAATAGCAATTCAATGGAAGATCATGGACTTACAGGTATATGGGGACTCTCAACTAGTCATTTATCAAGGAAATGATGAATATCAAACAAAAGATGAAAATTTGATGCCCTACAAGCAACAAATAGATGATCTGAAACACTTACTTGTCATTATCAATTTTGATCAAATACTAAGGGCGGAGAACAAAGCTATGGATGCTATGGATACAATTGCTTGAGAAGCATGTTTGTTATGAGCTTATGGTAGAACAAGTATCATGTCCTTCCCATAATAATTCAGAATCCACTACCATCTGCCATCTAGAAACCATTGAAACCTCCATCTATGAAAAGACCTATGCTTACGTGAAAGACGATATCCTTCCTCCTGATCTATCTAAGAACCAAAAATGAAACTTCATCTGCCAATCTGCACAACATACTTTAATCGCCGACATACTTTATTCGTCGACGTCTTGATGGTACCTTACTTTGATGTCTAGAACACAATGAATCTAAAACAGCCCTATGTGAGGCTCATCAGGGAATTTGTGGCACTCACTTGAGTGGGATAACTCTATGCAAGAAACTCCTCCATTTGGGATATTATTGGCCATGCATGGAGAAAGAATCCTATCAGTTTGTCAAGAAATGTCAAAAGTTTCAGATTCACAGCAATCTGATTCATGCACCAGCACAAGAACTGCATCCCTTCACATCGACATGGCCCTTTTGTCAATGGGGCCTAGATCTGGTAGGAAAAATAAATCCATCTTCGTCCAATGGACACAAGTTCATTATAACAACTACAAAATATTTCACAAAATGGATTGAAGCAGTGCCTCTTACAACCATCACTGGGAAGTAGATCTCCTCTTTCATTTTGAATTACATAATATGTTGGTATGGAATCCCTCAATCCATTATCACTGATAATGGATGACCTTTCAAGAATCAAGATGTCCAGGAGCTATGTGAAAAGTCTCATATCCAACATCATTTGTCAACACCATACTATCCTCAAGAGAATGGCTAAGCAGAGGCCTCGAACAAAACAATACTCAAAATTCTCAAAAAGATGGTTAACGATGTTGGACGTGATTGGAATGTCCAACTCAATCTTGCGCTATGGGCCTACAGAACAAGTATCAGAACACCAACAAGACCTACGCCATATGCCCTGGTATATGGGTCAGAAGCCATATTGCCTATTGAAGTTGAGATTCCATCCCTTCGTGTATCACTAAGAGGGATCATTTCAGATGAAGACTATAGGGTATCTAGATTGCAAGAACTAGATTAATTGGATGAGCATCATCAACAGGTTGTTAATCATCTAATGGCTTATCAACATAGGATGTCAAGAAGTTACAACCACAAGGTAAAACCGAGGGTCTTTCAGGTTGGTGACTTGGTACTAAAGGAAAACCCTAGGAATCAGCAGGACAGGGAGAAGAAAGGGAAATTTGAGCCTAACTAGCTTGGTCCTTTTGTTGTCATATCAGTGTATGGATCAGGGGCATATCAACTATCAATGTCAGAAGGGGATTTTTTTGATGAACCTATCAACAGTATCCATCTCCGAAAATTCTATGCTTGAATCTCCTAGTGCATGGGTCAAATTTTTGAAAATGGTTTCCTTGATAAAAACCTGGAAAATAGGCATCTTGGCAATGCAAATATACAAATATATATATATATATATACAAAATACAAAAAAAGAAAGAAAAAGAGAAAAATGATAAAAATACACAAACAAAGAGTGTAATCAATACATATGGTGAAAACCTGGAAATAGGCGTCATATGTGATTCTAAGATCAACTTTCCCATCTATTTTGAAACATATCAAAATCATTAGTTTGGCAGTCAGTACCGTTTCATATCATGTCAATAGTCTTTCCATCTTTGCATCTATATCAAAATCATTTTCACATAGTCAAGTCTCACTCAAAAATCTTGGGGGAAACATTTGGATATCACTAGGGGCAACAAAAACATCAATTTCACCAAAGGGAGAACAACAGTATGGTAGGAATAGTGAAAACAAAGATCAAAGCACAATATCAATCATCATCAAAGAGATACCAACCATTCTTATCATATCAAAAATCCAAAAACATGTCAAAAAGTTAGTCTAAAAAAGAAAAATTTAAAACATAGGTCTGTGTCCATCAAATAATGTGGTCTCTGTGTGTGTAACGTAGGCAAGGCGAATCTTTGATCAGCCCCCGAGACCCCTAGGATAGGTTAGTAGGTTAGGTCTTTGGTCAAAATCTCGAAAATCACAAAAACATCACAAAATTAGGATGGCTGATCTAAAATCTGAATAATGATTGAAACACTCTAAGTAAAAAATGGATACATTGTATTTTTAATTATCATTTCTTTGGAGTAACTCAATGATGTATTGAACTAGAGAAACAAGGAAGAAGAATGATGTTTTTATTATCTGCTATCTATAAGTTAATCATATAAATGTATGAATTGTCGGGGGATGTGCTATGCAAATGTATCACCGATGACATTCAGAATTCACACATTGAAATGATTAATCACTACTTGTTTACACAATGAATACTCAAGTCATCTTGATTAAATCATACCTAGATGCTTGCGTTCACTTGCAATATCAAAAATCATGAAAGTAGTACTCAAGTCGTCATTGGTCTAACACATACCTTTCACGCTTGTACTCACTTTCAACATCCAATAAAGCTCTATGATGACAAAAAAGCACAAAAGTACTGTTAAAATGACAATAGTTTTGCATATAAAGTTGCATATTAAAATTAGATTGCATTCATCATATTCATTATCCTCAGAGTATTTGTTGCAATAAAGGGTTTTCAATCAATGATTATCTTATCTACAAATAAGACTGAGTATACTTGACATAAATCAAAAATCATCAACAACATGTAGAAGTCATCATCTCATCATTAAGTTTCATCATTTCATCATACATCAAATAAATTATGAATAAATTGTACCATAAGTGCATCATATTCATTTTACAATAAAAATAATCATTACATTATCATCCATCAACATCATTTTCATCCATACATTTTATCACATATAAAATAAATGCAAGTCATGTCATTATTATCATTCATCATAAGATCATCATTTTTATCTTTATTACATTTTAAAATTAAAAAAGCATTTATCCATCCATACATACATTTTTATCACATTTAAGCACTCATATAGATCATCATTTAGAGATTCATACATAACATCATACATCCATAGATCATATATTCTACAAATTCATTTATCATAGAATCATTACATACAATAAAACCATTTATCATTACATCATTACATTTAAAATAAAATCATTCATATAGAACATCACATAATAAATGCATCCATCACATAGAAATCATAAATCATTGTAAAATCACATCAACTACATCTCATATATATATATCATCAGTGTCAAGTATACAATGAAGTCTAAAAATGCATCATCAAAAATGAGCTACAATCGTAATATACATCATGTCTCAAAAAGGAAAATATCAATAGCATCTACGATCTGCTACTACCATTATGTATAGGTCCAACAAGACCAGTACCACCACCACCCCTAGAAGAACCAGAATCTCTAGGATCTCTACGTGGAGGCTGTGTCACACCCTCACTCACTATCTGAGTATGCGTCCGCTCGGATCTCGATGGGGCATAGCTGACTCTGTGATCCATAGGCACTGCATTATGATATTTGTCCTGATAAAACTCAACCTCTCGACCAGCTCATAGAACCTCTCTCATGTAATCCCCCACTGAGGTACCATCGGCCACTCTCTATAGGGTCTTTGCTATCTCATGTGCCCTCTCGACAATCTGACTAGCACTGTCTCGCTCAGCTGTCAATGTCGGAACCTGAGTCTGTACAATGGCCAACTATCCCTAAACCTGTGCTAGAGCCTGAGAATGGGCCTGGGCCTGAGCCTGCATCTGAGTCTGGGTCTGAATAATCAAACCCTAGGCCTATACCAATTGTCCCTATAGTGTTTGAACTTGTACCTGGAGACTTGCAATCTATCTCTAATGGTCTACAGATGGTACTATCACTACTCGCCTCTTGTGAGGCCTGCTAGATGACGGACCACTGCTGACTAGCCCTACCCCTCTGTCCCCTCCACTGCCACCATCACTATCATCATTGCTGCTATCATCACCATGCCTCTCTATGCTACTACTTGACGGATTACCACCCTCACTATCTATAGAAACCTCTTCCATATCCTCCTCTATAGGTAATGGTATTGGCTCATCCAAAATAGTAATGTGAGGATGTGGAACCAAAGCAAAAAATACAGCATACTCCTTTGTAACAGGTGCCTCTGCAATGTCTTTGTGCATGTCCTAGGGTAATGGTTGCAATGCCTCGTATCCCTCTACTAGAACATCATATGATAAACAAGGCCCCCAATCAAGTATATCACATCGTCGCCTAGCATAGTGGGATACCCCCTGTGGCATACACTGAACGATGCCATATTGTCTATACACGTGGCAAAGCAAAAATATCTCTAATACAAAAGGTGTCTGGCCAATCAGATACATGGAATCACAGAGGTATCCCAACACTTCATCATCCTCATCCCAGTACTCATAGTCTAAGTATGGATGCTAGGTAAGAGTCTCTGTGTCATCAAAAACCCACCTCCAATGCTCTAACTTACCCATCTGGGCCTGGGTAAGCTGACCTCTATATCTAAACACATATGGTCTGCTTGTTGGTCTATGTGCCACTGGAAATAGCCGAGCAATAGAAAAATGCTCCCATGCCCACACCTGTAATAGAGTCATCCCTACTGATAAGTTGTGTGCCCCTAGGTACACCACTGAGTGAAGATCATAATAAAGATGTGCTAGCATGCACATCCCCGATGCATATCTCGTACCATGTACGATCATGCTCTCCAAAGTCTTGCCACAACCCATGAGGAATCCATTTGACCTATGATCAGGGAAAAGGAAACCTCCAATAAATCTAGCAAGCACTGCTGGTAGTGTTGTGTATGAGTCAACAATCCTCCTCCATCGGATGCTCGAACCCTCAATATCCTGATCCTAGAATACTCTGCAGAGAGCATCTCTACCACCAACCCCATGAGAATCGTACACTACAATCTCCCCCATAAATGGAATGCGTAGAATCCGCCACGCATCCTTGGGTGTGACTTTCATCTCACCAGTGGGTAAATGAAAGGTGTTGTGGTCACTATGCCACCTCTCAGCCAAAGCAGTTAAAAGACCCCGATTAATCCTAATCTGGGGCATGCCAAGTAAACTAGCCAGGCCGCATCGACCTATAATCTAAAGCTCATTTGGTGTCAGATGAGGTATCAATTCTATAGTCCAAGGAAACCTCTTTCACATCTGGAGAGTACCCAGACGCTCTTATCATCACAATGAAAAATCCACAATCAGGGTACTATGTCAAGAAATCAAAAGTCATTCTGCTATCAAGTCTATTCCAAAAATTAAAAAATTAAAAAATTGGTATGAATTTTCGATCAAAATTCATGGGCGAACATCAACAAACCTCACCTATCATGAGGTTCATCAAATATTATCTAATCTCGCCTATCATGAGATTTATCAGATATTGAATCATTTCCTCGCCTATCATGAGGATCATCACAAATAGGATTTCTTCTCACCTATCATGAGAGTAAGTCTTATTTAAATCATCAAAATCCACCATCAAGAATTTGGATTATCAATCATACCAATCCAAAGAATGGACATGATCAGAATTGACAAAATCAAGGTTACCTAAGTCAAAATCTCCAATTCTGACATGGATGTGCTAAAATAGGCATCCAAAGCACTACTTTTTCAGTCAAAGGCGCTAAAACAGGCACCCAAAGTGCTACTTCAGCACTCTGATGCGCTATAATAGGCATCTGAAGCCCTATTTTACCCTAAACGTTGTTTTATCGCATCAAAGCGCTAAAACAATCCATCAAAGTTCTGCTTTACCAAAAGCACTAGAACAAACCATGAAAGCGCTAAACTACCTACTAGAAGCGCTACAGGGTAGCTTGGAAGCGCTAAACTAGCTAAAATATGCCTAAAGCATTAAAATGCATAAAAAATAGAATTTTATATAAAACGAGGAGGATAAGGGGTACATACCAGAGGTCCATATGTGGCTGGTCATCGGTGATGTCGAACGTGCTCGAAATGGTGAGTGTGGTAAGGGATTGGCATCATGCTCCAGCTGGCTGAAATGTCTCTATCACAAGATTTTTAGACTCAAAAATTGCAAATCACTTTGAAAATGACCTTTTGGACTATATATAACTTTTGAAAAGGGATTTTCGAGGATTTTTATTAATTTTATCCATGATATTAATTGAAATTCATCTGCAGGCTATATTTCTTTATCATTTATCGGGAGATAAACTATTTCATCATCGTATCTTCATCAAATCATCAAATCATCATGAAACACTTCTTAATACAACATTATATCAAAGACAGAGCTAATTGAACTAAATCAAAACAATAATCTATTGAAAGCATCATATTGCTCTCTATCTCCAAAGATTTATTAAATCACTGTGGCTCTTAGATCGTGTAAGCAATGTGACTGTTAAAATGACTATCTGAAGAACGAGATGGATGCTAGATATAGGAAACTAATCCTATATGATGATTTCTAAATGATTAGACATGAAAATTGACAAATAAAGAGCTATAGGAGCCAACCATGATATGAAAACTTGATTGCTTGATGCTTGAATGCTAAATGCTTGGATACTTGGATGCAATTCTGCAGAGTAAGAGTGCATAAGTTAGATTCTCTCGATCTTTTCTTGGTTGAATGAGGCTTTATTTATAGATTTCCTAGCTATAGAAATGCACAAGGATGGCATTGAAAGGCTTGGATTCAATCTAGAGGATTGAATGGTGAAAGATGGAGGAGATTTGAGAGAATTTTGGAGATTGTCTCTACCCATGAAAACACCAGGCAAGAGAAGAGGAAAGATTGATGGAGGAGGATTGAGAGAAGAATTTGGAATTTGTCTCCAAAACTTCCCGTGAAGTTTCAAAGCATTAATTTTGACATAATTTTGGCAAAAATTAGACATAGGATATCTAATTCAATTTTGAGGAAATATAGATGAATTTAAATGTGAATGTGAATGTGAACTATATAAATAAATATTTTTATTTATTTAAACAGTAGAGGAAATTAGGATAATTAATTAAATAATTTGTATTTAATTAATTGGATGCTCTAGACCAATTTTAGGTGTATATAGTGATCTATCCACACGTAACCTATCAAGAAGCTTTGCACTCCACATATTTAGGGAAGATCCATTGTCAATCAGGGTTTGTTTGATGCCTATCTGATCATATTGGGCTATTATCATAAAGGCTTCATTTTTTTTTCTTAACTCTAATGGAGGGAGCTCATGATGGTAGAAGGTAGTGTCTACGTTGATTGTATTCATTTCTTGTATTAGAGATGCCACATCATTATCATTCATACTAGGAGGGACCACTATTTGTTGCAATGTAGTTTGAAGCATAAAATGATAGTTAGGGGAATTATGGAGAAGATCCCGAAGGGATATCTTGGCGGGATTATTTTAAAGTTGTTTAATGAGGTCGTACTCCCTAAGTTATGAGTTTAAGCAAGGTTCCACAGGTAAGATGGGGTTGGGTAATAGAAAGGGTGTTTAGGTGGCTTGTTGGGGATGTGGTTTATTCCAAGTATAATGAGTATGAGCAACATCATCATGCTTGGGTGGATAAAGGGTAAATTTAGGTTTATGAGAAGGTGTGTAGAGAACAAGTAGAGGTTGGATAACATTGACATCTTTTATTTAGGTTTGTGCACAACAAACCTTAGTGGATGAGTTAGGTGAGATGAAAACTTGAATAACTTCATCTAACATACCCATCTCATCACAACTAAAACATTTCAGAGATAAGTTATTGTTAGTTGGTTGAGGCTTGTCATCATAAACCTTAGTGGATGAACTTAGTGAGAGGAAGCCCTGTAAAGCTTCATCTAAGTTATTTAAGTCATCACTACTAAAATGTTTGGATGATATGGTGTTCCTATAGTGAAGAAGAGTGTGCATTGTTTCATGTGATATTTCTATGGTTTTGTTTTCATTTCCCAATGAATTTGATTTAAAAGAACAAGGAACTAATGTTGAAAATGAAACTTGTAAAGATATAATGGTATTCAGAAATGCCATCAAAGTAAAATAGATTTATGCTAATGATAAACATATAACAAAAAGTAATTGAATGTAAACAAAGCATCAACCGAAAAAATCAGAAATTGGCAATGAAATGTAGAAATCACTGATGCAGAATGAGCACTGGGACTAGGCCGCCCAAGGTGGCGACTTAGTCCTAGTAGGTGTATTTTAAAAAAATTTCTAGTTTTTCTAATGAAAAATGTTGTATTCTAGACTATCAGGTGCAAATCTAAATGGTATATGAAAAATTTATCTATTATGCAAGGAAATAAGATGCAAAAATGAACCTTTCACTAATGCAAAGTATGAAACCCGAGGATGCAAGTTTTTAAAAATGCAAAATGCAATGCAAAGCTAATATAGGAGGTTCCTAGGATGTAAATTCAAACTAAATTAGAAGTAATATTTTTCTAAATGCAGATTCACAAAAATGAACCATAAATGTTATGTTTTGGGTTAAAGGATGGGTCCCCTAAGGCTTTCTAGGGTTTTCACCTAGAAGGAAAGGGGTTTCCTTTGTGAACATAAAACATGGGATTCATTCAATATCAAGGTTGGATATGATTGAAATACCTATATGAAGTATTCTAGATGCTATAATTTGATAAATGAAACTAACTATTGAACAATAAACTAGTGACATCTATATTATTTGAAAAAACGTAATGTTATGCAAGAAGGATGAAATAAAGACTATACAAGGGGTAAGTGCACCAAGATGGTTCCCAAAAAAGGGACTTAAGTGGACAACTTTTTTCTGAAATCAGGAAATCCTGACCTTGGACATGAAATTGAGGACACTGACACTCAAAATTTTGAGATGGAACAAAAAGAAGGATTCAAGTTCTCTGAGTCTACTTTCTAAACTACTAATTTATTTTGAAAATGGTTGAGATTAAGGGGTTCAAATGAGGTACGTACACAAATTGGTGTTGTTTTTGTTAGAAAAACATAGCATAGCAACTCTTGTATGACCCTCGTACGGTGAACTTTTTTTTAGTATTTTTAAAATCACAATGGTCAAAAGTTAGTTAATAGTATGTAGTTGATGCACAATTTTTTTGATAATTTTTTAATGAACATTTAATTTTTTACTAATTTTCGAAGGGGACATTTCCTGAAAAATAGAATTTTGGCCGTGCTACCCCTACAAATTTTGGAAACTAATTGAATTTTTTTATTTATTTTTTAAAATTTGTAGAATGGAGTCTGGTTTCTAAAAAAATAATTTATTTGAAAAATTGATTAACGATTAATTTATAATGAAAAAATTACCAAACACTGCTTTTTAGCAAAAAAAAAGACATACAAATAAAATAAATTATGGATGAAAGGCTTAATATTTTTAGAAAGTGAAAAAAAATACATCGTTGGATAGCTAAGAGAGAACCCAACATTACCCATGTGCTTGATTTTTTTGATATTGAACCACGTGCAATCCTAACGGTGAGCACGAACTCGATTATGTGAAATATGGAAGATTTTTTAAAAACATGTTTCATGTCATTGGGAATGCCCTCCAAGCCTTTGGGTTGGTATTCCAAAGCAAATACCAAGCCCAAGGTTCGGGAATTCCCAAAGCAAGATATAACGCGAGCGTGTTATAACGCGCTTGCATAATAACGCACTCGTGTTATATATTAGTTTTGACCTGTTTTGTGAATGCATTTTTTGGGTTTTGTGAATGCATTAACAAAATACGAGTGTGTTATAATGTGCTCGCGTTT
The DNA here is from genome assembly GCA_007115665.2 of Sequoiadendron giganteum. Taxonomy (NCBI): domain Eukaryota; kingdom Viridiplantae; phylum Streptophyta; class Pinopsida; order Cupressales; family Cupressaceae; genus Sequoiadendron; species Sequoiadendron giganteum. The sequence continues at coordinate 133,676,974 of CM021102.1, read as the reverse complement.
TGGTCTACATTGAATTTTTTTTCTCTTTTTCTTATCTCCTCCTCTTGTTATCTTTTAGGGAAAGTATAAGTTGAAATTTATATATGGACATTTACTTTCTTATAATTTAAGTTATATTTCATGTATATACTTTCAGGATGTTTGAGAGTGGTTTTAGATTTCTAGGAGTTATAATGCAAATTCTAGTTTTTGGAAGATCTATAAAATTTCAGACTTAGTCAAATTTCAGTAATCAGCATGTCAAATTTCAATAATCAGGAGGTCAGATTTTAGTAGTCAACAAGTTCTATCATTTATCTCTCTCACTCTCTCCTTCTCTCTACTCTTTATCTCTCCTCTCCCTCTCTCTCCCTTCCTCCCTCTCTCCCCTCTCTCTCTTCTAGTTTTTGGAAGATCTCACAAATTTCAAACTTAGTCAAATTTCAATAATCAGGAGGTCAAATTTCAGTAATAAGAAAATTGTATTATTTCTCTCTCTATCTCACTCATTTTTATCCCTTACACTCTAGACCTCTCTCTCACTGTCTCTATCCCTTTTTCTGACTCTCTCTCTCCCTTGATCAAAAGAAATCTCTCTCTCTCTCTATCTCTCTCTCCTTTTCCCTCTAATTCTCTCTACCTCACTTATCTCTCCCTCTCTCCCACCTTCCCTCTCTACTTGTCTCTATCTCCCTCCCCCCCTCTCTCTCTCTCTACCTACTTACCTTTCCCTCCATCATGCCCTACCCCTCTCTCTATTTCTCTCTAGAAAACCTCTCTCTCACCTCCCTCTCTCTCCCTCCATACTTCTCTCTCCCTCTCTTCTTCCCTATCTACTCTTTATATCCCATCTCTCTTTACCCACCTCTACATCCATCAAACCTTACCAATCTCTCTACACCTCTCTCCCTCCCTCCCTCATTCCCTCTCTACTTCTCTCTATCTCACCTCTCTCTCTACCTCTCCTTCCATCTCTACTTATCTTTATCTCCTCTCTCCCTCTCTCTACCTACCTCTCCTTCAAACATTCTTTATTTCTCTCTATCTCACCTCTCTCTCCCTCCCTCTCTACATATATATATCCCCTCTCCCTCTCTACCTAGCTCTCCATCCATCACAACCTACCACTCTCTCTCCATTACTCTCTATCTAACCTCCCACTCTCTCCATCCATACCTCTCCCTCTCCTTCCCTCTCTACTCTCTACCTCCCTAATCCTTCTCTACCTACTTCTCCATCCATCACTCCCTAACATTCTCTCTACACCTCTCTATATTTATTCTCTCCCTCCCTCCCTCATTCCCTCTCTACTCTCTCTCTACCTCTCCTTCCCTCTCTAATTATCTTTATCTCCCCTATCTCTCTCTCTCTATCTCTCTCTATCTACCTCTCTCTCTACTCTGTCTCCCTCCTCTTTCTCTCTCACTCTCTCCTCTTTATCTCACCATTCTCTCTTTCCCTCTTTGTAACTCTCCACTTCTCTATATGTCACCATTCTCTCTCTACATATCTTTATCTCACCTATCCCTCTTTACCTCTCCCTTCCTCCCCTCTCTCACCCACCCTCCCTCTTTCCCTCTATCTCTATCTCTCTCTACTTCTCTCTATCTCACCTATCCCTCTCTAGCTGCATATCCCTCCATCACTCCCTACCACACTCTCTCTATTGCTCTCTATCTCACTCTCTCTCACCTCCCTCTCTCCCCCTCCATACATCTCCCTCTACTTCCCTCTCTACTCTCTATCTCCCTAATACCTCTCTACCTACCTCTCCATCCATCACTCCCCACCACTCTCTCTATACCTCTCTATATTGATTCTCTCCCTCCCTTATTCTCTCTCTACTTCTCTCTACCTCTATGTCTTTCTCTAATTATCTTTATCTCCCCTAGCCCTCTCTCTCTCTCACTAGATATCTCTCTCCCTACCTTTTCCCCTATCTACTCTCTATCTCTCCTCTCCCTCCCTCTACCTCTCTCTCTCACTCTCTCTCACTCCTCCCTCACCCTCTTTCTCTCTCACTCTCTCCTCTCTATCTCACCATTCTCTCTTTCCCTCTCTATAACTCTCTCCTTCTCTATATGTCACCATTCTCTCTCTACTTATCTTTATCTCACATATCCCTCTTTACCTCTCCCTTCCTCCCCTCTCTTGCCCACCCTCCCTCCTTCCCTCTATCTCTATCTCTCTCTACTTCTCTCTATCTCACCTATCCCTCTCTACCTGCATATCCCTCTATCACTCCCTACCAAACTCTCTTTGTTTCTCTCTATCTCACCTATCTCTCACTCCCCTCTCTCTCCCTCCATACCTCTCCCTCCATCTATACTTCCTTATCTACTCTTTATCTCTCATGTATCTCTACCTCTCCTTCCCTCTCTACTTATCTTTATCTCCTCTTTCCCTCCCAACCTCTCTCTCTCTCCCCAATCCCTCCCCCTATGAGGGTTGAGAGTGTAAGGTTTAGTGTTTAAGGTATAGGGTTGAGGTTATAGGGTTAATTGTATATGGAATAAGGTTTAGGGTTTAGGATATTAGGTATAAAGTTGAGGGTATATGGTATAGGGATGATGGATGAGGGTTTAGGGTTTAAGGTATAGGGTTGAGGGTTGAGGGATAGTGTTGAGGGTTGAGGGTATAAGGTTAAGTGTATAGGGTATATGGATTATGGTTTAGGATATTGGGTATATAGTTGAGGGTATTGTGTTGAGGATATTAGGTTTAGGGTTGATGGTTTAGGTTTTAGGATTTATGTACAAGTTTATGGGTTGAGGGTTGAGGGTTGAGGTATAATGTTCAGGGTTAAGGGTATGAGGTTAAGTGTATAGGGTATAGGGATTAGTGTTTAGGTTGTAGGGTTAAGGGTATAAGGCATAGGGTTAAGACTTGAGATTCTAGGGTTTTCTGTTTAAGTATAGGGTTGAGGGATAATGTTTATGGTTTAGGGTATAAGGTTGAGGATGTAGGGTAAAGAGATGAGGCTTGAGGGTTGAAGGATAGCGTTCAAGGTTGAGGGTATAGGGCTAAGTGTATAGGGCATAGGGATTAGGGTTTAGAATAATGGGCATAGGGTTGAGGGTATAGGGCTAAGTGTATAGGGTATAGGGATTAGGGTTTAGAATAATGGGCATAGGGTTGAGGGTATAGGGCTAAGTGTATAGGGTATAGGGATTAGGGTTTAGAATAATGGGTATAGGGTTGAGGGTATTGGGTTTCAGATTGAGGTTTAGTGTTTAGTGTACAAGGTTGAATGTAGGGTTTAGGGTTTAAGTATAGGGTTGGGGGATGATGTTCAAGACTTAGGTTATAAGGTTGAGCATATAGGGTATAAGGATGAGGGTTGAATGTGTAGGGTTGAGGTATAGTGTTCAAGGTTGGGGGTGTAGGGTTAACTGTATAGAGTATAGGGATTAGGGATTAGAATATTTGGTTTAGGGTTGAGGGTATTGGGTTTAGGGTTGAGGGTTTAAGGTTTAGGGTACAAGATTTAATGTAGGATTTAGTGTTTAATTATAGGGTTCAGGGTTGAGGGATAATGTTTAGGGTTTAGGGTATAGGTTATAAGGATGAGGATTGAGAGTGTAGGGTTTATGGTTTAAGGTATAGGGTTGAAGGTATAAGGTTAATTTTATAGGGTATAGGGATTAGGATTTAGGATATTAGGTATAGAGTTGATGGCATTGGGTTGAAGGTTTAAGGTTAAGTTTATAGGGTATATGGATTAGGGTTTAGAGGAGAGAGAGAGAGACCTGAGAGAGGGTGAAATAGGAAACTATATTGCCAATTTCACCGAATTAGCAAGCTAGTGGGCCCACTAGCTTTCCAATTCAATGAAATTGGCAACCTAACTTGCCTTGTTTGAAAAAATGGGGTCTCTTGATGATGTAAATCACCTGGAGACCCCATTTCTTGGACCCATTTTTTTTCAAACAGGCCACTACATTGCCAATTTCATTGAATTGGCAAGCTAGTGGGCCCACTAGCTTGGCAATTCGGTGAAATTAGCAACCTAACTTGCATGTTTGAAAAAATGGGTCCAAGAAATGGGGTCTATCAGTGATGTAAATCACCGGGAGACCCCATTTCTTGGACCCATTTTTCAAACAGGCCACTACATTGTCAAT
>CM021102.1:133441642-133672771 GCA_007115665.2 Sequoiadendron giganteum | reverse complement strand
CTCTCTCTCTCTCTCTCTCTCTCTCTCTCTCTCTCTCTCTCTCTCTCTCTCTCTCTCTCTCTCTCTCTCTCTCTCTCTCTCTCTCTCTCTCTCTCACTCCCTCTACCATAAACCCTCTACCCTCTACCCTTAACCCTTAAACCCTAAATCCTTAAACCCTTAACCCTCTACCCTTAACCCTTAACCCTTAAAATCTCTACCCTCTACAATTAACCCTCCCTCCCTCTATATATCTCCCACTCCCTCCCTCACCCTCTCTCTCTCAACCCTCTCCCTCCTAATCCCTCTCCCTCTCTTAGGTCTCTCTCTCAGTCGCTCCCTCTATCTCTCTCCCCTCTACCCTTAACTGTAAACCCTAAAAAAATTACCCTTAAACCATTAAACCCTTTATCTCTCTCCCACTCCCTCACTCTCTCTCTCTCAAGTATCTCTCTCCTACTCTCTCTCCCTCTCTCAAGTCTCTCCCTCACTCACTCACTCACTTTGTCTATCTCTCTCCCCTCTACCCTTAATCCTCTACAATCTACTCTTTACCCTTAAACTCTTAATTCTCTACCCTCTACCCTTAACCGTAAACCCTAAACACTTAACCCTTACACCCTTAAACACTCTATCCTCTATCTCTCTCCCACTCCCTCCCTCTTTCTCTTTCTTTCAGGTCTCTCTCTCTCCCCCCTAAACGCTAATCCTTATACCCTATAAACTTAACCTTAAACCTTCAACCCAATGCCATCAACTCTATACCTAATATCCTAAACCCTAATCCCTATACCCTATAAACTTAACCTTATACCTTCAACCCTATACCTTAAACCATAAACCCTACACTCTCAATCCTCATCCCTATACCCTATACCCTAAACCCTATAATGAAACACTAAATCCTACATTAAACCTTTTACCCTAAACCTTAAACCCTAAACCCTAAACCCTCAACCCTAAACCCTATACCGAATATTTTAATCCCTAATCCCTATACTCTATATAGTTAACCCTACACCCCCAACCTTGAACACTATACCTCAACCCTACAAGTTCAACCCTCATCCTTATACCCTATATGCTCAACCTTATAACCTGAGCCTTGAACATCATCCCCCAACCCTATACTTAAACCCTAAACCCTAAACGCTAAACCTCAATCTGAAACCCAATTCCCTCAACCCTATACCCATTATTCTAAACCATCATCCCTATACCATATACACTTAGTCCTATACCCTCAACCCTATACGCATTATTCTAAACTATAATCCCTGTACCCTATACACTTAGCCCTATACCCTCAACCTTGAACACAATCCCTCAACCATCAAGCCTCATCTCTTTACCCTACATCCTCAACCTTATACCCTAAATCATAAACATTATCCCTCAACCCTATACTTAAAAAGAAAACCCTAAAATCTCAAGTCTTAACCCTATACCTTATACCCTTAACCCTACAACCTAAACCCTAATCCCTATACCATATACACTTAACCTCATACCCTTAACCCTGAACATTATACCTCAACTCTCAAACCTTAAACTTGTACATAAATCCTAAAACCTAAACCATCAACCCTAAACCTAATATCGTCAACCTATTACCCTCAACTATATACCCAATATCCTAAACCATAATCCATATACCCTATACACTTAACCTTATACCCTCAACCCTCAACCCTCAGCCCTATACCTTAAACCCTAAACCCTCATCCATCATCCCTATTCCATATACCCTCAACTTTATACCTAATATCGTAAACCCTAAACCTTATTCCCTATACAATTAACCCGATAACCTCAACCCTATGCCTTAAAAACTAAGCCTTACACTCTCAACCCTCATAGGGGGAGAGAGAAATAGGGGGGGGGATGGATTGGGGAGGGAGGGATTGTGGAGACAGAGAGAGAGGTTGGGAGGGAAAGAGGAGAAAAAGATAAGTAGAGAGGGAAGGAAAGGTAGAGATACATGAGAGATAAAGAGTAGATAAGGAAGTATAGATGGAGGGAGAGGTATGGAGGGAGAGAGGGGGAGGTGAAAGAGATGTGAGATAGAGAGAAACAAAGAGAGATTGGTAGGGAGTGATAGAGGGATATACAGGTAGAGAGGGATAGGTAAGATAGAGAGAAGTAGAGAGATAGAGATAGAGGGAAGGAGGGAGGGTGGGCAAGAGAGGGGAGGAAGGGAGAGGTAAAGAGGGATATGTGAGATAAAGATAAGTAGAGAGAGAATGGTGACATATAGAGGACAGAGTTATAAAGAGAGAAAGAGAGAATGGTGAGATAGAGAGGAGAGAGTGAGAGAGAGAGGTAGAGGGAGGGAGAGGAGAGATACAGAGTAGATAGGGGAAAAGGTAGGGAGAGAGATATCTAGTGAGAGAGAGAGGGCTAGGGGAGATAAATATAATTAGAGAAAGACATAGAGGTAAAGAGAAGTAGAGAGAGAATAAGGGAGGGAGATAATCAATATAGAGAGGTATAGAGAGAGTGGTGGGGAGTGAAGGATGGAGAGGTAGGTAGAGAGGTATTAGGGAGATAGAGAGTAGAGAGGGAAGTAGAGGGAGAGGTATGTAGGGGGAGAGAGGGAGGTGAGAGAGAGGTGAGATAGAGAGCAATAGAGAGAGTGTGGTAGGGAGTGATGGAGGGATATGTAGCCAGAGAGGGATAGGTGAGATAGAGAGAAGTAAAGAGAGATAGAGATAGAGGGAAGGAAGGAGGGTGGGTGAGAGAGGGGAGGAAGGGAGAGGTAAAGAGGGATAGGTGAGATAAAGATATGTAGAGAGAGAATGGTGACATATAGAGAAGTGGAGAGTTACAAAGAGGGATAGAGAGAATGGTGAGATAAAGAGGAGAGAGTGAGAGAGAAAGAGGGTAAGGGAGGAGTGAGACAGAGTGAGAGAAAGAGGTAGAGAGAGGGAGAGGAGAGATAGAGAGTAGATAGGGGAAAAGGTAGGGAGGGAGACATCTAGTGAGAGAGAGAGAGGGATAGGGGAGATAAAGATAATTAGGGAGGGAAGGAGAGGTAGAGAGAGAGTAGAGAGGGAATGAGGGAGGGAGGGAGAGAATAAATATAGAGAGGTCTAGAGAGAACGTTAGGGAGTGATGGATGGAGAAGTGGGTAGAGAAGGATTAGGGAGGTAGAGAGTAGAGAGGGAAGGAGAGGGAGAGGTATGGATGGAGAGAGTGGGAGGTTAGATAGAGAGTAATGGAGAGAGAGTGGTAGGTTGTGATGGATGGAGAGCTAGGTAGAGAGGGAGAGGGGATATATATATGTAGAGAGGGAGGGAGAGAGGGAGAGAGATGTAGTGAGGGAGAGAGAGGTGAGATAGAGAGAAATAAAGAGTGTTTGAAGGAGAGGTAGGTAGAGAGAGGGAGAGAGGAGATAAAGATAAGTAGAGATGGAAGGAGAGGTAGAGAGAGAGGTGAGATAGAGAGAAGTAGAGAGGGAATGAGGGAGGGAGGGAGAGAGGTGTAGAGAGATTGGTAACTTTTGATGGATGTAGAGGTAGGTAAAGAGAGATGGGAGATAAAGAGTAGATAGGGAAGAAGAGAGGGAGAGAGAAGTATGGAGGGAGAGAGAGGGAGGTGAGAGAGAGGTTTTCTAGAGAGAAATAGAGAGGGGTAGGGTGCGATGGAGGGAAAGTCAGATAGGTAGAGAGAGAGAGGGGAGAGGGAGATAGAGACAAGTAGAGAGGGAAGGTGGGAGAGAGGGAGAGATAAGTGAGGTAGAGAGAATTAGAGGGAAAAGGAGAGAGAGATAGAGAGAGAGAAAGATTTCTTTTGATCAAGGGAGAGAGTCAAAAAAAGGGATAGAGATAGTGAGAGAGAGGTCTAGAGTGTAAGGGATAAAAATGAGTGAGATAGAGAGAGAAATAATACAATCTTTTGATTACTGAAATTTGACCTCCTGAATATTGAAATTTGACTAAGTTTGAAATTTGTGAGATCTTCCAAAAACTAGAAGAGAGAGAGGGGAGAGAGGGAGGAAGGGAGAGAGAGAGGGAGTGGAGAGATACAGAGTAGAGAGAAGGAGAGGGTGAGAGATATAAATGATAGAACTTGTTGACTACTAAAATTTGACCTCCTGATTATTGAAATTTGACATGCTGATTACTGAAATTTGACTAAGTCTGAAATTTTAAAGATCTTCCAAAAACTAGAATTTGCATTCTAACTCCTAGAGATCTGAAACCACTCTCAAACATCCTAAAAGTATATACATGAAATATAACTTAAATTATAAGAAATTAAATGTCCATATATAAATAGTTTCATGTATATAGTTTCCCTAAAAGATAACAAGAAGAAAAAGACAAGAAAATATTTTCAATGTAGACCAAAATGCGAGCACGTTATAATGCGCTCGCATTTTGAAAATGTTTTTTTTATTTCAAAAAATGCACATTTTTGAACTCCAAATGCGCGCAATTTTTGAAATTTTAAATCATAACACGAGTGCGTTATAACGCGCTCGCATTTTAAAACACCCACGTTAGGCTCGGTAATGACCGAGCCTATGCTCGGTCATTACCAAGCCATAACGCGAGTGCGTTTTACTATAACACGTTCGCATTTTTGCTATTTCGGGATGAAAAAGTAAGTTGTCCTCGAAATGGCTACCCATTTCCATGCACTTGCCCCAAGGAAAGATAACATAACAGATAAAAAACGTTCACCTAAAAACTGATGAAGATTGGAATGTAGGTTGCAGAAGCCTCTGGAAATCTTAAAAAATCCAACTTTTATGCCAACAAGGACACTTACGCCAAGCTAGGCGACCTAGTCCTAGTTCTCCTAAATTGCTCTAGGCTCCGTTCCAAGCAACTAGGTACTCAAATCCACCAAATGTTTTGATAGAATCCTATAGTGGGACTAGGTTGCCACTATTGGCGACCTAGTCCTTTTCAGCTTTTTGAGAAATTTGAAAGTGGAGTCGGAGGTCTACAATCCGCACTCTGTTTCTTCACTAAAGTATAGGTCTATATCCACAAAATCACCTACAAAACATAGTATATTTTGGTTTCTAATGTGGTGATTTCCTTGGTGAAACCCCTAGTTTATATTTAAACTTTGAAAGAGACAAGAAATCTTCATAAACCCTAGCCCTAAGTGTCTAGAACTAGGAAAATGTGAAGTAAGATAGAACCTTATTCTAATGTGCTAGAATAAGATGCATGCAAGAGATTTGAATGATGTAAGACTTCAATCTAAGAAACCCTACAACATTAAAAATGAAAGTAAATGGGATGTAAACCTTAAATTTGAAGAAATAGATAAAATGGAAGATGGAATCACTTTAAAAAAAAGTGTTTAGGTGTGCTTTGGTAGCCAGTTGCACCTCCTCAACCTAGATTTCTCCATAATTCTCCATAGGAATCCAGGATCAACCCTTTGCAATGTGAGAGTTTTAGTATGAAGTGAGCTTGAAGACCTGCAAAAGCCCTAGCTTGTTGGCCTAAGCTTCAACTTTTCTGTAGAAAGAGAGATGAATCTTCTTGTGGAAGATGTTCAACAATTGATTGATTTCTTATGAAAATGGTCCAAGAGAGAGTGAAAAATGACCTAAAAACATGTATTTATAAGAAACACTACCTAATTGTTAGTTATTTTGACCTGAGAGGTTGAAACTCATCGAGAATTTTTAGCTAGTCAAACATTTTCCTACTTAAAAATGCAAATAAGCCTAAAAAGGACTAGGTCACCACCTTGGGCAACCTAGTCCCACCAAGGGTTTTTGAGGTGGGATCTATGAATTTTGAGTTATTTTGGTGTTGTTTGTCGGGACTTGTATGATTCCTTAGGTAAAATAGGCCTCAAAGTCACAGATAATGAGTCTTAGGGTCCTATAAATGTTGTTTTAGGAGGGTGATTGATGCAAGGGTACCTAAAGTAGGACCAAATTAGGCACAAAATTGTCCTTTTCTTCAAAGATATACAATTTTTGGTGATACAACTCAACCCACTCAAGTTCCTACTTCCTTACCACCTTCTCAACCAAGCCTTCCTTAAGAACCTAAGCCTGCAATCAAAGCACCAAGTGATTATGATCTTGTCAAACAACTTTGTATTACCTTGGCTAAGATATCAGTTTGGGGTTTGCTTCAAACCACTCTGTTTTATCAAGAGATGCTTCAGGAAGCCTTGCAAAAGATCCTCTTGGTTGCCTTCACTAGGCCTATGAATATTAATATGTTGTTGGCTCATATTTAGGTGGATTCACTAAATATTACATTCCACCCACAAGAATTCCCACCTTTAGATGTGCAAAAAAAAGCAGACCCCTTGATGATTATAATTAATGTTAATAATATTGGTATTAGGCATAATCTCGTTGACACTGGTTCGACTCTCAATGTTTGCAGTATATATTTATTGCCTAAGATTATTTAAGTTGATTCATATTTTTTAGCTACTCATTTATACATTTGTGGGTTTGATAATGGCGGGCATCAAGCTCTAGGCACAATCATACTACCTTTACAACTAGGCCTCCTTACCTTACAATATTCTTTTGGGGAGACCCTAGATTCATAGTAAGGGTTTTCTAACCTCTACTTTACATCATTCCTTAAAGTTCATCACAAATAATCAGGTGGTCACGGTTAAACCTAATCAAAAATCTATTCACCTTTGTGAGCTAGCAACTTTCGATCAGGCTTCAATTGTGTCCACTCTTAAGAATTGTATTTCGTCACTTACCACTGATTCCATGGAAGTTTTCCCCAAAGTGAATGTTGTTAGAGATGAACCACCTAAAGCAAAAACTCCTAAGTCCTCCCCATCTTCTTCTTCTTCTCAATCAAATGCTTTCCTTTGTGATGATTGGGACTCCTTACAATTCTCTGAATTCTTGATTGTAGAGTATAAAGCAAGTCCCTCTCATATAGAGTTTTTGAATATCTCTGATATGGAGATAAACGATGCTCCTAGTAAGCAAGAGAGATGTGATCCTATCCAAGAGACCAGTCCTTCCCTTATTGAGGAGAGTAGTCCCACTCTTGCAAAGGAGGTTAATGTTTTCAAACTAAGCAAAGAAGGTGGAAGCACTCCCTTGGATGTGTCTGATGTTCACTGGTGGAATGAAACCCTCTATGTAGAGTTGCTTCCTCCTGAAGTTTTACAAACTTGCTATGGTTTCATATATCAACTTGCTTCTTGGTATGCCTACAAGCAGAAAGGCCTAGGATGTATTGAGTAAGGAATCCAAGTCCCTATCCACTGTAAGTCACAAAAACACAATTTGGGTTTGGGATGCTCTATTGAATAGTCTAAGCAGAAACCTTGGTGGAGTGTTAACATGATTTCAGCCAAACCACTGAGCCGGGTCCATCCTGAATTGATAGAGGATAGGGGGCAGGCTAAGAAAATTCCTTTAGATGTCTTCTCTTCAAATGAAGCACTTGAGGAATTCCTAGGTGCTTACTCCCCACTACCTCCCTTTCATCACAGGAGATGATTCTGGTATTGCCTGCATAAACAAGCATACTTTGGAGAATCTATGTCGAGTATTGATGAGGAGGACCCTCTATCCAATGTTGGTGATGATGTTCTAATATTGCATCCTGAAGATCATAGTTCTCTCGTTAAAGGAGATATTACTAAAATCTATATGGATTCTAAGTCTTCTCAAAAGGTAATTAAGATTGGGAAGTGTCTTTCTTTAGAAGAATCACATGAACATTCTAATCTCTTACATTCTCATCCTGATCTCTTTGCTTGGATGTATGAGGATATGCTCGGTATTGATGAGTCTATAGTGGTTCACAATATCAACCTATGTCATGATGCCAAGCCGATTAACTAGAAAATTTGAAAGATCAATCCCAGGCAGGGAAAACTTTAGTGGCGAATCTTCACTAGTTGGCAAATAATTGAAATCAGGACCTCCAAAAATGGCGAATAGTAAAAGCTAAAAAGGAGATTGAATCACTAGGTTTTTACAAAAAAAAAAAAAAAATCTCTCAATTCATTCGCCATGTAAATGATGCATCATTGGAACTGATTCGCCAGTAGTTTATTTCGTAATTAAAAATATTAAATATATTCGCTAGTAATATTATATTCCTTCTATTAATTTTGGGGCAATATCGCCACTAATAATAAATTACTATTTGATTTTAGGGATATTTTAGCCTTGAATAGGGCTTTTATCTATTTCCATTGATTATCTTTTTAATCGGATGGTTGTGGGTTGATTCTAAAACCTAATATGCATGTTCCTTTTAAAATGCTTGTTGAGGCCCAGAATTTGTTTTAGGCCACATGATTAAATTTAATCATGTGGCCTAAAACAAATTCTGGGCCTCAACAAGCATTTTAAAAGGAACATGCATATTAGGTTTTGGAATCAACCAAAACAAATTTTGGGCCTCAACAAGCCTTTTAAAAGGCACATGCGTATTAGGTCGTGGAATCAACCAACACCCATCCAATTAAAAAACTAATCGATGGTACCATTTTCACTTTTCATTTAGTCTTATTTTTAAAGTGAGATTTTAAAAAAAACTTGATCTATGTGTGCTCCAATGCATTTTTGACAGTGAATTTATGCTTGGTGGCAAGGGATATGCCCCTCGACGCCGCTTGTATCATGACAGGAGTGTGTTGGGGCCACTATCCCCAAACCCCACAAGGGGGAGTTTCTACCTGGACCCCCACAACAAGGCTCTACCCCCTTGACCCTGTCGATGGCTACTACCCCCAGGCCCCTACTTCAATATTACAAAAACCAAAAAAAATATGGGGGAACTGTGCCGACCAACTATCCAAATTTTTAAAGGAGAGATTCTCCATTGTAATTAATATTTTTAGTGATTATTCACTAGAATTCACCACTGTGATTATTATTTTTACCAATTATTCATTAAGATTTGCCAGGAGTTTACATTTTTTTTAATAATGTGTATAGATTCGCCGGGAAAATTATTTTTTTTTTTTTGAAAAAAGGAAGGATTCACCAGGATTTTACACCTTCACCGAGGGGGGATTTTCTTAAAGTTATCCCTAATCCTAGGGTAGTGTTGATGGTTAATATTGAGATAGAGAAGTTGTTAAAAGTAGGCTTTATCTATACAATCAACTATTCCCCTTGGATTTTGAATATTTTTAGTATTAGTAAACCTGATGGCCCTATTCACATATGCATTTACTTTTGTGATCCTAATAAGGCTTCTCTTAAAGATGATTTTTTGTTTCCTAATATAGATATGATTGCAGATTCGACTGTAGGCCACACATTATTATCCTTTATGGATGAATTATTGTGTTATAATCAGATTTGTATTAATCTAGAAGATCAGTACAAGACAACCTTCACTACCCCTTGGGGTACCTTCTATTATGTGGTCATGCCTTTTGGATTAAAGAATGTAGGAGAAACTTACCAATGAGCAATGACCCTGATCTTTCATGATTTTATTCACAAGATCTTAGAAGATTATGTTGATGACATCTTGGAAAAATCTATAACTGGTCAAGACCATGTAAGGAACCTTTGTCTTATTTTTGAAAGGCTTTGGCTCTATAAGATGAGGCTCAATCCCCTTAAGTGCATTTTTGGTGAGGATTGTGGTAAAATTTTGGGATTCATAGTTTCTCACCATGGAATCAAAGTTGACACAAATAAGATTGATGTTATTGTTTACATGCCTCCACCCTGGAACATTACTAAGTTGCAAAGTTTACAAGGGAAAATTCAGCCAATTTGAAGATTCATGTCTCAATTGGTTGATTGTACCCTTCCTTTCAACCATTTGTTAAAGAAAGATGTTCCTTTCATATGGGATGAAGAGTTCCATAAAGCTTTTGAGTAAATCAAATCCTCTTTGGCCAATCCTCCTATATTGATCTTGACAATGCAAGATAAACCCCTTTTTCTTTACTTCACAACATCACCATATGCTTTGGTAGCTTTGTTGGCTTAGTATGATGATACCGAGAAGGAGAGAGTGGTCTATTACATTAGCCATATTCTGGTCAATTAGGAAACTCATTATTTCTCCATGGAGAAATAATGGCTTACTCTCATCTTTTCTACACAGAAGTTAAGGCACTACCTTCTCCATGTTGAAACACACATCATTATAAAAAGTAACCTTATAAAGCATTTGTTCTCTAGTGCCAAACCTTGCTGGGAGATTAGCGAAATGGGTTATGTTGCTTTCTAAGTTTGATATAAAGCTCATTACTCAGAAGTCAATAAAGGGTTAAGCGATTGTCAATCAATTGGAGGACACTCCCTCATCTCGCTCCTTCCAAGGGTTATATTTATTTCCCGATGAGAACATTTTTATGATTAAATATAACCTTGAACATAAAATGTACTTTAATGGGTCAAGATGTCAGACCGGTTTCAAGGCGGGTGTATTTTTAACATCGCCTGAAGGTAAATCAGTCCCTCTCTCCTTTCGATTGGAATTTCCTTGTACTAACAATATCACTGAGTATGGAGCCCTCATTGTGAGCTTGTGTGTCACGATTACACTAAAGGAAAAACATCTTCGTATGCTGGGGGTGATTCCAAGCTCATTGTGAACTAGATCATGAGAGCCTATCAAGCTAAGAAAAGTAAGTTGTCTTGGTATCATGACCTCACTTTGTCCTTGCTTAATTGGTTCTCTTCTTTCATGATAGAAAGAATCCCTAGATGGGAGAATACACATGCAAATTCCATGGAAAGTGTTGCTTCGTTGGTACCCCCAGATGAAGATACAAAAGAATACCACTTTGCGGTTTAGGTCTTGCAAACCCTAGGGGTTTATAATCAACCTAAATCTGATGCCTTTGTGTGTTCGCATGTGGATATAGGAGAATGGTTCTCTAATATATATAACTACCCATAGACACAAAAAATATAAAAATTGATCCTACACATCCGATCTTGATCTTACTAACATCGTTTCTTCCTAAATCATCCCCTTCACTAACTAATTTAATTAAATAATCTTTATTTGACTAAATTTATCATATTCCCTCTCTTAATTAAATAAATCAATTTTATGTGAGTAAGTCATCATCTTCTATCAATTAAATAAATCATTTTGTTTAATTAAACCTATAGTCTTTCTATTAATTAAATAATTCACTTTATTTAATTAATCTCCAAAGTCATCTCTTTAAATTAAATAAATTAATCTTTATTTGATTTAATCTAACACCACCTTCTTTAATTAAATAGATCAATTTTTATTTAATTAAATATAAATCATTATTCCTCTAAACTTTGATCTAAATAAATCCTAAAATCTAAGTCAAAATTGTCAAATCATCTAATTTCTACTTAAATTAATCAAATCCTGATTAATCATAATCCTAATCCATCAAAACCTCTAGATTTTTCAACTTGGACAATAAATAAATTTATTTGATTTAGTAATTCATGAATTTCCATTAGGGCATCTTTTGTGGAATATTCTTCAAATTTGAAAATACCTCCAAAAGGGATGAGTACATCCAACAAAGCATTTATCTTCTCTTACATGCCCTTGTGCATTGAGCCAAGTGGCATTTAATTCATTCTTTTCTCCCTCCAAAATGTCATTTGACAATTTTCAAATTCCACCTAATAGCATTTACTGTGCACATTCACCAAAATGTGCTCAAGCTTCCTCCATTCACATCTTGACAAGTGGAACTTGGCCAGTGGATGTTGAATGATCCCACATTAATCCATTTTGCCTCTTCCTCCATCATCCTCTTCTATAAATAGAAGAATCTCATTTGGAATGAGGATCCACAACTTATGCAACATCATTATCTTCAAAGTTCATAGCATCTTCATCCATCATTAGGCTTTTTAATCAATTTTTATATTCTCATAGCTAGGTTATTGGCAAAATTATTCAAGGAATCAATAATCATCAAATCACACAAAGGAGTTGGGAAAAGGCCATTTCTTACACATAAATGGCACCAATTCCCCCATGGGATTGAATTTTTTCTCATTAGAATAGGATTTCATTGCTTTTATTGTTTTGTTCTTCATTTCTTTCCTATTTTGATGTTGCGATCTAATTTCATGGGGAATGTTGCTTCTATCTTTCATTTGGATCTAATATTGTGTTTTTTCTTTGTATTTATGCAGGTATAGAATCTCCATTCACATTTTGGTGCTAGAAGGAGGGCGAATCTGAAGGATTTCATCACATTTTTTGAGAAATTCCGTGTTTTTTGTGTTTTTTTTGCAGCTCACAAGAAACTCAACCGCTAACAGTCAAGTGACGCTATATTTTGTGACTCCAATCTTAAAAGTTCGTCGCTGGAGTCTTCTCACCCAAAAAATTCAAATTTCAAACTCCACTGTGGGCTCTCCAAACTCTAAATAGTGTCGCTGGCGAAATAGAGAGGCAATCACGATCTTTGTTTTACTGTAGAGCGTTGCTCTCAGTCGTCAACGACACTATATTGCGCTGCTAATCATTCTAAACTACACTACACCCATGAATTGTGTCACTACAGTTGGTTAAAAGGCAGGATTTTAATTATTTTGACATGTGATTTTTTCCATTTTGATTATTTGGACTTGTTTTAGCCTCTATTTTTACAGTATTAACCAATTTTTTGTGATGCAAGGACTTCCGAAGGTCATAACTTTTGACTTAGATGTTTGTTTGGGTTGAAATTTTACAAGCAATTTCATTATGAGGTGGCATGTGAATTCCCAATCGACTCGCCATATTGGCACTTTTTTGAGGCTTGAAACTTTCATCTTGGCCCTCAAAATTGCAATTTAGTGTTTTTTTCTAGTTTTTTTAAAGTCGTTTTTGTTAATAACTCGAAACTCATGCTTCAAATTTAGGATATTAGTTGTAAATTCATCCTATGTTAGTTTTAGAAATTTTTTGGTTACAATAGGACTCTCAAAGTTATGCATGCAAAATTACCAAAAATGGCAAAATCTGCCAAAAAAGGAAGTTTCTTGATCAAAAGTGAAAAAAGGAAAACGAAGTCCAAGGGTTCTTTATGATTTTATCATCTCATTGTATTAGGTGGTTTTAAACACTTTGGGGAGAAATTATAATCCCTTTCAAGGATTTGCTATATTCTTGCTCTTAGGATTGTTAAATTTCATTTGGGCTTAAAAAGAACAAAACAAAGGGTTAAAAAAAGAATCATAGGCAAACTCACTAGATTTTGTTTTGGGCTTAATAAATGAACAAAAAAATCTCACACTTCACAATTGGTGCTTAAAAATAATTTGTATCATTGCTTTGTGGTTAAAATGAACATGTGTATTCTTTGTTTTGTAATCCCTTATCCAAGTTAATATCATCTAAAAAGATGTATGCACTTCTCTCATGCTTCATAGTGATCTTGAGAATCAATTTTTTTTTTGTGATATTAGGTTGTCTAAGTAATTGCTTCCACACTTCAATTTAGATTCTTAAAATTGAACATATATTGTGAGTGTGAGTGGAATACATCGCGAGTGTTCTCTCTTTGTTTCTCAACAAAGATCATTCAAACTATATATGTACTTGCTCACTTTTGTTTATCCATAGAGGGCTTGCCTTGGTGGGAAAAAGTACTCACCTCAAGGGAATAACCCAACCGGTAACACACTAAAGCCAAGTGACTTCCAACTGATATATAAGTGTGGGTCCTCAAGGAAGGTTTGAGTATCATGAGGATCATTCTGACAAGAAGGAAAACAATGGTCTCTTGCCACATGGATGATCCTCCACGAATGTAATTCCCACATTAAAACCCCCTGTTTAGAAAGGCCAACATCCTTAACTATTTGTTGGTGCAAGAACAGTCATTTTGAAGCTGCCCCACATTCTTACGACTTTTAGTAAAGATGAGAAGTATGCCATGGGAGATTCATGGGTACTCATGCTTGGCTGACCCAAGAAGAAAGTGCACTATAAGGGGTAGCATGTGTGGTCAAGCATCTAATCATCCCCTAAGAGTAAGCGTAGCTGGATTTATCCAAGTGGGAACCCAACAAATATTATCTTTTTATCCTATGATTGTGCATATTCTTGGAATCAGAAACACTTTGCTTGGATCCGCAACATTGGAAAAATAAACATTCAACATGATCATCAAATTTCAAACCCTTTAGAGGAAGAAAATACTTTTTACAAAATCCAAGTGCTAGTTTTTCCCCTAGGGATTTTGTCCTTAGAGGTTGCTAAGTATTTGGATTTACATCTTAATTTTCTCCCACTAAAGTCAACATTAGGGAACTATTTCCTTGATTTTCTTGATTTCCACATAATGGGCTTTGTGGGATTAAAATAAATTGGGACATTAGATATTTAGCTTGAAAAACTAATAAAGAGAGTGTTTGTGGTAAAAATAACTCATTAAGCAAAGTTAAGAGCAATTGAACCCCACACATGTGCTTGTAGTCTTTTGGCCATATGGTTTTCCATGCAAACATTGGTCTTTTGGTCTGAACTACTCATAGAGAAAAGCATGTTCTTCACTACCTTGGTCTTGTAAACAAAGTCATCTTAGGTTCATCTAGGATCAAATCAAATATTCCATCCATCCCAAACATTTATCATCCAATCCCACAAACAACTTTAGAGCTTTGGAAACATCATTATCTAGACTTGGGTACATCCTTAAACCAAATAAAAATCATCTATATAGTTAGGTGTGCGTGGATGAATCCTTCCTCACACACTTAGTTAAATTATCACCCTTTTGAATGAGTTCATCCTAAGATAACATCCAACATCTTAGCGTTTACAAATTCATTATCCAAATAAATCATTCAAAATCAAATCCTAAAAGTCTAGCATTGATCCAAATTTCCTAAAAGTTCAAACACCCATATCACTCACCCTTTCATCTTTCATCTCATCATTGGTCCTAAACACCTTAGAGGTTCACTTTTGCAACAACTTCAAAACACAAGGAAAACATGGAATATAAGCTCAATTTATACATCATGAGTAATCCAATTCAACCAAAATATCAAAGCCAATACTCACATTTGTACAATCCATACATGGGATCTTTATCTCCTCCAAATTTCAATAATATAACAAATGTGAGTTTTCCAAAGCTGAATTTTGGAACACCTTTTCCTATGGTAGATTAAAATCAAAGCCAAAACCTACAAATCTATCGACGAAACAATCAAGGCATGAGTCTTCCAAACAACATTATACCACCAAATTCATACATGCCAAATGTGTCTGTACTGAATCCAAGCTTACCAAACATAAACATATCAAATCCATACTTGGTAAACGATGGGATAGATATGTTTTCAAATCACACCAATGTTGTTAAAACTATAAACAATATGTTAGCAACTGCATGTATTGATCCAAGTCAAGGTAACACCATGCAAAATCAAATTTTCCTAAATCCAAGCAATGTGTTTCCCAATCACAACAATGTTCAATATCAACCAATACTTCCAAATCTAAACATCATACTAAATCATAACATTGTTCAAGATCAATCCGTCCATGATTCCATGAAAACACCACAAGTATGCAGTCCAAATATGCTTTCTCAACAACCAAGTCGACGATATCAAGAATGTCAAGGCCAAATCTTGTGAAACAAAATTGTTACACTCAAAAAACTCATTGATTCATATCACCAAGAGACATATCCACCCCAAAATCAGTACAGTCTTCCATTGGTTGAACCATGTCATCAAAGCATTGAGTTGTCTCCACAACCATATCAAGAACAATATCTCCAATAACAAGAGGTTGGATATCAAAAACATCAACAACAAACCTAATCACCCCATCTCGAAGATCAGTCATCACATCTCAAAGATCAATCACAACTACCCATCAATGAGCACCTTGAAAATGTTTCCATCTCCTCCAATGATAAAATCAATATATATCAAGAGTCACTTTTAAATCATGATTAAAACCCACCAACAATACCCAACAATGATGCAATTCAAGAAACGTTAACATCATTTTCTCTTATGGTTGAAATTTTTTACAATATCTCTACCATAACTGTTGAGGACAATGATCAAAATCAATCCATCAATGAGCCTTGTGAAGATATGTCTACCCCATCCAATGATCAAATCAACATTCATCAAGAGCCACTTTTTAGTGATCTATTTCAAGATGTGTTAACGTTATTTGATCCTATTGACATAATCCATGATCCATCCACCAATGATCATGTTGAAAATGTCTCTACATCACCTAATGAATTAGAGGACATATCTCAAGAATGTATTCCAAAGTATGATCAACATCTTTCACCCAAGTCTAGCAATGGTCCTTTCCAAGACATATTGACATCCTTTGACCTCATGGTTACAGATACTAAAGGGATCCTCAATTCAATATTTGATCCAAATCCACTCAAAGATCAAGAGGATATTGAACCACTTCCCATGTCGAATGAAGCTATCCAAGAACCCCTTATAATCAATCCATCCTTTGAGATAGACTCATGTCAAGAACTTGATCCATTTAGCATGTCAAAAGCAATTCCAAAATCATTCATGATCAAGAATTTGTATCTCTAAGATACTACAATGAGTTAATGACCACTCTCCTATCTATACAAGATGTCACAAAATATGATCATATCCATATGGAATATACTCCTCCATCTACCCATGAGATGCTTTCTTTGGATGGACACATAGATGATCTTCATTCAAATCAAGAGTCTCATACTCTTGACATCATTACCAAGGAACAAGTGTCTCCTACTCTTAAAATTTGTACACACGACCAAGATATAGAAAAATCTAGAGACATCAGAAATGGATCATGAAGAAGCCTTCTATAGAAGTTGTGAATCAGAAACATCTTATGGAGACATATAAAAAATAGATCATAAAAAAGGCTTCTACAAAAGTTGTGAATCAGAAAAATCTTGTGGAGACATATTAGAAATAGATTATGGAGAAGGCTTCTATAGAAGTTCTGAATCAAAAATATCATGTGAAATCATATGAAGAATGAATCATGGCGAAGAATTTTACGTGGACATTGAATCATCAACATCGCTTGAAGAAGCATTGAAATCTAATATTTCACAAGATCATGCCAAAGATATCAATCAAGAAGTTATCCCACATATGGAGGATCTGATCACTTATAAACTTGGATCACTTACCTTTTTTAGGGAAATTTATCTTATCAATAAAGAAGTTATCACCTTTGAAGATCCACGACAAAGCAGAGAAGGATTATCAACTTGTTTCCAAGGTAAATCATATCAGGTTGTAATTAAAAATTATGAGCAAATGAATTATCAAGGTAAAGGATTAGGTCTACATGAACATGGTATCCTAGAACCAGTGCAAATTATTGGCAATCCTAAGTATCAAGGTCTTAGTTATTCAACAATTAAGGGATCTAAACATATCAGTGATACTTCCACAATTTTGGGGGAAACTTCATCTCAAGCAAATGTTAGCATAGGGAGCAAGAAGAACCCTTACGATGAAACCAATGCCAATACTACAACCAGCCACGTCATGAATCCTAATCCACCCATCACCCCATCCACGAATTGGGATCAACATCAAAAGAAAGATTTGAATTGAAGCACAAAGAACGTTATCAAAGAAAAAGAAGCAGAGAAGCATAATGGGAAAATTAAATACACATGGGTACCAGAAAATACGAAGAAATATTATCCCTATCAAACTCCATTAGTTAAAGAAACTATGGGGAAAAATAAAAAAGGGAAAAGTATCCATCAAAAATGTCCACAAAGGAAAAAGCATTCTTCTCAAGAAATGTACAAAGTATATCAAGCAATTTGTCCTAATTTCATGCACACTTCTATATCCACCCATCATTTCTCATCTTCCCAAGTTTGGAGAGTCAAAGGTTCCAAACTGTCAACCAATCCATCTTTTATTCCTAAACACACTCCACCATCAACGCCTCTATGCATGATATCCATTTCTCACATTGACCATGTATTGGAAACAACCTTTCATCATAAGGAATCATAAGGCATTCTATTGTGATGTATGCACAATGACAAAGTTAACCTTGGTATCAACAAAGAAGAACAAAATTCTCAAAACTTGCATTCAAGTGCACGTATCTTGGAAAAGTAGCTTCTTTAAGCAGGATATCGATGGAACTTTATGAAAAAAGCATCTAAATTGAAACCACTAGGTGGTTTAGCATGAGCTTAAAATATTTCAGCAAAAAAATTCAAAAAATTTAATAAAATATAAAAATCCAAAAAAAATAGA
Organism: Sequoiadendron giganteum; assembly: GCA_007115665.2. Classification (NCBI taxonomy): domain Eukaryota; kingdom Viridiplantae; phylum Streptophyta; class Pinopsida; order Cupressales; family Cupressaceae; genus Sequoiadendron; species Sequoiadendron giganteum. Next base: position 133,654,608 of record CM021102.1, on the reverse strand, counting down.
AAAAGGATTGAAAATAGTAAAGAGAAAAATTTTCCTCTAGTGAAAACCACTACGGTGGCACTTTGGACAAGTACCATGATAAAAACTTGGCAAATAGGCATCATGTTTAGAATCAAGCATCTACGTGCACCAGTTCGGTTGGAAGCATCTCATCCCATCCATAATAAATCCAACATTCCCTCCATCTTATCCATAATAAATCCATTCATCCACGAACCATTTATCCAATCCATTTTCATCTATCTACATCCATCTTCCACCTTATCTTGATCTTGATAAATGTTTGGTGCACACTTTACACTTGCTTATGGTAGACATCTGGACATGGTTCATTTTCATTGATCCTATACTACCCAACGTTATTTGAGCCATGAAGCATTATCCAAATGAGAATCCTTTGTGCAAACACCTTATCTTATCGTGAGATAATCCATATCCATCCATCCATACACCTATTCAAGAGTGCACCCATGAAATTCCTTGCATTGCTAGACACCGGGGGCAAATATTTACATCTTGCTTTGAGAATAAATCTTGATCTATATCTTCCAACTTATGTGGTGATCCAAACATTGGAAAATGTGAAATCAATTTGGTTAAATCATTTGTGATCCAAAAGTCAAATCACTAGCCCATGACATATTTTGACTAGAAGATGTTCCTTATCAAGATTTATCTTTCATCGAACATCAATCCAAGTAATCAATATCAGTTGAATTTAATTTTTACTTCAATATCACATCAAATCATTCAAACAATTTTGATCCAAATCAAGCTTCAAAATCCTAATCAACCAAAATCTAGTCAATCCATGATCATCACGAGATAACCTTCTCCATCCTTATGTTGCTTTACACTATTCTTGCATTTCTGTGTATCCTCAACAATGTTATCATCATCAATCCTTATCAATCAAAATCTAATCAATCCATCATCATCTCAGGATATCCTTCCCAATCCTCATGTTGCTTAACACTATCCTTGCATTGTTCTGTATCCTCAGCAATGATATCATCATAAATCTGATCAATCAAACCTAGTTTGATTTTCAAAAAAATCCTGAAACAAAGCACTTATATCATATCCATATCCAAATCATCAAAATCATGCGAAAATCCAAAAACATAAAAATCATATCAAAATCCCAAAACATCTTAAAAAGTAAAAAAAAAAGAGTAAAAAACAGTAAAAAAAAAGGTAAAAAAAAAGTTTAAAAAATGGTATCTGAGCTACATTTCCTCTGAGCTTAAACATAGGCAAGGATAATCTTTGATTGGCCCCCGAGACACAAAATCCAAAAACATTCATAAAATCTCATAAAAACCAAAAAAATCAAAAAGTTCAAAAATCAAACATTTGTAAAACATCTCAAAAAATCCAAAAAATAGCCTCAAAACATTTCAAATAACTAAAAAACATCTAGATATTTGAAAAAACCCAAAATGGTGCATCCATTTCATCTCGCTTTCACCCACAATAATATAACTCCTAATAAATCAATCGTCATTTCCATCCTTTGGTAAGTCAGTAAAAGCTCAATTGTCAAAGTCTCAAGTCTAAGTCAGTAAGTCAGCAAGTTAATCAACTCAGAGTATCAATAGCTTATCATCCAGACAATCTCATCATCACCTGATCACAACATGTCCTAGGATGCATCCTTCCTACAATGGACATCAACATCAGGCATCACCGTAGTTTGGTCTTGGCTAGTGGTATGAAGAACATTAGCTTATTTTTTTACTTTATCTTGGCCTTTTTGACTTATCTTATTTTGCATTCATTCCAAGGACCTCTCGATGATGCCTAATCAAAAGGGTTTAGAGAGAAATGAATGGGGCAACAATCATTATCTTTTTATCTATTGTGCTCATTAGATATCCTTGTAAAATAACTATTTTCATGTGTGCTTTGTTTGGTATGTAGGGAGGGTGTTCTAGGTATCTTGTTGACCACATAGGAAGGCTTGTTTTTTTATGTTTTGGTTTGATATGTGTAGAATATCTTAACTACATTCTAAATAAGGTTTTGTGTGTTAGGTGTGAACAAGAGTACTCCTATTTGATTGTCGAGTCAAAGTCCATCACACTAAGTACAACGCCATCATAGTTCTTTATACCTTGATGCATTGTGCCTATGTATTATCAAACATAAGGTAAATGAACCTTTTAAAATCCTAATTCATGATAATTAAATCATCATCATCATCATCATTCATCATCATATCTAATAAAGTCTTAATGCTCCATGGACTTGTTGGATCCTCTTGTCATCATTCTTTTCTTCTTATTCTTCTATCTTTACTAACATTTCTATCTAAAGTAGGTGTGATCTCAAAATATAGATGAGGCTACCCATGGTCAATGATTGTCTATACATCATCAAATTTGTCTATATCAGAGCTGATTTGATCCATCTTGAACCTCTTTATCGTGAGATCGATCCTCACATCAAACTTTTCAATCGATCTCTTGAGGGGGACATGTACTAGTATACTTCTTTCCTCTAGGGCATCCGAAAAAATCAATTTTTTTTTTTAATTTGACCATGGAAAGATTATTCTTTGAACCAATGCAATAGGTGCATTGCTTCAAAGAAGGGAAAAATGTAGAGACGAAAAATATACAAATTGATCCTTCATATCTGATCCTGATCTTACTAACATCATTTCCTCCTAAATCATCCCCTTCACTAATTAAATTAATTAAATAATCTTTATTTGATTAAATTTATCATATTCCCTCTCTTAATTAAATAAATCAAATTTATCTAATTAATTCATCATCTTCTATCAATTAAATAAATCATTTTTTTTAATTAAACCTATAGTCTTTCTTTTAATTAAATAATTCACTTTATTTAATTAATCTCCAAAGTCATCTCTTTAAATTAAATAAATTAATCTTTATTTGATTTAATCTAACACCACCTTCTTTAATTAAATAGATCAATATTTATTTAATTAAATGTAAATCAATATTCCTCTCAACTTTGATTTAAATAAATCCTACAATCTAAGTCAAAATTGTCAAATCATCTAATTTATACTTATATTAATCATAATCCTAATCCATCAAATCCTTTATATTTTGCAGCTTGCATAATAAATCAATTTATTTAATTTATTAATTCATCAATTTCCATTCAAAAGGGCATCTTTTGTGGAATATTCTTCAAATTTGAAAATCCCTCCAAAAGGGATGAGTACATCCAACAAAGCATTTATCTTCTCTTACATGTCCTTGTGCATTGAGCCAAGTGGTATTTAATTCATTCTTTTCTCCTGCCAACATGCCATTTCACAATTTTCAAATTCCACCTAATATCATTTATTGTGCACATTCACGAAAATGTGCTCAAACTTCCTCCATTCACATCTTGAAAAGTGGCACTTGGCCATTGGATGTTGAATGATCCCACATTGATCCATTTTGCCTCTTCCTCCATCATCCTCTTCTATAAATAGAAGACTCTAATATGGAATGAGGATCCACAACTTATGCAACATCATTATCTTAAAAGTTCATAGCATCTTCATCCATCATTACGAATTTTTATCAATTTTCATATTCTCATAGCTAGGTTATTGGAAAAATTCTTCAAGGAATCAACAATCATCATCAAAGATCATCAAATCACACAAAGGAGTTGGGAAAAGGTCATTTCCTACACATAAATGACACCAATTCCCCCATGGGATTGAAAGTTTTCTCATTAGAATAGGATTTCACTGCTTTTATTGTGTTCTTCATTTCTTTCCTATTTTGATGTTGCAATCTAATTTCATCGAAAATGTTTCTTCTATCTTACATTTGGATCTAATATTGTGTTGTTTCTTTGTGTTTATGCAGGTATATAATCTCCATTCACACTACCTAAAGGCTGGAAACTTTCCCCAATGATGTGACGAAGAATGATCACACTCGTATACGAAAGCTTTCAGTGCGTTATGTTATTCTATCTAATGTACTTGATCATAAATCTAATAAAAATGTGCTTCTCTGATGTCTCACTAAAGCAAAGATACCCCTTGCCCTTAAGGAAGCCCATTCAAGCTCTGGGGGCGGACATTTTGGTGGTAGATCACTGGTGAGAAAATTAGTACACATGGGGTATTTTTGGCAACCAATGGAGCAATATTCCTTTGATTTTGTTAAGAAATTCCTATAATTTCAATAGCATAGTTATCTTATTCATGCACCCACATAGGAATCCGAAAATTAGACCTCCTCTTGGCGATTCAAAAAGTGGTGGTTGGTTGTTATTGGAAAAATATCACCTCCTTCTTCTAAAGAACATACCTTTATCATTACTGCTACAGATTATTTCACAAAGTGGTTCAAAGCCATTCCATTTCGATCCATGAACATTGGAGCTATTTGTAGTTTTCTTCTGAACAATATTATTTCTCATTTTGGACTATCTGCTACACTTGTTTCTAACAATGGTACACCATTCAATAACAAGGAAGTAAAGCAGTTCTTAGAGAAATTCCACATTCAACATAGAATTTCTACACCTTACTATCTGTAATCTAATGGTCAAGTGGAAGCATCTAATAAGACTCTTGAGTTCATTCTCTATAAAATAGTTAATAAGCACGGTAAGGATTGGCATATTAAATAAATGTATGCTTTATGGCCCTATCACAGAAGCATTTGTATAGTGATGGGAATAACGCCTTACAACCTCGTATATGGTATTGAAGCTATCTTGTCTTTAGAGTTGGAAATTCCATCTTTACGGGTTTCCCTTAAAGGGTCAATTGATGATGAAACTTATCGAGCCAATTGTTTGCATTAGCTAGATATGCTCGATGAGCACCAATTATAGGCCCTCAACCATCTTAAAGCTTATCAATGGTCATTATCAAGATAGTATAACCAAAGCGTGCTTCCTAGGACTTTAAGCTGGGAGATTTGGTTCTCTATGAGAATTAGAGAAATGTAAATGCACCACCCGATCAAAGAGGGAAATTTAGTCCTAACTGGTTAGGCCCTTACATTGTCAACTCTATGTATGGTTTGGGAACCTATAGATTATCGTCTATGGATAGAATGACTCTAAAAAATCCTATTAATGTCATACATCTTCGTCGATACTATGTGTAGCGTCCAAACGTGTCACAGGGGTGGTGTTCACTCTTTAAGGGTAGTAGCACTACAAGTGTTGACATTATTGATTAACACATTTTGAAATTTTTTGTGTTATGATGTGGCATGTGTGTGTGTGTGTGTGTGTAATATACATGCATGTGTCTTTCTATTCTATGTATCCATGCATCACATTACATCTTTTATAGAAAATTAGATCATCATTGTATTTTATTAACATACAACCAAGTGTGTTCATTAAATAATATTAGCATCTAATATAATCATATAGCTTCCATAACATCGACATACATGAAAGTAAAAATGCACACACATCAAAATACACAATGCTAGGATGTAGAAACCAGTATATATATATGTGTGTATCAAATGTCATGAACATGTATTGGGCCACTACTATAAAAAATGAGTGGCTACTGAATATATGTCTATACAAAAGATCTACAAATATATATATGTATCTCTCACTACAAAAATGATGTACAAAATGAGGAGTCCCTAGGGTTGTAGCATGTGGCTTCCAGAGCCCTTGGGCTCTGGCTGATGTTGTTGTGGTCTAAGGAGAGGTTGCACGGTGGTCTTAGACTTGGATTGATGGGAGCATAATGTGGACAAAGCTGCTCACATCCTGTGATCTATCCTTGTAGGGAGCATATCGTGAATCGTGCCTATGTCAGCTCCTATTGTAGCTATTGAACATCTATCAAGATCATGACTATTGATTACTTGTCGAGGTCATTGAGGCAGCTCTGAAGGGAATCACACACCTACTCAGTGACATTGGACCTCATCACTATCGTGTCTCACTCATCAAGCATCATTTGTAGCTCCCCTAACAGTTGGTCACGTTGCCCTCAAACGATAGTCACATCTATAGGGAGCTATACAATCTCTAGTCCCCACTCCTCATAAGCGATCCTCAAGTGTACTACAGGCTCAAAAATGTGGGCATGTTGCCCCGTAGATGTTGACCGATAAGCCTCAAGAACCATCCCTTGAATTGGCACGTCAGGGGCCACCTTTGATATGTATTGAACCATCAACCTACTCCATCCCTCTGCATCCTCTAAAACCACAAAAAGAAAGAGAGAAATTAGTATCACATGGCATATATATGTGTATAATAATAAATAGTGAAAACTAAAAATACTAAAATACAAAACAATATGCTTAGTATACTTGGGTCCTCAGGCTGCCATGTGGGGTCAGGGTGAGAAGTGACATTGGGACCCACGCTGCCAATATCGGTAGCTATTCTTAGTGCCACCAAGGCCAATGTCCTTGTAGCAGTAGGTACTGGTGGAGGGTTTGACCTCCTCATCTGCCTCAACCTCTACATCATAGCCTTCTCCTCCTACGGTCTCTCCTCCTCGTCACCTTATTGCTACCCTCTCCATCTATCCTATGGAGGTGGAGGTGGCACGTTCCCTTGTGGGCCTTGATCCCTCTGAGGTCATCCTCATCGAACACTGGATGAAGATGGTGCCTATCCCACCACCCTTTGAAATATGCACCAACCCCAACATTATTTTTTAGTGCTATGGGTGGAAAATACTAGTCGAGCTCATCATCATCTGAAGGGACAATATCGATGATGGTGGGGTAGAGGCAATCCTCAGACCTAGTTGCACTCCTATAGGCCCTAGTGTATGTGGGTACATCTAGAGGAATCATCTATACACGACCATGCTGCCACATGACCCGACTCTAGTAATATGGTACAATAATGTGATCGCAGTGACCAATGAGAAAATGGTCCCGCTGCAAGTTCCTGAGATACCTACCATCATCTACTCACCTAAAGTAGCGGTGGGGTCACCATCTCACCTGCTCAAGTGTAAGAATATCAAACTACAATCACCAAAACTATAAATCTCCATGTCGTCACTTCCCCGTGATATCATACTAATGGGCCACAAGGGTATGATATGGATGTTGTTGGGGAAAATTGACTAGCCTCGTGCACATGATGTGGGTGAAAACCCACACCTACAAAAATGTACACACGGTAAGGTTATGGTACTCACAATGGATGTACTGGTCCAACACCTTGTATAGGTGCATTAACATACTATGCCCCCAGGAAGAAACTATCTTATGCTCTACCATCTCCCTAATGGTGTGGATGAGGCCCTCGTGAAGGTGAGAGCCTCACTTTTCTATTGTGATCCAAAAAGCAATAGTCACGGCCATTACTCAACTCAGTAGGGGTGCAATAGTCCTTGCTTGGTCATACTAGTGTAAGTAGATGTGGCCAATGTTGTCACTTCCATTAGTCCACCCCGAGCAATAAAGGACTCCCTCCATTTTCTACCATGTCGATCGGGTGTCATTGATGGCCACTCGCCATCTGCGGATGGGTAGTCTGAAGATCTGATATATGTCCTCCAATGTAATCATCATCTCCCTAGTAGGTAACTAGAAAGACAACGTGGTGGCATCCCATTGCTCCATCAGTGTTGTAAGAATCCTCTCACGGTAGCACATCTCTAGCATGGTGAATGCATGCTAGAGACCAACCTGCTCCGAATGTGTGACCTCATTAATAGTGAAGCAGTCCCTTTTCTCACGAACTAGTCAGTAACCTCATCCTCCAAGATGTTCATGAATCTCTAGATACTTCTACAAAAATAAAATTAAAATTCTAAGTCAGAACATGGGATTTCAATTTGAAAACAAAAAACTTTACTAAGACTTGTGAGTGTTGCACAGATGTCTACGTGTTGTGCATATGTCCTGGTCTGAAAAATTACACCTTGAGGATATTAGTGCATTCTTGGGATGCTAGCATAGAGATGAGACTCTAGTGCAGATCATAGACGATAATGCGTATTCTTGACGAAAGTGCCAAAAAAAGACGTTTGCATAGCTCAACGAGGAAAAAATTGCTAAAAAAGTACTTAAATTCAAGAAAAAGAGGGTTCAAGACCTACTTGATCCACCTCGTGACCCTCAACAATATCATCCCTCAACTACTCCAGTGTAGGTGCCTCGTACTCCCTCCAACTTGGCATTTTGTTGACTTTTCTCTCACAAAAGTCAACAATTTGCTCACAATGAATAGTGAAAATGACTCATCTATGGGCCCACCTAGGTATATATAGGCCCCTTGGTGTCCATTTTTCCTAGATTTTATGGCTCCTCGGTTTCTTTTGAATTTACCCCACCTAGCTGGGGGAAAACTCAGGAGGGGGCATATAGTCACCTCTTGATCATATTTTTCTTCTGAAAAAATGATTTTTTCTTGATCATTCTTCTTGTCGTGGTATCTTCTTTCAATTTTTGAAACTGACCTAAAATTTGAGTTTTGAAGGTTAAATTTTTGTGTGACTTTTCACAACCTCTTTGTCATTGTTTGTTGAGCTAGATTGCTAGGGGAACCTTCGGTACTAGTTAGCTCGACTTTGATGGCTTCTAAGGCCCCTTTTTCTTGACATGAAATTTGTAAAATTCAAATTTGGGTGAAGTTTTTCTTCTCTCTTTTAGTGTGGCCGATTTTTCCTAAAATCGAGTCCACTAAAGTGGGGTAAAAATGTAATGTCGTAGAATTGCACCTAAAAAATTCCACATTTTTTCACTTTTCCTAGCATTTATGACACCTTAGAGCATTAATGAAAATAATAACATGAGTCAGAATTTTACAATTTCAACCCCATGTGGACCAATGGTGGAGCAATAGAAGCCTAATGACATGTTTCCTAAAAATCTACGCCTTGGACATTTGCACAGTGCGTAGACATCTGTGTGGCACACTAGCATCGTGGTAATTTTTTGAGTTTAAAATAGGGAATCTAGAATCTTGACTCTCTCGACACATGTCTTAGCAGTTAGAATTTGGATGTAACGACTCTTTTCTACCCTTACATACATTAAAAATCCCTCTTTTTCTCTCATTTGGGGGTTCAAGTCATCTTCAATCAAAATCTCTTCAAGTTCTTCACTCTTGAGTTCTCTTCATTCTTGATAGCAGCACTCTCACAAGTGAAGCCATGTTGGACTGAGGTCCTTCCAGTAGCTACAACTTCAAAGCAAGCTCTCAACAGTGTGTCTGTGTGCTCTGGAGAGGGTCTAGGCTTGTGGGTAATGCTCTCTCTTCCTTACTCTTTTCAATCTACTTGTTTGTTTACTACATAGTGGTGCGGGTTCTACTCCTAAAGCAAGATTTTCTTTCACCACATGCTTTGTCCTTTTTTTTTACACTCCTTTCCAAATTGGTTGCTTGTGGAGGTGGGAACACCAAAATGGGGGTCTGATTGAGGCAAACACCTATACATCCCCAACCTTTTCCCCTCATTATATTGTGTGTAGGTTGCAAAATGGAGCTTGGAGTGAAGACTCGAATGCCCAATTGAAGGTAAGTTTTCTCCAAGCTCTCCTTGTGCTTTTCTTAAAGTCTATATTCTCTATTCGATCATTTTGTCTAGTAGACCTTAGGCCTGAGTCAAGAATTGAAACCTTGTTCTGCCCATGTGAGTTCCTGAGTTGTCTATTGCTTAGGATGCCAATGTGCCATTTGGATGACAACATGTCGCACTGGCATCTTGAATTTGCATTGGTGTCCTTTTTCCAAGAGCTCCTCTGTCTGAGGCAGAGATCTAGAAGTTTCACTCTCTTGAGATCCAGAGTAGTTTTCTTTGAAATATAGCTTAAATATACTTTTTTTTATCATTTCTTTGATCTGCTTATGTTGAGGTAGATAAGGGTAATTTATTCCTTGGTGATCTCTTGAGAACGAAGAGATCCGTGTGCACAAAATCCCTCTTATCTCATAGGTATATTGGAGTTCATTTTCATATGGTACAAGATTTATTTTTTTGGATTTTTGGCTACAAAGCTTTGAAGCTAAAAATTCGGTCGATTTCTCTTTCAAGTATGCCACCATGAATGATTTCATTACCAATCTGCTTATGGGAGAGAAGGGATTTATTTCCATACGATGGTGAGAAACTTTGGTGAGAGTTTTTCATTCCTTGTGTAAATGTGGAATCAACCATCTACAAGGTGGTTGAGAGTTCCTAGTTGGATATGCATCTAAATGCATTATTCTCTAAAGTTGCTAGTATTTTTATTTAAAACTCCATGGAAATCCTCATGGACTATGATATGGTAATAATGTTGGCTAATATTTATATTCAACTTCTCATTTTCTCCATGTCTATTCTTGATGCAGCTCTAGATTGCTACTACCCAGGTTCAAATTATTTTCCTATCAGTGGATTTAAGTATCATTATGCTCTATTCTTAGAAAATTCTATTGTTACACTACTATTCATTTTGAAGGCATGTGTTATTTATGATGCTCATTTGAAAAATATCCTTTGTCTAGATAGTCTTTGTTCTGGTCTAATGGATGACTTGGGTGTTGATGTCGTAAACTTCTTTAAAGCTTTACATTTTTTGTTCAAAAAAATAGAGGGTCTACACTCAGTTGTATCAGGTTTTCCTCCTCCTAAAGCTATGAGTTCTAGTGGTAGTTGTCATGGATAATTAGCATTGTTAGCACATACTTTATTTTTGTATCTATGGGTGGTTACCCCTTATGGTATGCAAAAGCTTGATTTTGTTCCTTTTGGCTCTCATTTCATAATATTTTGCTATTCCCTACTAGGTTGATATTTTAATTTGGCCTTTGGGTCCCTCATGTAATCTTATTTTTATAAATATAAGGAAATGTCACTTTTTATCAATAATTTTTTTTAAGTATAATCATATATGAGAATGGATTTATCTTTTGCTATCAATGTGACTCCAAAATATAAAACAAATAGATTATGAAATTTTTATTTGAATGAAAGATGAGAGATTCAAATGAATATAAAAACTAATCATGTATTTTTAAAATTTAATTTATTATTTATAAAATTTAAATTGAATAACTATTATTATATTTTTATTCAATTAATAAATAATATTGTTTATATAGATTACATTTAAAATATAGTTATATAATAACACAATAATTTTTTATAATATATAATTTGATATATTTTATACTAAACTATATAGTTCTATTTTTATTTTTTAACCTTATCAGTTTCTTTTCTTTTCTTTGTTTTAAAACAAAAATCATACTTTTAATTTGTTAAATAATTTATAAAATAAAAATAGAGAACGATAAGAAAAGTATGGACAGTTGAGATTAATTGCACTATCTTGCATCCTTCTCAATTCTCAACAGTTGATTTCAAAAGTAGGTCACCCATTTCATATAAGGAATGAATATTTCATTAACCTAATAAAAATGTTACCTATGAATATTGATTAGATATATGAAGCTCTCTTCTCCTTGATAGATATTAAATAGTCTCATGAAAGAAGTCTATATTTTATGTGTTTATTAACTTAGTCTTTCATCTTCCCCCTTCTACCATATCTTATTATGTATCTAGATCTTGCAGTTGATCAAGGTTTTGTTGCAACTTTTGTTGGTCCTCTCCTTAGCTATATGATTTCTCTTTCAATCAAAAGCATTGGAAACCACATATATGAATTATGAGCAAAATGAACCGCAAAAATATATAGAATGTACATATATAAAATAAACACTATGAAGATGTTGGAGTTGACATATATTGATAAAATGAGTAGTAATATGCTGAATATATACAAAAAATTAAAGCAATACAAATTATACATAAATATGAAATAAAATTTTATATACTAATGCTCCCTCCTATAAAATCTTGCAAATACTAAAATAAGTACAACCCTTTAGCATAGATGTAGCTTGTTGATGAAGATTCCTTGAAAAAACCAAAGGATTTTTGTCCTTCCATCTCCAAATCCAAGGGGTTTCATTCGTAGATTCAATAGATGGAACATGAATGCCAAAAATATGAAAAAAAAAGTTTTGATAAAGTGACAAAAGATGAAACATGAAAAAACAACTTGAAATGAATAGTAAATGAGTCTTCAACTTGGGCTTCCAAATTCTAAAGCCCAAAAATGGTAAGTCAAAAATAACTAATTAGATATTTTTAGTATTCCCTCTCATTATAGGTCAACTAAAATAGTTGTCATAACTCGTTCCATACGATTATTTTTAGGAAAAAAAGATGCTCCCTTTACATCCACTTTCAACTATAATCAAATATGGCATACATAATTAGGATTATGGTCCCCCATAATGCTAGGTTGTAATTCTCCATTGATTTATTGCCATATAATATTTCATAAAAGTTGTCATAAAATATTACATTATTCTCTCATTATGAATTCCCATGCCCCATTGTAGGCAAATAGATGCAATTAATAATATTAAAATGTTTATTTGACCTATTTTACAATTTTTACATATTAAAACTCGGTTAAGGCCAAAAAATATTAATTATTTTCCTAACAATTTCCCTTTATCCCATGATAAATATGAAAAGGGGAAATTACATGAACTATGATTAAAGCGAGATATTTTCTTTTGATTTGACATGGAAAATGAATCATAAAAGAGTGGCATCAAAATGTGACACTTGTGTGTCATTCTAAGGAATTTCTCTTCCAAATTCATCTTGCACTAGCGACACTATCTTAATTGTACATTTATTTTTTGTTCTTATTTGGACAAGGAATAAAAAGAAGGTGGATCAAACATGTGATATAGGCCCCATTTAAATGAATTTCCCTTCTAAATTCTTCTTGTATTGCTGACGTAACTCTAAGAGCATCATCATATGTCTTGAGCAACAAATCACAAAAGTGTGGATTTAATATGTGATATGGAGATACTTCAAAGATTTTTTCTTTTAAATTTGTCTTTTGCTATCAACATGACTCCAAAATGTCAAACAAATAGATTATGAAATTTTGGTTTGAATGAAAGAAATTCCAATCAATAAAAATAATTAATCATGCATTTTAAATTTAATTTATTATTAATAAAATTAAAATGAAATAACATTATTATATTTTTATTCAATAAATAAATAATATTTATAGTATAAATTATATTAAAAAAAATTAATTATATAATAATGCAAGAATTTATTAAAATATATAATTTGATGATAAAATTTATACTAAACTTTTTAAAATTAAATTAACTTAATAAAGATGTTATCTAATAGAATTACATCAACAACATCTGAGACCTTAGCAATCACTTCACTACTAACTTCACTAATCAAAATATAATTAGACTTAAGCAATAACTTTACTACTTAATTCACTAATCAAAATATAATTTTTTTTTTCAAAGAAAAATCTAGTTTTGAAAGTGCATTCATTTTTTTATTTTCAATTAAATAAGCTGAAAGGTTTCCTACAGTGACAGCCACCAATATGTGTAAACAAAAACTCCTCAACTTGAAACAGCTACATCAAATGCATGATGAATTAAATAGAAACAGTCACGTCAAATGCATGTTGAATTAAATAGTGCAACAATAGTGCGAGAGGGAATGGAGTAATGGAATGGATTAATGGGTTGGCTATCAGCTTGAAAGAATTAAATTCATATAGTGCAACAATAGTGATAGAGGGAATGGAGTAATGGCTTGGCTATTTCGCTATGTAAAAACCTTTCTTTGCTTTCATCTATTTTTTTTCACAAACACTTGTCATGTATTTTAAATATATTCTAATTTTTAAAATTAAATTAATTGAATTTTTATTTATCATCAATGAATAAATAAAAGCATTTCAACAATCCATAAAAAAAACTAATTACTAAAAATAAACTAAAGCTATGCAAAAGCAAAAAGTCACATATAAAAAATTATTCTATTTTTCTATATTTTTAGTTTTAAATTCCTAGAAGAAAAATTAGAGTTATGCAAACCCAAAAAGCTACCTATTAAGATTGTTCTATTATCCTTCTTTTTAGTTTTGTTTTTTTAAATGCATTTCTTCTTTTTCTTCTTCTTCTTTTAATGTTTATCAAGATATGTTTTTTAAATTTCTAGAAGAGAAATGATAGTTTAATATTTGTTTGCATGTATAAATTTTATCTAATTTTTTCATTAAATATATCTTAGAAGAATGTTTTTAATTTAAATTAAATAGATCTATTTACATATGAAATAGACTATATAGCTCAACTAATTTACTTATTTTAAAATAATTCAACCTTACTAATTGCAATTCTAAAAAAATCAATAACTACAATCTAATAAAAAAATCAACCTTTGTATTCTATTTGTTTTTTGTTTACACACAAATCATCTCATATTCTAAAATAAAAATATATTCTAATTTTCTAAATTAAATTAATTGAATTTTTATCGTCAATGAATAAGTAAAAGCATTTCAACAATCCATATTAAGTTAAATAAAAATAAAATACTAAAACAAACTAGTTACTCAAAACAAACTAAAGTCATGCAAAGGCAAAAAACCACGTATATAGAATTTTTTTTTTTTCTATATTTTTAGTTTTTTTTTTCAAATGTATTAGATATATTTTTTAAATTCCTAGAAGAAAAATGATAGTTGAATATTTTTTACATATGAAATTAATCAAATGTATGATTGTCTTATCTCTTTGTAATTTAAAAAAAAAATAAAACAAGAATATATATATTTTTAAATTTTGTTTTAACTTTTTTTTATCAATTTATTTCCTAGAGCAATTTAAATAATATAATATAACTTGAATATTTTATTTATCAAAGATTATTTTAATAATATAATAATATTTATTATAAATTTTGAATTGATATCTACTATCAAATAAGTAATGAATATATATAGACTACACATCAATATAATTTAAAGTTTTTGTCCATATAAAATTTCATAAGTATATTTAAGCAAATATTTTGAAAGGGTCTTATAATCTTTAATAAATTCAATAGGTAAAATAATAGCATATAGAATAGTTGAGGCTTTTTATTCAACATAGATTCAATAGAGATAAATCATAAGTTAAAAAAAGTTTGCTAATCAAAAGACAAATAGAAAATAAAAAATTCTAATAAAAAGTAACTGAAGAATAATTAAACAACATATAAAGAGGCATTAGGCCTATAATCAACTGAATCATTAATACTCTAAGAAACACCCCAATCTTAGATTCTACAACATTTCAAAGATTAATCAAATAGGGAAAATAATCCAACTCTTTACCATCTTCCAATAGTTATGATAGCAATTTTTGAGTTAATATCTTATATTTATAATAATATAACACAAATGAATTCAAAGTTGTTAGTGTTGATCTTAGTACTCATAATTGAATGCAATTTATTCCTTAGATCTAAAAAATAACAAATCATGTGATGTCACATTAGTAAAGTTAGGGTTAAGATTATGATTTAGTTAGGGTTGGAGTTAGGGCTAGATTAAGGTTTAATCAGGGTTAGGTTGGGGCTTTGCTTATGGTTATATTTATGGTTAGGATTTAATTAGAGTAAGATTTGAATTAACATTCAATTAAGGTTAGGGGTCAAGTAGACTTAGGGTTAGGACTATTATAATTCTAAATTCATTAGAATTATAATTAGGGTTAGAATTAAGGTCAGGGTTAGGGTAAGGCTGAAGTTTAAGATTAAGATTAGAATTAGAGTTACAAGTGGAGTTAGAATTATAGTTATAATTATGGTTAGTGTTAAGGGTAGAGGTAGGTTTAAAATTAGGGTTAGGTTTATAATTATAATTAGGGTTACATTTAGTGTCAAGGTCATAATAAAATAAGAATTAGAATTAAGGGTTAGAATTAGGGTTACTTATGGTTAAGGATTTTATTGGTGTTATAATTGAGGCTAAGGTTCAATTGGGGTTAGGGTTATAGTTTAATTAGGGTTGAGATTAAATAATGATTATAGTTAGGTTTAGGTTTGGGATATAATTAGGGTTATGGTTAGGGTTCAATTAGGATTAGGGTAAGATTTCTACAATAAAGCTTAGGGTTAGGGTTAGGTTTGGGATTCAATGAATATCAATATTAGGGTTTAATTAGGGTGAGGGTTAGAGTTCTACAATAAATATTAGGGTTAGGATTAATATAAGGATTATGGCTCAAAAAGGGCTAGGGTCATAATTAGGGTTCAATGAGGGTTAAGACTAGAGTTCAATTAGAGTTATGATAGAATTAAGATTCATTTAAGTTTAGGGTTTATTTATTTAACATAAAGGTTAGTGTTAATGTTAGGATTTAATTATGGTTCATAGTTAAGATTAGAGTTCAATTAGGGCTAGGGTTCAATTAGTGTTAAATTATATAAAAAAACATATCCTTTTATTTTAGTTGTATTTTTTATTATGATTGTTGCAAAATTTTAAATACTTTGGATTCCTTATATGTAAGGGGTCTTTTGATGTTATTGTTTCTAGATCTATTTTATATTTTGTTTGAGAGAGTTTTTCTGATTGAATTCTATAGAATAGGAGGTTTTGTGCTAATCCAAAAAATAAAAAAACACTGGTTAATAATTTAGTATAGTTTTAGAAAATGAAATGATTTGGGTACAAAAATAAAAAGAATATATAATCTTTAAAAATATTGTGTTGATTTGATTAATTATTTCTTACATGGTTAATAATTCTAACCCTTATAATATTTGATTTCACATAGAAATAAAACTATAAATTAAAATACTTATTTTTGTTTTATATATTTATCAAAAAATTGATTAAATAATTAGGGTTAAGGTTAGGATTAGGGTTAGTGTTAGGGTTAGAGATAGATTTAGGGTTAGGCATATGATTACAGTTAGCATTAAACTTTTAACCCTAAACCCTAACCTTGATATGTTTTGGTTAGGCAACAAATGATTCTAATTTCCAGCTTATAGTCTACTGGAAGGATGAAAGAGATAGTTTCCATTTTTGGAAGGCTGAAATGATGCATTTAATCTTGATAGAATGTTAAGAAATCTTGTTACAGTTTCGAAAGAGATATTTTGTTTATAGAAAATTTTCAAGAATTTGGAGGATGAAGCCTTATTTAGTTTCAAGGAGGCAATTTTTTTCGATAAGAGTTATTCTGTCTATTTACCTTTGATTTGGTTATGTTGAATGTGATATCAAATTTGTTATCATTTTTTTCTTCAAGGAGATTTTCCTCATTAATTTTCCCCTATTCGAATGCCATTTGACCAATCTAAATTGGATATCATTCAATGTATTTAAGTCGAATTATAAGAGAGTGCTTGGAGTATCTACAAATCACTAGAGTCCATGAAATGAGAGGTTTAGAATTGATTACAACAAAAATCTAGCTATGGGTATTTTAAACAGGGTTTGAACATTTCATATTCTATTTATGCCTTTGAGGATGATAATTCCTATCTAGATATCCTCATCAAGCGACAATGTTGATGTAAATATTTTTAAAAATAGACTTAAGATGTGTTTGGGCTGAGTGGTTTGCCAAACTATTGGTTTTCCTTTTTCATTTCCTTTATTAGGATTTTTGTTTTATCTCTTTCATTACCATTTCTCTATTATGGATTGGCGATTTTTATATTGTTAGAATGTGTTTTTATATTTTATTTTATATTAATATTTTCCTTTAGGATGGTGATTTATGTTTTGTTAGAATTCATAGAGTGATAACATTGTATATATTTGTTCTTTAATGTCTTTAGACCAATTTTCTTGATATTGTTTTTTTCTCTTGAGCATCTATAGGATATAATTTTTGATTAATTCACTTTATTAATATTGATTAATTCACTTTATTAACATTTTGTTTAGTTGCCTTTGGATTTGGGCGACTCGCCCTAGTCTTGTGGAGAAAGCTATGGAGATTCACAAGCCCTAGATGGAAGGGTATTGACATATGAGAGTCATTGCTGGATAATCTTTGTTGTGGTTCTTAATGCGGGTGACTGTAATTGGATTTGTTTCGTGAGTTTCACATTTAATTTATCCAATTGTTGTGAAATATAATAACTTAAATGTCTATTATTTAAATTGGTATGATTATGATCTCTTTGATTTGATCTTCAATATCAATGGGATGCAAAGTTGGATGATAATTTGTGTTGTATAGGTAGATAGGTTAATTATTTTCATGTTGAATTTGATAGATTGTTTAAATTTGATGATGTAATTATTTTCTATTGTATTCACATTAATATACTTATGTCTATTCATCAATTTCCCCCTTAAAATTTTGAATAGAAAGATTGCTATATTTGATGAATACAATAAATATATTACAATATGTTATTTAATTCAGTAAATGCATTAAATAAAATAGTTTATTACATTAGTGAAATGTATTAACTATCTTAAAATAGAATTAGTGAAATCTAATAAAGTTAAAAACAAGAGTTGTTCACAAGAAAATTATAATAGATAGAAGATGGTTTTTTAAATTTACACCATAGAAAATAGTTGATTACATTAGTGAAATTTATTAACTATCTAAAAATAGAATTAGTGAAATCCAATAAAGTTAAAAACAAGAGTTGTTCACAAGAAAATTATAATAGATAGAAGATGGTTTTTTAGATTTACACCATATAAATGCAATAGACATTTCCTGAAGGATATCTCTTGACTTATTTTACATAGATTTTTCTAAATATAGGTATGCTAGTTAATAAATACAATCCAACTACATTCTGCTGACTCCAAAAAAATGTTCCATAGACTTTTTTGGAATCCCTTAGATTTTTTTCCACATCCACTTATTCTATATTTTGGAAAGTGGCTGCTTTCAAAATAATAAAATGGATGCTGGAAAAAATCTAAGAGACTCCATAAATAATCATAGAACAACCAATCATGTGGAGGAAAAAACTAGGCAACATACAATCTGGTCATTTGACCATATTTATTAATTAATTAAAAATAAAGATACAATATTAACTATATTTTTAATTAATTAATAAATCTGATCAAATAACCAGATTGTATGCTGCGTAGCCTTTTCCCCATATAAATCTCCCCAATCAAAATTTGAGGAGGCGTACGCTGTCATTCACCTCACATTTATAACCATTCAAATGGCTTCCTGCAATTGGCCAGACCACTGTGTACACGTACAATCTATACGTGGAGTGTAGTAGTCACAAATGCGACGTAAAGTAGTACAAATTATTGTTGTAGACACTTGGAATGAATCTGCCTCTTTTCTTAGCTTATCACACGGGCCTTAAAATGCCAAAATCTTGTTGCAGGTTTGTTTCATTGTCCTTGCTATAAGAATACCTAGTCAAAAAGTCTTTGGAGAAATGACCAGGTGTATAACGTTTTCCATTTTCTTCATGGACCCCACAGAAGGTACTACTACATATGAAGTCCTGCACAAATGGTCTTTGTTTTCTTCTACATCTCTTGTTTTCAGTTTCATTTCTGCAAGATCCATATCTACCATAAGCAACGCTTTCGAGTTATTTTATTACTGTAAGCAATTAATTGGTGAGTACGGATATGAGAAATTTGTAGCTGCAAAAGTAAATTTAAGGTGTGCAATTTGTAGGCCTATTTACGTCGAGGAGAAGAGTTCTTCTGATCTCTAAAAAAGCATTTTGCTTGGATTGAAAGGAAAGGCTTTTTGAGCTCCAAAGAAGGATTTTGGGTTTAGGTTTTTGGAGTACAGAAGAGGAAGAAGGAAGAATGAAAGATGGCGGCATACCCATGCGCTGCGTGTAGGATCCATAGAAAAAAATGCAGGGAGAGATGTGTGCTTGCTCCGTATTTTCCATCAAACAATCCTCAACGCTTCTTGATTGCACGCAGTGTGTTCGGAGCAGGGAACCTGAGCAGAATCCTTCAGGTAAGATACCAATTTTAGGGTTCTCTTTATTTAATCGGGTAGTAAAAGTAGAGTTTAAGGTGGAGCAAGTGAAGTTAGGGCCAATACTAAGGACTGAAATCTTTTGTGGTGTAGAATGTTCCGGATGAGAAGAGAGAAGATGCGGTGAAGAGCATTGTGTATGAAGCAAGTGCAAGGGTAAGTGATCCAGTGTACGGGTGTGCAGGGAGAGTGTACGGGTGTGCAGGGAGAGTGTACGAACTGGAGAAGAAAGTGGTAGGGCTTGAATCGCAATTGGCTATGGCGCAGGCAGAGCTTCGCAATGTACGGGCTGATCTTGTAGCTTTCTTCGATAAACCTCTTGTTTCAGTGGAAATGCAAAACATAGTGAGAGAGGCACGTGATGAAAATTGGGAGGAAATAATAGTGTCAGAAGACCTTGAGGATCCCTTTTGTTTATGGGAGCCACTCTGATATCATCATCTGGTGGTACTAGTAGTGAACATACGTTCAAATATAAACCATCTCTTGTCTCTTGTGTTCAATCAATTAAATTATATAAATTTAATATTATTTTAAATTTTACATTTTGATTTGGTTTGGTTCAATTTATTTTGATCATGAAGACTTGCTCCCATGATTCTTGAATTAATCATTTTTTTTAAGATGGTGGTTTGATTTCGAAAAATGCTCCACTGCAAGCTGTCTATTCAACAATACATTTGGTTTCTATATTGTAGGCCTCTGAAATGTTCAAACTGTCATGAAATTTGGATCATGAAGCATGTTTTTTGAGTTGTAAATTTGTACTTCTATTTTATCAATTGTGTTCAATCAATTAAATTACAAAAAAATTAATACTATTTTAAATTTTGATTCACATTCTTTATGTAATGTTATATGTAATGTTATGTATTCTCTGTTATTCACTTTGATTTGATTCAATTTACTTTGATCATAAAGAATTGTTCCCATGACCATTGAATTAATCAAGTTTTCTTAGGATGGTGATTTGATTTTGGTTCTAAAACTAAAGAAGATACCGCATCATGGAGTATTGGAAATTGATCCACTACAAGCTTCCTATTGAAGAATACATTTGGTTTCTATAAGTTGAAGCTAGATTTATAGATATAAGATTAACAGAGAATAAAGAACATGGGCAGGTGCATGAACATGTGACAGAATTCAGAGTTTAAAAGCACCTCTAATTTAATGTTGGTACATTACAACCAACGACGAAAGCAGCAAAGGGAAAGAGTACTAGGTATTTGCTTTCTATTTTCCAGAGCTTTGCTTAGAACAGGTACCTTAGATGCATTAACATGTGACAGAATTTAGACTTTAAGAAGTACCTCTAATCTGACACTGTACAATTACAACAAAGCAACAAAGTTCCTTTAATTGGAAGTCACATATATTTAAACATTGATCTCCTGAAAAAGCTGAGTCGTCATTCGATTACGACATCTCATTCATTCATCCGCAGCAGACACAAATACAAATGTTTGCTGGAACCCTCGTCAACATCGTCTCAAACTCGCCACACCAGTTTGAAACCACAGACTAATAAATCTATGATAAACTATCAATAAATTTATTGATGATGGAACTTTAATATGGTAATATTTTTGTGTATTTTCATATATTATATCATAAGTTTTTGGCATTTTCAATATTTATTATGAAGATTTAAATTGTCTTTTCTTTTGTTTATACAAAGTGGTTTTAGTGTATATTATGTTATGTTCATAATTAAATTTAACAGTTTTTATGAAGGAATTTAGTAAGATTAGTTTATGTTTTTAGTTAATTAGTGATTAATTATTAATAATATGATTTTTTGTTTATGATTTTATAAATTAGATAATTTTATTGTAATATTGTGGATAAATTCTATTATAAAACTATTATTTCAAAGTATTATTTTTACATTAATGTTACAAAAAGTATATCAATGGTTAGATCATTTAACTATTAACAATTAAATGTTTTATTAAGAGAATTGTTGTTAGAGAATATGATCTCAAACTATGACCATCTTTTAAATTTTGTACACACTAGTAAATTTTATAATATTTTATTATTGTTTCTAGTTATATTCTTTTCATAAGTTTTATATTTGTCATTTATAAATGTCTTAATTAGTATCATCAATTAAGTTTTTTTTGACATTTGAAGAATAAAAAATCCATTAGCTATACGAAGGATCTAGGAAATAGAATTGATATTGACTAATTTGATATAGTTTACCATTCTAGTAATATATTTGATTTTTGGTTATTGTGTAACATTCTCTAGTAATGATTATTTCCAAGAAAGGCCCCTTCATAAAGAATGATAGCTTTGTTTCCTCTAGGAAGCTACATAATTTTATATCATTTATATTTTTGAATTTGTGTTTAATGATTTCAATGTATACATAATTTTTTTTATATAAGTGTAAGGTTGAAAATTTCTTACCTTTCAATTCTCACTTTATGTTTTAGCATTCATTTTAGTGTTCATACTCATAAGTGTATTTAAGGGCTCAATTACCACCTTTATAAGCTTTTACCCATTATTAGACTAATTTATAATTATTTGTAAGCCCTTTTAGAATGATACAATCTACACCAATAGTTTTAGACTTAGATTCTATGAAGACATTATGAAAAAATATACGAGTGTTGTGAACACCTATGTACTCTAAATACTTATGTTAGTGTTAACTTTGGAAACATAAATTTTTAAATCAACCTTAAACCCTAAATTTTAAGTTGTCCTAATATATTTGTAACAATCATTAGACAATGACATGTGTAGAGAAGGGGGATTCATCACCCCCAAGGCTCCAAGTCATAGGAGAGACTAATGGAACAAACTATCCTAGACTACCTCAGGTTTGTTTGACGAGTTGAGAGAGAGGTTGAAAGGGAAGGGAAAATAATGCACTATTTCCCTTTTGTTGAAAATAAGTGTATATGAAACTGGGTGAGCTGACCTTAAAGGTTTCAGACTGCAAACTAGAAAGCTCACTATTTAAGGACAATAATGTGTGAACTGGACACTACTGTGGTGCATTGGCTACACAAGGATGCGTTGGCATCCTATACAAATAGGGGACTGGTAAATAGACAAAAAATGTAAAGGGCCTACTAACGACCCGACTGACATAGTTTTACAATTTGACAAAAGAAATGCATGAAATAGAAAGTACAACACGAAGAATACTAGAAACTACTCTAATGTAGAATTGATAAGG
This sequence comes from Sequoiadendron giganteum, assembly GCA_007115665.2. Classification (NCBI taxonomy): domain Eukaryota; kingdom Viridiplantae; phylum Streptophyta; class Pinopsida; order Cupressales; family Cupressaceae; genus Sequoiadendron; species Sequoiadendron giganteum. The sequence continues at coordinate 133,631,612 of CM021102.1, read as the reverse complement.
AGAGATGAGGAAAACATACCATTCCACCCACACTTTGATTCTTCGACTCCAACTCAAAAAATATGAACCAACACCTACACACACGAAAATAAGAAATATGTTAAGCTATGTTTCAAGGTCTTCCTTAGTTAGACCCTCACTTTGGTGTTCCCACCTCCATAAACATTCAAATATGTAATGAGATTGACAAATCAATAAAGAGAGAACACAATGTACACTATCAAATAGAGTGCAAAGATGACTTGGATGCTACTCTATAAGACACAATGATGCAAACAAAATAACAAGAGAAATATCACCATTCCTCCTATCAGCACTCAAGGTCGAGAGGGAAAGATGACACCACACTGAGAGAACAAAGCTTCGTCAGCCTGTAAAGATGGTGGAGTTGCAAAAATAACATTGTAGAAGCCAAATAGAGAGAAAGAACGAGCTTGAGAGAATGAGAGAATTGCATGCCACAATGAAGAAGTGAGTGAATGTTTGTTTGAATGTTTGAAAATAGAGGTAATAGTTTGATTTTTGTCGGTCAAGGGAGGACAAAAGATGTTACCTTCATAGCTAACCGAAGATGTAATGGTTTTAAAGATTCGAGAGGCAAGAATCCTATCAAGATGTAAGCACGACGTGCGAATGTCTATGCAATGCACACATATCCCCAATAGAAATTCCTCCACTAATGTAAAAATATAAGCCACAGAGAAGGAATAAGCTGACGACGTCATTTTTGTATCATCCAACTTATATTTTCTAAAGTAAAGGTAAAATAAATGGGGAATTTGCCTAGGGTACAAATTTGTGCAATTAGATTTTTCCCCCAATTTAGTGAGCATATGTGTCATTGAAAATGTGAGCTAAAGTAGAAAGAGATTGAAGAGAATATACCTATAGCATTGAGGAAGCATATTTTTGATTTGGTGCACCTAGATGTGAAGAAAGGAGAAAAGGCTCCATAGGTTCTTAATCCTGTTAAGCTATGAAAGAGAGGAGACTTCATAGGTTCTCACTCCTATAAAGCAAGTTGCAATCTCACCATAAACATGTTAGGTTGCAAGAAAAACATGTTAGAAAAAACCATAAGACACACAAGGCAGCATGATAAGACACAACCTAATCAGACACACTAACTAGATAAACTTGTGACAACTAGAAACTCCATCGTAGGACACTCATAGAAAAAATGGGTCTAGTCGGGTTGCCCCCAAGCTAGACACATGGATATACAATGTCTAACACCAAGACACAGTAAGAACAAATATCAAATAAAAGAAACATTTTTTGCAAAACACCATAGAATGTAATTGAAAGAGAAGTTTTCAAAGGGCATTCCTGAGATAGGAAACCCTTCAAGACACCAAGGGGTCCATTCAAAGGAATCAAATTTTTGACAAGTTATTATGTCATCAAGAAATCCTTTTGAAAGATCCTTTCATCAAGGAATCCATTGGAAAAAATGCTCCTTCTCAAAGGAAAATTTAAAAAAAAAATTGTTTTAGATAAAGTGCTCCTTTTTCAAAAGCAAGTTTTCAGATCCTTTCACATACAACGTGCTTTTCAAAAGAATTTTTTATCCAAAAGTCTTGATAGAATACAACATTTTGGAAAAAAATAAGTTCAAATAAGGGATTCTTTCATCAAGGAATTCACTGTAAATAAAATTTGACACAAAGGAATCCTTTTGAAATAATTCACTAAATTGAAAATCAAAACATAATGGCAGATCCCCTTAGGATGTTGTGTGTTGCACAAACCTAAGCACATGACATCCTAAGGAGAGAAAGGAGAGGCAGATATGTTGTGGCATGCAACACATAACAAGATGTATTTCATGGTATGTTATCACACACACATATGAGGGACAATACAAAGATGGTGGAGTTTTAACAAGAACATTTTAGAAGACAAATATAGATCAAGAACTAGCTTGAGAGAGTGACAGAGTGAAAGAATGGGCAATGAGTTGTAAGAGTGAATTTGAGAATTGCATGCCAATGTGAAGAAGTGAGAGAATGTGTGTTTGAATGTTTGAAAATGGAGGTGATAGGTCAATTTTCATTGGTCAAGGGAGGATAGAATATGTTACCTTCGCAGCCAACTGAAGTCCTAACAATTTTGCAGATTCCAAAGGCAAGAATCCTATCGAGATATTGTGAACCCCAATCCTACACATGCACAAACATGGTAAACAAACAAATTATTAGATCAATATGCAAGTGAGAACAAGGATTCCCCATGAAATCCATCTACAATGTTCAATAATAGGAAAAATGAAGAACAAACATAAAAGAGTTATGCAATCCTAATTAAGCAATGCAAACACTTAATCCCATGGGAGAATTGGTGCCAATTATGTGTAGAAATTGGCCCTTTCCCAACTCATTTGTAAGCTTGATGATGGTTGATCCACTTTATGGTGAAGAAAAATGTGACTCCTTGCTAAAATCTGCAATAACCTAGCTATGGTGATGGCAAATTCTCAAGAAGATGAATAAATTGCTCTCAATTGAAGATAATAACTTTGCATTCAAATGGTGGATGAAGTGAAGTATAGTAGACTTGCTTGGATTGTGGATGATCAATTCAATAGAGGAGTCCTCTATTTATAGATTTGAGGAATGAAATATTGAAGGATTTGGATGAATGTGGGACAAAATACCAACCAATGAGAAGATGCCACTTGTCCACATGTGATTGGAGGAGGAATGAGCACATTTTGATGAATGTGCCCATAAATGCTATTAGATTCAAATTTGAAATTTGAAAGTTGGCAAGTTGGAGGGAGAGAAGAATGGAGTTAATGTAACTTGGCTCAAGGCCAAGGACATGTAAGAGGCATTAAATGCCTTGTTGGAAGTACCAATCCCTTTTGGAGGGATTTTTGAATTGGAAGAATATCCACAAAAGATGCCCTTTTGAATGGAAATTGATGATTTAATAAATCAAATAAATTGATTTATTGTGTAAGTTGCAAAATCTAGAGGATTGGAGTGATTTGGATTAAATCAATCAAGGTTTGATCAATTTAATAGGAAATTAGATGATGTGACAAATTTGATTCACATTTTATGATTTATTTAAATCAAAGTTGAGAGGAATAATGATTTAGATTTAATTAAATAAGAATTGATTTATTTAACTAAGGAGCATGATGTTAGATTAAATCAAATAAAGATTAATTTATTTAATTTAAGGGGATGACTTTAGGGATTTAATTAAATTAAATAAATTATTTAAAATCAACTAGAGACATAGGGTTAATTAAATCAAATTGATTAATTTAATTAACATGAGATAATGACTTAATGAGATAAATAATGATTTATGCAATTAAGAGATGAAAAGTGATGACAAGTTAAGAAGATGATTCAGGAATAAATGACGTTAGTAATCAGGATCAAGTGTGTCGGTATATTTTTCATGTCTACATTTGGCCCTCTTTGAAGCAATGCACTTGCTAGGTATTGGTTCAAAGAATAAACTGTTGTGATCAAAGTTCAAAAGAATTTTGATTTTTTACATGCCCCACTAATGCCCCAACAAAAGGATTATGCTGATATATTGCCCCCTCGAAAGATCGAGTAGAAATGTTCGATTTTTTGATCGAGATTGCAATAAAATGCAAGAGGAGTGGTTCTATTGATCAGAGGATGCAAGATAATTCTTTGATGTATAGACAGTCATCAGCCATGCATAGCCTAATGTATATTTTGATACAACACACCAATTTTAAATAGAAATGTTTGTAAAGATAGAAGAATAAGAAGAAAAGAATGATGCCAAGAGGATCCAACAAGCCTATACTATGAATGATGATGATGATGATTTGCTTACCAGGAGTTTGGATTTTCAAAGGGCCAATTACTTTATGTTTGATAACACATGTAGGTATGATGCATCAAGGTATAAAGAACCAGGATGGCATTGTACCTAGTGTGCTGGACTTTGACTCGACAATCAGTTATGACTAATTTTTTTCTCACTTGACATACAAAAACCTTCCTAGGATGGACCTAACAAAACAAGTATTCGAGTATGTGCAGGATCATCATGGAGAAAATAGGCCCTTAAGTGGCAGTAAATTCAAAAAAATCAGAGTTAGGCAACTTGACGTAGAAATTTGAATAAATTATCTATATTATTTCAAAAATATGTAAGAATAGAATCTGTAGAGAATTGAATGTAGTTTCTAAACTACTAGGTTTAGCTAAAAAATAAAAAAATCTATTAGGTGAAAATTTGAAATTTCAATGCAGTAGTACTTAAATTTCAGGGAAAAAATAAGAAGTAGGTGTTTGTCTAACCACCCTAACCACAATAAAATTATAATATATTTTTATCATATTTTATATATAAGTAGAGGATGCATGTCATGATGTGATGCATAGGTTTTTGTAAATTTTTTCCAAGAAAACAATTAATTATGAATTTTTAATTACAACTTTTAAAAAATATAAAAAATCGTATGTCTGACCACCTTAACTTGGTCAAAACATCATGATTTTTATTTATTTATTTATAATCATATAGTATGTGAAACATATGATGTGACACATGTTTTGTATTCAAAAAGTGTTATACTGTTTGAAAGATATAAATGTTTTTCAATCAGCCTATTAATTAGGACTTTAGTCGTAATTCAAATAGAAAATGAATAATGATTATTTATTAAATTCAAAGTAAAGAATAATTTATATTGGTGGAAAGTTGAGAATCTCCTTTAAAAACCCTTTTTTTTTCATCAAATTTAAGTAAGAAAAAAGTCGTTAGCCACATGGGTCATCATATCACTTACATATCACCACTTTTTGGTCCATCATGATCCTGCACATACCCATTAGCCAAGTTATATTACAAGAACGTCCAACAAGCATAGCAAAAAAATAGATAATGATCATTGCCCCATTCCTTTCTCTCTAAACCTGTTTTGTTTAGGCATCATCGAGAGGTCCTTGGAATGAGCGCAAAATAAGATAAGTCAAAAAGACTAGATAAAGTAAAAAAACAAGCTAATGTTCTTCGTACCACTAGCCAAGGCTAAATTAAGGTGATACTTGATGTTGATGTCCATCATGGGAAGGATACATCCTAGGACATGTTGTGATCAGGGTTTTGATGAGATTGATTGGATAATAAGCTATTGATATGTTGAGTTGATCAACTTACTTGCTTACTGACCTAGACTTGAGATTTTGATGATTAGGTGTTCACTTTTGAACTTGCTAGACTTACTTCTGATTGCTTCACCAAAGGATGAAGATGATGATGATTTATCATGAGTGGTGATTATTGCGGGTGAAAATGAGATGCGACGAGTGCGCCATTTTTGAGTTTTTTCAAATATTTGGATGTTTTTGGTGTTCTCAAATGTTTTGAGGTTGTTTTGATTTTTCGGATTTTGAGATTTTTCATTTTTTTTGGATTTTCAAGATTTATGACCAAGAGACTAACTTAAAGACCTATCCTAGGGGTCTTGGGAGCTGATCCATAGATTAGCCTTGCCTACGTTATACACATAGAGACCACATAGTTCGACTGCCAATAGAATTGACTCAATGATGAGATAAATGGGCAAACATATTGCCAGATTGTGATGGATGCCTAAGGACTGACCTAAAATGTCTCGGGGGATGATCAAAGATCAACCTTGCCTATGTTCAAGCTCAAAGATGATGCAGTTCGACAAGATGACTCCATTTTTTTATTTTTTAGATCTGGATGCCTTTGGATTTTCACATGATCTTGATGATTTGGATATGGATATGATATCAATGCTTTGTTTTGGGATTTTATTGCAAACCAAGCTAGGATTGATTGATTGATGATGATAATATTGTTGAGGATACACACCAATGCAAGGATAGTGTTAAGCAATAGAAGGATTGGGAAGGATATCCTGAGATGATGATGGATTGATTGGATATGATTGATCAGGATTGATGAAGCTTGATTTGGAAAAAAATTGTTCAAATGATTTGATGCGATGCTAAAGTGCACATTCAATGCAACTGATATTGATTGTTCAGATTGATGTTTGATGAAAGATAAAACTTGATAAAGAACATCTTCTTTTCAAAATATACCATGGGCTAGTGATTTGGATTGGTGCTCAAAAATTCTTGACCAATTTGATTTCACAATTTTCGATGTTCGGATCACCACATAAGTTGGAGGATATAGATCAAGATTTATTCTTGAAGCAAGATGTAAATATCTGCCCCCAGTGTCTAGCAATGTTTCAAAGGCCATGGGTGGATGCTTGGATCGGTTTATGAATGAATGGATATGGATATGGTAAAAATGAAAAGGATGCCAAGGATTATCTTGAGATAAGATAAGGTTGTTTGAACATAGGATGCTCATTTGGATAGTGCTTCATGGCTCAGATAATGTTGGGTAAGATAGGATCAATGAAAATGACCCATGTCAAGATGTTTACCATAAGGAAGTGTAAAGTGTGCACCAAACTTGGTCAAGATCAAGATAATCTGGACTATGGATGTAGATGGATGAAGATGGATTGGATAAATGGTTCGTGGATGAACAAATGATATGGATGGAATGTTGGCTTTATTATGGATGTGATAAGATTCTTTCAATTGAACTGGCGCATGTAGATGCTGAATTCTACACATGACGCCTTTTTTCAAGGTTTTCATCATGGTACTTGCCCAAAGCACCACCTAAGTGGTTTTCACTAGAGGATGATTTTTCTCTTTACTATTTTAAATCCTTTTTTTATTTTTTTTTATTTTTTTGATTTTTTGAGTTTTTTAGATTTTTTGCATAATATTTAAGCTCATGCTAAACCACTTGGTGGTGTTGATGTAGATTCTTCTATCATAATGTTCCATCAGTATCCTTCTCTGCTTGAAGAAGTTAAGATACGTGCACTTGAAAACAACTTTTGAGATTCTTGATCTGCTTTGTTGATACCAGAGTTAACTCCGCCTTTGTGCATACATCACAATAGAGTTCCTTCTGAATCCTTATGATGAAGGGTCATCGCCAACACATGGTCAATGTGAGAATTGAATATTATGCGTAGAGGCATGGGTGGTGGAGTTTTTTTACGAATAAAAGATGGATTGGTTGATAGTTTAGAACCTTTGACTCTCCAAACTTGGGAAAATGAGCAATGATGGGTGGATACAGAAGTGTGTGTGGAATTATGACCAACTACTTGGTATAATTTGTATGTTGCTTGAGAAGCCTTATTTTTCCTTTGTGGACATATTTGATGGATACTTTCCCCCTTTTTATTTTTCCCCATAGTTTCTTTGACTAATGGAGTATGATAGGGATAATCTTTCTTTGTATTTTTTGGTATCCATATGTATCTGATTTGCCTAATATGCTTCTTAGCTTTTTTTTTTTCAGTAATTTTCTTCATGCTTTGATTCAAATATCCCTTTTGATGTTGCTCCCAATTTTTGGATGGGTGTATGAGGATTCGTGACATGGATGCTTGTAGTATTGGCATTGGTTTCATCATAAGGATCCTTTGTGCCCCCTTTGTTGATGTTTTCTTGAGACAAAGTTGCCTCTAGTATGGTGGTAGTAGCATCTTTGTTCTTTGATTCTCCCTATTTTGAGATGTCTTGTTCAGAATGCATTCTCTGATAAATGACCACTGTAGATGATGTTATTTCAATTTGCTACTCTGTAGACTCTGGAATATCATATTTTGTTTGACATGTTCCCTTGAGTGGATAATAATGGATATCTTCATAATGATGTCCTCAGTCTAAATTTGGGATATATCTGATCCCGATGTTGACAACTGAGTTTGACTGTAGGTATCAATATCCTGCTTTTTTTGTGTAATAATGTTAGGAGTAAAGGTTCATCCTATTTTGAATGAAGATCATCTACATGTCCATCCATGGGAAGCATCACATGGGTAGATGGAGGGGTATGTGTTATGTGGATGTGATCATCTCGTATAGATAGGAGAGTGTCCATTATATCATTGTAGTAGCTTGAAGATACAAATTCTTGATCTCGAATGATTTCAGAATTGCTTTTGACATGCTTTGGATCAAGTTCTTGACATGGGTCAATTTCAAAGAATGGATTGCTTTTAAAGGGTTCTTGGACATTTTCATTAGGCATAGGAAGTTTCTCAAATGTCATGAGGTCAAAGGATGTCCATATGTTTTGGAAAGGATCATTACTAGACCTTGGTGAAAGATGTTGATCATGCTTTGGAATAAATTCTTGAGATATGTCCCCTAACTTATTAGGTGATGTAGAGACATTTTCAACATGATCATCAGTCGAAGGATCTTGATCATCATTTTCAACAATTATGGTGGGAATCTGTTGCAAACTTTGCTGAGGGAGTAATTCCCACGTTTGTTGTTGAGCCAACAACGCTTGTTGTAGGTCGTGTTATTGTTGTGCCAACAATGCTTATTGTTGGGCTTATTGTTGAGCTACTTGTTGTTGTTCCTAAAAATTTTGTAGGACTTGTTGATACACTTGTTGATGGATTGCTTGCAATTGTGCCTGGTATTGTGCTTGTGCCTATCGAGTCTGGTGTTGGACTTGAGCTTGAGCCTATGATTTTTGGGCTACTTGTGCCGCTTACATAGCTTGTGTAGCTTGTGTGGCTTATGTAGCTTGTGCAACTTGTGCAACTTGTTGGGTGGCTAATTGCGCTTGTGCTTGCTGAGCAGCTAGTTGTGCAACTTGTTGGTTTTGGATCATCTTTTGGCGGGCAGCTTATTGAGTGGCTTGCAACATGATGGAGAATGAATTTTCCATGTTGTGTTTTGGTGGTGGTGGCGATGGATTGAGAATCGTGTTGATCATTGTGATGAGTGGAACAATCACATTGATTGCTGGGGTTTGAGTGGTAGAGGGTGTGATTGAGATGCTTGGTCCTTGAGACACTTGAGGGATGGTGGTTGTTTTCACCGTTGGGGTTGCTTGGATGGTTTCCATTTGTTGTTGTGATATCGATGGAAAAATGGGAGGATTTGATATGATGCTTTGAATTATGAAGGGTGTGTTGCTCGGATTCAACTGATTGATGGTTGGTAAAGGGGGAAGACTCATGCCTTGATTATTTGGTTTATAGATTTATAAGTTTTGAATTTGATTTAAATCTACCAAAGACAAAGGTGTTCCAAAATTTAGATTGGGCATGCTCACTTTTGTTGTACCATTGAGGTTTGGAGGAGATAATGATGATCCCATGTATGGTTTGTAAAAATGCAATTTTTTCAAATCAATTGGCATTGTAAGGCTTGGATAGTTTGGTTGAAGTGGATTATGTAGACACCCAAAATTGTCCATGTCATAACATTACCTAGTCGATACATGACCTTGTAAAACATCTTGTAATATTCTACCCTAGGTCATTACATTTCCCACTTATCCCATTTATTCCACTTAATCACCTTCCCAATTAATTAAATAAATCTCATTTATTTAATTAATTTCCCCTTCACATGTCTCAAAATAATTCAACTTAAATATTTGAATTAATCCCACTTATTGTCACATTGCAACATGTGTCACATGATTACAACTCTTCACATGCATAAATAATTTAAATAATTTTATTATTTAAATTATGAGATTCCCACTCACATCCTATTTTTACCCCCATTCATTGTGCATCATAGGCATCTTTTCTCTCCAAATAAATAAAAGAATCCCACTTATTTCCTCACATCTTAATTTTAGCCTCATGTCATAACCCACTTAATGTGCATCATAGGCATTAAAATAAAATTTTAATCCTAGCCATACATATCACAAATTTGACTTTAATCTTGGCCATTGAATCAAGTCAATCTTCACCTATAAATCAATCCTTTCCTAAGTCATTTGGGGGATCTTCTTCTGGCATCCTCACTCTACCAAAATTTATCTCAATCTTTTCATCTATCTATCTATTTTTCTTCTATCATATCCATCTTATCGTTATGCTACGAAAATGAGCAATCAACAATCAAACTTTCAAAATCTTGCATTCTCATGTAGGCGGAGAAGAGCAATCAAGATAAATCAAATCTAGCTTGGAGATCGGTTTGCTTTGCTTTCTTATTTTGATTTCCATGCTAGCGTGTGCTCTATTGTGCTTGTTTGGGTTTTGATATCTTGTAGTTTTAGTTTTATATTTGATTTTCCTTAACTACATTTGGTGAACTTGACGTGAATCCTTTGATCTAGCTTGATTTTTGCAGGTTTTATTATTTTTTTTGTTGCAGATTTACCAGTTTTTGGATGAAACTCGAGGTTTTACAAATTCCATCATATATTTCAAATGGATTAGTATTTGTCTACAATATTTCCACAAAAGCTTAAAAATCATATCAAGGGACTACAATGAAAATATTGAGGGGTTATCAACATTTTCTTAGGAGCTATCACTATTTTATGTTTTTTCATAAAATTAACTTTCTGGCTGCAAATCAATGAATTTTCCAGAAATGTTTACATTTTTGGAAAACTCGTGGAGTTTTAATGGGGGTCTTGGTTTTACAGATTTAATTTAGAAGTCACATATAATTTGAAATAATCGAATCTTTTTTTCTATACGTTTTTCACAAATCAACATTTTATGGTGCAAAAGAAAGAATTTTTCCGAGTTCTTTACATTTCTGGAAAGCTCTCAAAAAAATAGTAGGGGTATCTTCTTTGGTTTTTTATTTTTCAGATCCATAACATCTTAAAATAGTCGAATCTAATTTAGCTATGTTAAATACATGTATCTGAAATTGCAATTATCTGATGAGCTTACTTTTTTTTATGGTTGCATAATAATTTTTTTTTATTAATTTGTAGGTGATCATAAGGAGCTTTAGTATCAGCAATATTAGTCATACACATCAAATTGGAAAGTGAAAACTTTCGAGTACACTCATTCTATTATCTTTATCTCTCATTTGATCAATCAATCTTGTTTGCAAAACACTTCAATTTGGGGCTTTAAAATAAACATCTTGTTTGCAATCACACTTTGAAATTGGTCTTAAAAATAACCATTGTCTTCCATCATACATATTGAATTTGGGTTAAAAATAACAAGTGTTTGAATTTTTTTACACACATTTCAATTTTTTAAAGCGAAATTAACAATTACGAGTGTGAATCAAGTGCGTTTGTGATAAAAAACACCTCACTTGGTTCGCTTTTGACATACCCTTCATAGGAGGCCTACTAGGGGATTTCATCACCCCTAGGGACGACCTCAATCAAGGTGTGAATCAAAAGACACACTTCTTTGAGAGTTAAAATCTTGTCACTCTTGGCTAAGCCCCAAAGAACTTTATACCTTTGGGAAGTGAAGGTGAAGGGTGGGTTACCCCTTTCTCCCGGCTGTGTGGCAAGATTTTTCTTTAAAATTATCCCTAGTCAACCTTGTGCATCCTAGCTTAAGACCTAATTGGCCATACCCACTTGACTAGTTCTAGGACTTGTTGATGTGTCTTCTTCAATTGAGTGCTTAATCATCATATTCATAATTTCAAATTCAAACTTGCTTATGTGTCTTGCATGTGTGATTCATGTGTGTACATGTGTAATCATTTATTTGCAAATTGTCATATCAAGCTATAAACACCAACACATAAACATATCATTCTAATCATCCTAATCATTATTTTTCTAATCACATTCAAATCAATTTCATCCTAATCAATCCAAGTCACCCAATCTAATCATTCCACATCATCATCACCTTAATCCTAAGGAAGCACTTGCTAAAATGGTCCTAATCCTTAATGATCTTAGTCACAAGCCCAAGTTCATACTTCGAGAAGCCCCTTCACCTAATCATGATGATAATCCAAAACCATATATCCTCCAAGGTGGGTCAAACTTTTCTCCTAGTGATGATGAAAATTTTGTTGAAATCTTAGGTCACCTTTATGATACTATTGACAAGGGAAATACCACCCTAAGTTTGGAATCATACACCATTCCATTTACTAGTCCTCCATCTCCATCTAATAAAATGCCTATCTCAAAGCACACTAGTCCTACACCAACACCACCATCCAACTTCTCAAGCTCTAATCCATCAACCAAAGAATCCTTTAACGATTTTCTCCAAAGACTACTAGCACGAAATAGACCATCCCCATGTCAAGCACCCATTAATGAGCTTACCAACGAACCTTTGAATGTCATGTCTATTATTCCAACTCCATCATGTGGTCCACAACCTATTGATCTTATATGTCTAAGTCAAATACCATCATGCCCTCATGTCGTTGATCATAAAGAGTATGCCAAGCCTCTTCTAGATTTTTCCACTTCCATTTCCACTCAAATCCAAGAGCTATGTCAAGAGCATTATCCTAAGCATGAGGAAACATTAACCTCTCCTTCTAAACAAGATCTATGCCTTTCTAATGATCCCACTCATAACATACTTGGTCCTATTCATGATGAAGCTTCCCTCTATGATCTAGATCCTACCTATGATCAAGAAGACTATGACGATCCCCTTAGCTAGCTCTATGCATTCCATGGTCAAGAGCCTATCACTTCACCTATCCATGAGCAAGAAACCTCCATTTCTCCTATAGATCCCCTACCTAGTCCTATCCATGTTCTCACATTATCCACTTGTCATGTTGAGACACATGCCTCCCAAGTAAATGTAGAAGATCAAACCAATAGTGTGGATCTAAATGAACATAATCAAGATCTTAATGATCCTTCCACATCCACTATCAACCCCATTTCAAATCCATCAACATTTCCTATTGTTCTATCCATCTTTATTCATGAATGTTCCTCCTTAGAACAACAACCTTTATTGATGCAGGAGCATCCAACGGTGTAAGGGCAATCCTACATCACCCAAAAATATATTTACTATCATTTAGATTTATTTTTTGTAGATATTTTTGCATTTCTAGATACCCTTTTCATTGAAAAAGAATTCCCAACTTTCAGAACTGCTTTTCTGCTTTTTCTGCTCGACTGCTATTTTTAGCAGGTATGATTTTGAAGGTGTGAGGAGACAAAAATTTAAGGGAAGCTTCAGGACAGAATAATAAACACTTTGGTGAAAGAATCAGGCAAAGATCATTCCCCGTTCAAAAGTTATTCAAGTTTTAGTTTCTGCTTTTTGCCCTACAAAATCTTTAGAGCTAATTTTGAGGGACTTAAAGGCTCCGGATGGGCTCGAAAATTGGCGGAAAACAAAAGTGGTTAGCTTTTAGGCCTTTAGGCCCCACTTTTTGGCATTTCATTTTCGCAAGACCTTTCCAAAAAGGTATTATCATTGAAGATCCGACGGTTAGATCTTGAGTTAGGGCTTCTGGAAGTTTGTGCATAATTAGAATGTTGTTTTTGGCTCCAAACAGAGAATTGGGCTATTTATGGGGTAGTTTCTGATTTTTGTGGGTGGTTTTTGGAAAAAAGAAGATCGCATGTTGCGAATAGGGGAATTTCTGTAATTTGCATGTATTGCAGAACTCGAGGATTGAAGATCCTCTGCATGTAAGAATTTCATATTTTTGAAAATAATAAGAATCTCTAGTTTTTCTGTGTGATTTTCTTTTGTCTCGGGTTGCACCCTCATCATTTATCCACTTCACCTTCTTCATATAATAATGAACTCAAGTCTAGTGTCCAAAACACACCTAGTCCCATTGTCCATCGCATGCTTCAGAACATGAGGTATCAAGGTAAAGGTTTAAGCCTTCATGAACAAGGTGTTTTGGAGCTCATCCATGTCAAGGTCCCTCCACGCTCTTACGGCCTTGGATATACACCCCAAGGACACCAATCTAAAGATGTTGGTACTTCCTCCACCCATCCTAAGTCTTCTTTCCACCATAAATCATATCATATGCCTAAAACATAAGTTTTCATCCCTCCTCCATCATCTTACAAATGTCAAAATCATGTGACCATACATCTTCCACCATCAAATTTTCCACCATTACTTCCAAATCCTAATATCCCTCCATCTAATCTACCTCCACTACTCCCAACACCTAATATCCCCATTATCCAATCCCCTTATCCACCTATCCATAAATCCTCTAAAAATCTTAATCATGACCAATCAATGCACAAATTGTCTAAACATAAAGCTTCCACTCATTCCACCATACCCATGGGATTCAAAAGAAATTTTTTTGATGCCTCTATCTATAAAGCAAAAAATCTGAAGGTTCCTCATGCCCTAGGACACAAAATCAAAGAATCACAGAAAAATCCATCCAAAAAGCAATATAAGCTCGTACCTTCAAAAGAAAAGTCTAAAAGAAAAATGGTTTGGGTACCTAAGAAAAAGGAAAACAAGTCAAATGAGGCATCTACATCTCAAAAATACCAACCATCCACTTCCACCTCAAATTCCCACTATATTCAAAAATCTCATACTCCATCCCACAAGCAAAACAAAAGTCATAAAAATATGAAGTCTATGTGGGTACCTAAAGAAATTCATTACCCATCTCCTAAGAAACCATCTCCATTGCTTCCTACACCCCCTCCACATCAAAAACTTCAACGTTTATCACATTGTGTGCAACCATTGGTCATGGTTCCCTTCTATTTCGCAAAAAAATCACATACCTCCATCTCCTCACCCTTCACTCATTATCCTACATATCTCCCCCATCACATTCCTATGTTTCATGAATTTTGCTAAGCCTCCCATCCATCTTCCCTACATAATCCATATCATAATCCACCAATCCCTCCATAATCCACATCATAATCCATCATCTACCTACTCCATCTCCCTTTCATGTCATCCCTTACCAACATCTATGAGAATAATGAAATTTGACATGGTCCATGCGATGACATCCATCTCTAGTGGGACTATCACCTTTCATGGATTTAGACACTTGAGTCCCTCCTATCCATATTCCCCTTCTATCCAAAAATAAAAATTTAAAAAAAAAAATCAAAAAAAAAAAATCAAAAAAGAAAAGAAAAGAGAAATCCCTTCATCCAACGGTGAAAACTTGGTAAATAGGTGCCCTGGATAAGTACTATGATGAAAAAATGGAAAACAGGCATCATGTGTAGGTTGATCTTCTATGTCACTTACACTTGGGGGCACTTTGTCTCATCTGCACTATCTATCCTATCATGTAATTTCTTATCATATCATTTCCATCCTACCTACCATCTTCATCCATCATACCCATATACTTATCATATTGAGTCCATTCATCCTCTCTTCCTCTTTTTGATCTTGATAAAAATATGGGGCAAAATGTTGAAACATGCTTTGGATATCTTTTGATATACCTCATCCTTCCAAACAAGCCTATCATTATCCTAGTGTCATAAGCTTTGTCATGAAGAATCCTAAGTATTATACCTCGAATGAGACATGTAATTCCTATGCGACATAGTCTTTGGAGATCACATCCTTGCCCTCTTATGATGCATACATCCATTTCATTCACTATGACCTATCATTTTTTATCCATCCATATATCATGATCCTTTTATCCCTTAGCTTATCACCCACCCTTTCATCCATCAATCCCCTCTATCTCCTTGCACCTAGACTTGGTTTTCCCTTGTCATTGGTATCTAGCACAAAGGCTAGCCAAATTTTCATCCATTGACATCTCAAAACATTTCAAAAAAGTCTTGATAAAAATGCAAAAAAATTGAAAAAGGTCTTGAAAAAAAAAATCCAAAAAAATCAAAACATTTCAATCCAAAAAAATCAAAATATTCCAAAAATTCAAAAAATAAAATCATTTCAAAAATCCAAAAAATTCAAAACATTTCAAAATCCCAAAAAATCAAAAACATTTCATAAATCCAAGCAATAAAATCAAACCAAATCACTTCTTCCAATCAATTCAACTTCTTCAAATCAATTTCTTCATCAAATTATCTAATCACATCACTTCTTCTAATCAATTCCATTCTTCTAATCAATCAAACCAATTCTTATAATCAAATGCATTGTTCTAATCAATCCAATCATTATCATCAAATTAAATCATTTCTCCATCAATCCAATCAATCAAAATCATTCCAAGTAAATCAATCCTCAATTTAATTCATCAATCATCATCCAAATCTTCAAATCTAGCATCTTCAATCCTTCCAAGCAATAATCCAAATGCAAGTCAATCCTTAATCCATACCAACGAAGTTAATCAATCTTTCCAAATTATTCAATCACATCATTTGGTCTTGATCCTAATCTTGTTATAAACCTAATCAATCAATCAATCAATCATCCTTGTGTTGATCTAGGGATATATCGTTTCCCACAATGACAACACTATCATCATCATAAATCAATCAATCCATCATCCTTGTGTTGATATATGGATATATCATTCGCCAAAATAACAACACTATCATCATCATCATCAATCAATCAATTAATCATTGGTTTACAGCTGACTGGGGCAATACCTTGTTTGTTTTTGTATCATTTGTGCATGCTTGCTTGTGTGTGTTATCATTTCAATTTGCATTTGCATCAAATTTGAATCACTCCTAGCTAATATTCATATCTTGTATCAAGACAAGGTTGTATTATGCTAGGGCATGAGACACATCGTCACCTTGGTCCCTATATCTTGGTACATAGCTTTTAGTGCTATATCAAACATATGATTGCTCACTTTATTGCAGCATAGCGTGTCATTTTTTTTTTTCATCTACTTCTTATCTTGTATGATTCATCTTATCCCTCCTTTATCATTTCATTCATTTCGAGAGAATATCCGTTTCTATGCAGCCCGCCTATCCTCTCGAGGGGGCATCATCATCATTATCATATCCTATATCATCATCCCATTTCTTCATATCTTTTGCATCATCATATTCTTCTATCATCCCTTTCCTTCATTCAACATACTCCTCACTTCTTCAAGTGGTTGGGACATCTTTTTCATCTATCCATACCTTAGCTTCTTTGAAATGATGTTACTTGACATAAATCTCACCATCTCAAACATCATCTCAAAGAGGGGCAAAATGTAGACACCCAAAATTGTCCATGTCATAACATTACCTAGTCGATACATGACCTTGTAAAACATCTTGTAATAATCTACCCTAGGTCATTACATTATCCCACTTATCCCATTTATTCCACTTAATCACCTTCCCAATTAATTAAATAAATCTCATTTATTTAATTAATTCCCCCTTCACATGTCTCAAAATAATTCAAATTAAATATATGAATTAATCCCTCACTTATTGTCACATTGCAACATGTGTCACATGACTACAACTCTTCACATGCATAAATAATTTAAATAATTTTATTATTTAAATTATGAGATTCCCACTCACATCCTATTTTTACCCCCATTCATTGTGCATCATAGGCATCTTTTCTCTCCAAATAAATAAAAGAATCCCACTTATTTCCTCACATCTTAATTTTAGCCTCATGTCATAACCCAATTAATGTGCATCATAGGCACTAAAATAAACTTTTAATCCTAGCCATACATATCACAAATTTGACTTTTAATCTTGGCCATTGAATCAAATCAGCCTTCTCCTATAAATCAATCATTTCCTAAGTCATTTGGGGGATCTTCTTCTAGCATCCTCACTCTGCCAAAATTTCTCTCAATCTTTTCATATATCTATCTATTTTTCTTCTATCATATCCATCTTATCGTTATGCTGCGAAAATGAGCAATCAACAATCAAACCTTCAAAATCTTACATTCTCATGCAAGTGGAGAAGAGCAATGGAGATAAATCAAATCTATCTTGGATATCGGTTTGCTTTGCTTTCTTATTTTGATTTCCATGCTAGCGTGTACTCTATTGTGCTTGTTAGGGTTTTCATATCTTGTTGTTTTAGTTTTATATCTGATTTTCCCTAACTACAGATTACTCATGATGGATGAATCAAGTTATATTCTATGTTCCTCTTTTGTTTTGACATTGTTGACCTCTAAGGGGTTTAGGACCAATGATGAGATGAAGGATGAAATGGGTTAATGATATGGGTGTTTAAACTTTTAGGAACTTTGAATCAATGCTATACTTTAGGACTTGGTTTGATTTTATTTTTTATGGAGGATAGTTTGACTAAGTGTGTTAAGTCAAACAAGGTGAATTTGGATTGGATAATTTGACTAAGTGTGTTAAGCCAAACAAAGTGATAATGGATTGGATAATTTGACTAAGTGTGTTAAGTCAAAAAAAGTGATAATGAACTTGTAAACCCTAGGAAGTTGTGTTATCCTAGAGGTAAATTCGCTCAAGAGGATTGATAATTTGTCTAAGTGTATTAGGTCAAACAAGGTGATGCTGATTTTGCATATAAGTTTAGCATGAATGATGTTTTCAAAGTTTTCAAGAGTTGGTTGGTGAAATGAGATTTGATTTTGATTGTTGAGAGATGGGTGAGAGTGATGAAATTGATCCTAGAATTGACCTAGGCAAGACTCCCTCTTACAAAACCCCAGTTTTGAAGAACATGCCATACTTCCTAAGTGAGAAAAGAAAACCTTTGAAAAATATTGGGATGTTGTTGACAATAAAATGCATACAAGTTATGGTTGTTTTTTGAAGTTTTCCTATAGAATTTGTAAACCAATCTTTCTCTAACTTCGAGAAGTCTTTCAAGATGCTCTACACGAGCTTTTGGGCTAATCTTTTTGAACCTTGGTTTTTTGGATTTTGATTTTATGGGAAATCATTTGAGAGAACACATATGTGAGGTCCAATTGTCTTTATCTTTGTTTAATGAATTATTTTTATCATAGACAATTTATTGATTAAAATTTCAAACTAAATGTCTAATGTCCTAATTTCTTCTCATCCCACAAGGTCCATTATGTGGAAACTTGAGGAAATCAAGGAAAAAGTTTCCTATTTGTTGACTTTAGTCGAAAAAAATGATGATTAAATCCAAGCACCTAGAAACCTCTAAGGATGGAATCCCTAGGGCAAGCAAGAGCACATGGATTCATCAAGGGTATTTGTTTCCCCCAAAGGGTTTGAAATTTTGAAGCCTTTGTGAATGTTTGTTTCCCAATGTTTTAGATCCAAGCAAAGTATTTTGATTTCAATGATATGCACATCCCTAAGCTGAAAAGACAATATTTTTTGGGTTCCCACTTGGACGAATCCAACTGCACATATCCAATGCGGATGGTTAGATGCTTGACCACACTGGCTCCCCCTTATAGTGCACTCGCTTCTTAGGTCAATCAAGCATCAATACCCATGAATCTCCTATGACATACTTTTCATCTCTGCAACAAAACCACATGTATACATAGGGCATCTTCAAAGGACATGACCTTTTGTACCAAGAAATAGTTAAGGATTTTGGCCTTTTCTATACAAGGGGTTTTAATTCAGACTTTCCATTTGTGGAGATTGACCCATGCAGTGAGAGACCATTGTTTCCCTTCTCGTTGGAGCCAACCGCGTGATACTAGCCTTTGTTCGAGTACCCACTTTTATATTCCGACTGGAAATACACTTGGCTTTAGTGTGTTACCGATTGGGTTGTTCCCTTGGGTGAGTAATTTTTCCCACAAGGCACGCCCTCTAAGATAAACAAAAGAAAGAAAAAATATTCATAGTTTGATCAACCTTTGTTTAGAAACAAGGGGAGAATACACGTAACATGTTCCACTCACACTCGCAAGATGTTTTGTTCAATTTTAATCCCAAAATGAAATGTGGAGGCAATTATTTTACTCAACTTAAGATCACCAAAAGGGCTTTTGATTCTCAAGATTGTCATGAGGTGCGAGAGAAGCACACATGTCCTTTTGATGGTATTACTTTGAGTAAGAAATTACAAAACAAAAATAACACTTGTTGATTTTAAGTCCACAAAGCAAAAGTAAATTCTTTTTATAGCACCAAATTAAATGTGGGATTTTCCTTGTTCAATTGTTAATCCTTAAACCAAATCTCGTAAGTTGTTCTAAAGTTCTTTTTAAACCCTTTGTTTGTAAAATTTGAAATAAATTTTTTAGTGTTCTTTTTAGAGCCCAAAAGGAAATTTAGTGTTCCTTAAAGCATGAAAGATAACAATTTTTTGAAGAGAGATTGGGAATTCTCTAAGAGTGTTAAACAACACTAAAGTGTTTAAAAACACTTGGTATAAGATGAGAATGATGTCATAATTTAACATTCCACTTTTCTTTCCTCCTTGCCCTAACCTACAAAATGATTAAAACTAGAAGATACAGAGACAACAAGTAGGTTAATAGCTCAAAAGGCTGAAAAACAAAAAGCCACATGTCAAAAAAAAATTAAATTTGAACTTTTTACTATCACCCAACGATGTAGTTAGCAAATGTGGTGGAGTTTAGAAACTCTAGTGGTGCAATATAGCATCATTGACAACTGAGAGTGAATCTCTATAGCAGGACAAAGAGCGCAATGGTGGCGCTAGTTGTCCTAGCAATGCAGTTTGGAATTTAAGAACCTGCGGTTGAGTTTGGAAATTTGAATTTTGTGGGCGGGAAGACTCCAGTGGTGGAGTTTGGAGTTTGGAGCGGTGCAATATAGCACCACTTGACTGATAGCAGTGAAATTTAGCATCGCTAGACTATGAGCGGTCAATTTCTTGATGGCACAAAATGTTAAAAACCCATAGTTTTTTGGAAAAACGTGATGAATTTCTCCAAATCAGCCCTCCTTCTAGCGCCAAAATGTGAACTCCAATCCTACACGTGCACAAACATGATAAACAAACACATTATTAGATCAATATGCAAGTGAGAACAAAGATTCCCCATGAAATCCATCTACAATGTTCAATAATAGGGAAAATGAAGAACAAACATAAAAGATAAATGAAATCCTAATTAAGCAATGCAAACACTTGATCCCATGGGGGAATTAGTGCCAATTATGTGTAAAAATTGGCCCTTTCCCAACTCCTTCATAAGATTGATGATGGTTGATCCACTTGATGGTGAAGAACAATGTGACTCCTTGCTAAAATCTGCAATAACATAGCTATGATGATGGAAAATGCTCAAGAATATGAATAAAAATTCTCTCAATTGAAGATAATAACTTTGCATTCAGATTGTGGATGAAATGAAGTATAATAGACTTGCTTGGATTATGGATGATCAATTTAATAGAGGAGGCCTCTATTTATAGATTTGAGGAATGAAATATTGAAGGATTTGGATGAATGTGGGACAAAAGACCAACCAATGAGAAGAGGCCACTTTTCCATGTGTGATTGGAGGGGGAATGAGCACATTTTGATGAATGTGCCCATAAATGCTATTAGATTCAAATTTGAAATTTGAAAGTTGGCAAGTTGGAGGGAGAGAAGAATGGAGTTAATATCACTTGGCTCAAGGCCAAGGACATGTAAGAGACATTAAATGCCTTGTTGGAAGTACCCATCCCTTTTGGAGGGATTTTTGAATTGGAAGAATATTCCACAAAAGATTGCTTTTTGAATGGAAATTGATGATTTAATAAATCAAATAAGTTGATTTATTGTGTAAATTGCAAAATCTAGAGGATTGGAGTGATTCGGATTAAATTAATCAAGGTTTGATCAATTTAATAGGAAATTAGATGATGTGACAAATTTGATTCACATTTTATGATTTATTTAAATCAAAGTTGAGAGGAATAATGATTTATAATTTATTAAATAAAAATTGATTTATTTAACTAAGGAGCATTATGTTAGATTAAATCAAATAAAGATTAATTTATTTAATTTAAGGGGATGACTTTAGGGATTTAATTAAATAAAATGAATTATTTAATCAAATAGAAACATAGGGTTAGTTAAATAAAATTGATTAATTTAATTAATATGGGAGAATGACTTAATTAGATAAATAATGATTTATTCAATTAAGGGATGAAAAGTGATGACAAGTTAAGAAGATGATTTAGGAAGGAATGGCGTTAGTAATCATGATCAAGTGTGTCGGTATATTTTCCATGTCTACAGATATAAGCACAACATGCAGATGTCCACATAGTTTGTATGCATCCCTAATAGAAATTCTTCCATTGACATAAAAAGATAAGGCCACATGGAAGGAATAAGTTGATGATGGTGAGTCTGCATCATCTAACATCCGACTTATATTTTCTAAAGTAAAGGTAAAATAAATGGGGAATTTTCCTCAGATACAAATTTACTCCATTACAACATAATTAATTCCATCTTTAGTTTTATTTACAAGGGGTCGACTCACAACTCACTCTTGATACTCCTATTTCATCTTCTTTTCATGGTACAAGGTGTTGGAGTCACTCAAGGACTCAAGCCTCTGGGATCACCTACAAAATGTAAAACAACATTTAACAAGAAAGTAAAGAAAGAACATAAATTTACAATAATGGATGCAAGATAATTTTAGATTAGATATCATCAATATGTAATGCTCAATATTGGACTAAGTTTTGTGTTTTTCAACCACTATTGGAATACGAAGATGTTTCTTGGGGTTGCTATCTCTTTGGTGGTTGTTGGTGCTCATGTTAGTCTTCTTTATACTAGATGAGTTGCTCCAAGTGTATATTTTGAAGGCCCAAGGAATTCTATTTTCTCTCCTTTTGGTTGGGGTGATTTTAATGGCTTCTTTCATGTGCTAGAAGCTCATGCTCCCAAAGGATGAGGTGACAACCCTTTCTACTAAAGGGTTAGATTCCTATTGAGTTATACAGTTGGGGTCTTCTATTGAGGCAGAGACTACTCCTATTGAAATGGATCCCTCTCCTATTGAAGTGGAGTTGAATTTTGTAGTTGTGGTGAGAAGTTCCCTTTTCTTCTATTGGTTCCTTTTGAGGTGGAGATTGAATGTGCAAGAGAATGGTGGCTCTTGTGGTAATGGTTCTCATATAATCCTATCCTATAGAGGGGAGCTCTCTCCTACTGAGGTAGAGTTTGGGTTGGTGTTTTGGGAAGGTTGGTGCTATAGGAAGGCTTTAGTTCCTCAGTGTTTTGTTGTGCTTTCTTACTCCCTGATTGAGGAGGGGAGTTTTGATGTGTTGGACCTACTAAAAATAGGGCCTAGTATTTTAAAGGAAATGTTGTTGGGGAGGTGTTGCTTCTTAGATCAATATTCTTGTATAGAGGTGGAGAGGATGGGGGTTCTCTACCCCATCAACATTAATTTTGTTGTCTTGTCCACCCTTGGGGTGGTTTCTAAGGAAGGTGGTTGTATTTGTTGGCCTATTGGCTTGTTTTGTTGGCCGAAAGGCCTCTCTTGCTAATGATTTAGGTTTTAGGTCCCATTAAAGTTGTATGCAAGTAGTTGGAACTTCGGGTAGTCTTATCCACCCTTGGGGTGGTTGTTTTTGGTTGTTGTTTTACAACTTTGTGGGTGGTGTGTTGGCTTGTTTTGCTATCCATGAGGACTATTTCAAATTTGTTGCTTTATCTATACTAGATTTGTTGGTAGTGAGGCCTATTTCTTTTCAAGGTTTTTTTTGTTGGATATGATGCTTGTTTCACATTGATGTATGGTTCAGGGCCCATTAACCCTGCTTTATTAATCAAAAAAATTTAAATAGGACCTATAAGTTAGATAGGTAAAATATGTATTTACACCAACATAGGGATTTTGAAGCTATCAGATTGAAGAAATCTATAAATATACTCCTAGTTATGTTTCACTTAATCCTCTAGTTATGAATCACTTCATATCCATAGCTAGATCCTACATAGCAATATGATTCATGCTCCCACCTATGAACTTCCTGCTCAAGTTTCCCCTTAGCCATTTTTTTATGTGGGACCTAGATCTTATTGGAAAAATTTCTCTTCCTTCTCAAGGACACATCTTTATTATAACAGCTAGCTTGATTACTTCACAAAATGGATTGAAGTGGTTCTATTGTGATCCATGAGAAATTAATTTATCTATAATTTTATGCATGATAATATTATAGCTAGATTTGGTATTCCTTCCACTTTAGTTTCAAATAATGGTATGTCATTTAATAATAAAGAGGTGAAGAAAGTCCTTGAAATTTTTTGTATACAACATCACTTCTTTATGTCATACCATCCACAATCGACTAGTGAAGCAAAAGATTCTAACAAAAAAATATAATAAGTCTTATGGAAAACTATTAAAAAATATAGTAAATATTGGCACACTAAACTCTCTTATGTATTATGGGATTACTGATCAAGCATTCATACATCCATGTGAACTACTCTGTACAATCTTGTATATGGTGTTGATGTGGTGATTGTTAGGATAAGTGACATTAAAATTGTTATCCTAAGTTGATTTATATGTATCCACAATCTTTGGAAAGCGTTCTAGGGGGTATGTGGGACAAAATATTATTTAGTTATTTTCCTATGCCAGATTTTAATTGTATTTGAAGATGTGGACCCATTATGGTGGAAGTTACAAAGCATCTTAGAGGCATATTCCTCTTGGGAGTCCAACTTTGTGGGTGGTGACCACTTGAGTACGGATGTCCTACATTTTATATGCATGTTTTGCATGCTATTGCATTGTTGGGTGCTCAAGTTTACATGTTGTTGCATGTTCATGCATGTAGCCGTTGGAGCTTAAAGAGAGTTATGGAGCACTCAGGTTTGACCAATTCTAATTAAATATGGGTTAGGTTCCCATGTGAAGGCCATGTAATAATGTAATATTTTTTTTTTCCATATTTATGGGTTGTCCACTAAGGGGATGTGGGTTTTTCAGGTGGTTTTTCTTGTTGTTTTGGAATACCATTTGTGGTATTCTCTCCCATAAATTTCTATGTATTGGATCCTTGAGATAGTGGTTTAGGATGAGTTCTTTGTAGGTTGTTAGAGCAATGAAGTGATGCCCAATTAGAGAGAGGATTGTTGTATTGATGCACTTCCTTGAATATCAATACAAACATTAGATCTCTTTCGTTGTGGATTTTTTCCCGCAAGTGTTTCTCCATGTATATCTTGTGTCACTTGTGTTGATGGCTTGTGCTATTGCAGTTTTTTTCTTTCATTGTTGCATGTGTCAATCACTTAATAATTTTATGGTTATCTTCAACATATAATCTTAGATTTTCAAACACTTAAATAAGTTCATATTGGTGCAAGTTATACCTTTATTTCCAATAGTTATGCCTTTGGATTTAGAGATTCCTTCATTGTAAATTTCTCTCAATAGAATTATAGACAAAAATTCTTATAGAGAACAGAGACTTCAACAACTTGAGATGCTCGATGAACACTATATACACACTCTTGAAAATTTTCTATCTTATCACAAATTTTTTAACATAAATATAATGATGGTATTATCCATCATTCATTCAAGGTTGGTTGCCTAATAATTTACAAAAGTCTACACAATGTGAATGTTGCATCAAAAGAAAAAAGAGTGTATTCCAAATTGGTTGGCAAGTCTTACATCATCATATAATTCTATGAATTAGGTGTATATTGGCTCTCTAAAATTGATGGTATGCCTCTTAAAGAAACTATTAATGCTATGCATTTACATAGAATTTTTTTTTTTGCACCATGTCATGTCAATTTTTGAATGGTATGCTAGTCTTTAGAGCAGATAGATTAGATAGATAAGTTTATTTTCTATTTGATTTTTGATTGCTTTGTTCATGATAAAAATTTGTGTTTCCTAAATTTTAGGGTAATTTTTCTAATGTTGATTATTACTTATTAGCATACAATTCAGTAATTTGTGAACCATGTTAAAATTATATATTTATAATATTTAACTTTCAAATTAGATCAGCATGGTATTATTTTGTTGAATGTGGGTGGACTAGGAAAGATATGCAGTATTTAATTGAAAAACATTACTAGTTTATGTGAAGCAAATTTTTCCTTAGTCTCTTTTTTGATTTTAGGCTTTTATACTTTTTGGCTTTGGGATGGTCCATGCTTAAAAGAAAAGGTGGTTCTGAAAGGTATGCAATGCGCTACGTGGTGGTTGCATGGATTTTGTCTATCGAATTCCTTTTGGGAGTGAAGTAATGACATGTGTCAGCTTGACGAAGATTTTCTCTAAGGCTATCTTCATTAATCTAAAACTCTTCGCCCACTCAACATGTCATCTCTTGATTTTCGGGAGTTTTTGGTTTTAAAGAAAGCGATATTTCTGGAGTTTGTCCAAGCATGTTGGGTTTTCCTTATTTTTAAGATGAAAGTTTTGAGTCGGCACCATCAACTCATGAGATTGGTCAACCAAATTTTTCCAGGCTATTTTCTAGGATTTCATTTTTTACGGAGGGCAATCTTTGTTAAATATCTAAGTGACATAAATGAGGTAGTTGAGAATTAATGAGAAAATATTGTCATCATCTTATAAAAGATCTATGATCAGATCGTGAGCTATCAGATGCTAACATCTAGCAGTTTTTACTTCTCAAACATTGGCGGTGATTCTTTCCCTTTTCAGCTATAAATAGGAGGTGACAACAAAAAGGGTTCTTGAAGTTATACCTTTTGGAAAATAAATTCTTTAGTTTTCCTTAGTTATAGAAGTATTTTCATTAGAAGTTGGCAGAACACTAGTTCTCTCTAGAATATATTGTTTTAACTCAAACTATTGTTGGATTGACATTCAACCTTTGTTTTAAAGTTCATTTGATATTTAAGTACAACCTGTTTGGAATAAAATTTGAAACTATGCATGATATGGCCTTTGTCAACTTCCTTCTTTATGTTTTTGTTCAGAAAAAACACTGTGTTAAGCTTAATCCGAATATTTTGTTTAGTTTATTTTCATGATGTAAGCTTATATGATAAAGTAATAGCCTGTAGAAATTAGATTATTTCCTTGAAGTTCTCTAGTTTTTAAAAGGGTTATTTTTTCTTTATATTATTATGTTTTAAGAGGAAGGGTTTATGCAACTTTTTGAATGTTTTTCTATTAACTTTTTGAGCTTTTCTGCTTGATCGGACCTTAATCAACACATCCTACAAGGAGATTTGAAATACTGCACTATGCTTGTATTTAGCCTTTGTTTCTCATTCTCTTCCCAACAATGAAGGGTTGTAGCATTCTGTTTCTAATATATCATTCATAAAAACAAAATTTGGTTTTTGAAATGTTGTAAAAGCATTGGCGCATCACCATTTTTTATGTTTATATTTACATTTTCTTCTACCCTTTTTCCCAAACTCAAAGAAGAGTAAAGTTTCTATAAAAATCCCGAAGGTATTTAGTGAGGAAAAAATTGGTCCCCCACTCACTGAATTTCCCATAAGGTTATCAGAGAGGTGCAAGATTTGATGATCAACAATTCTTTTTCTTGCACGCCTTGTGGGACCCATAGTTTTTTGAACATCTGATTGGAAGTTTATGTTGGAAAAACAAGGATAGACAACTAAGAGGGGGGGTGAATCAGTTGTTATGAAATCAAACTTATACAACATTAATCTACCTTAAATCTGAGATCTGATAAATAACAGTGCAAGCATAAATTAATAACACATCAGAGACACATGAACACCAATATTTTATATGTGGAAACCCTGTTAGGGGAAAAACCACGGTGGATGTTAGTCCACAAGATTATACCCTGTTAGAATTATAATGAAGAATAAAAGGGAATGCACTTGCATTTAGGCGCACTACCTAGAGAACACTGTTCAAAGGGAAGGCTCACTACCTTAAATAAAATAATTAGAGTAAATCCATTTGATGAAGTTGAACTAAGAAAATAGCTTCTACAAAAGTCTGATTACAGTTCCAGTTAGGCACATAAAAACTTCTACAAAATCTCCCACACACATTGGAAAAATCTCTAATCACAAACACCACAATCAATGCATACGTACAAAAGGGATAGAGTACGATCTAGATGCATACATGAATGTCATAGGTACATGCAAAACACATGAAATTACCATAATTTCATCCGCTTCATCCAAGAACACCATCTATAGAAACTGAATAACTATAGGAACATAGATCTTCATAACTTCCACAAATATTGATGCGAACCTCTAAAAATTTTAGACAACATACTAGAAAGATTCAACAACAAACCCTTTGAAGTGCACCTTCATATCTTCAACGTATAGAAATTTCCAACATTCTAACCTTCTCAGCTTCACTAGCTGCTAGTAATATTATTTTTACAATTTTCTCAATATCCTCAACATATACAGACTTAATCATCATCAGTGCTAATAGTGCTGACATCAATGACAACCACATATCATTAACACAACCACAACATTCAAAAATCTCCCCCTTTGGCATTGATGGCAACACATGATGTGAAAAATAATACCATCAACCCAACTAACTCTTCTCCAACAATCTCCCCATGAGATTGTGCAATCTTCATTGCTCTTCTTTCCCACATTTTTAGAATTGTTTCTCTCCCACTTTGACATAAATGACAAAGGTAAACATGCTCTGATCACAAATTTGAATCATCTTACTACTCCCCTTGAGTAGCAGCCACCAAAAAATCATTCCAGAATAGGATATGGCTATAAATTCACAGACTGATGCAAAGACCTACATCTTAGTTCTAATCAAGAGGAGAAATCACCCCTAACTTTCCTCAGAGGTACTCAAAAGTATCCTTAGGAAATGACTTGGTAAAGATATCTGCAATTTTCTCTTTGGTAGGTTTGTACTCCAATCTAGCTTCTTTGTCACTCACTTTATCTCTCAAAAAGTGATATTTGATGGATATATGCTTTGTCTTTGAATGCAACATTAGATTCTTGGAAATATTAATGTCACTTGAATTGTCACAAAATATGGCAATGGGTTCTTCATACTTAATTATGATATCTCTCAACATTTACTTCATCCAAAATACTTGTGTACAACTATTTTTAGGATATTCTGCCTCAACAATAGACAATGAAACTGAGTTCTTCTTTTTGCTTAGCCAAGATACCAACTTATTCCCTATGAAGAATGCACCGCCACTAGTACTCTTCCTATCATCCAAATCTCTTGCCCAATTAGCATAAGTGAAAGAACTTAGAATAAGATCATCATCCTTAGGATACCGAAGACCAAGATCAACTATCCCTTTCAGGTATCTAAAAATTATTTTCATAGTAGTCACATGAGACTCTTTAAGATTAGCTTGAGATCTACCAACCATGCATACAACATTCATTATATCTAGCCTAGTCTGAGTTAAATAGAGTAATCCACCAATCATTGACCTATATCTTGTTTGATTTTCTTTAGGATAATCATTAGTCTGTGTAAGTTTGCATTCAATTATCATAGGTGTACCAACTGGCTTTGAATCTTTCATGCCAAATTTTTTTAGTAACTCTTTCACATACTTAGACTAAGATATGAAAATTCCATCATCTAACTGAGTGATTTGCAACCCTGAAAAGAATTTCAACTCTCTTATCATTGACATTTCAAATTCACTTTTCATTTCATCGGCAAAATTCATACACAAATCATCATCACCTTCAAAAATAATATCATCAACAAAGACTTTAATGATTACTTATTTTTTCTGATCCAACTTGAAATATAGATTGATGTCAGCAGTACCTTTATTGAATCCAAGTTTCAAAAAGCATTTATCCAATCTAGCATACCAAGCTCTAGGATCTTTCTTAATTCCATATAGAGCTTTCTTCAATCGATATACCATAATTTATTTTTCAATCCATTGAAATCCATCTGATTGGTCAACATAGACTTCTTCTTCTAGTTCACCATTCAGAAATGCTGACTTTACATCCATTTGATAGACTTTGTAATTCTTGAAAGTAGCATAAGCAAGAAATAATTTTACCACTTCAATTATAGCAATAGGGGAAAATTTTTCTTCAAAATCAATACCTTCCATCTGCGAGTATCCTTTACAAACCACTCTTGCTTTGTTTCTGACCACTTCACTCTGCATTTCTGCTAGTTTCTGCCTCTTGATTACCTTAGTTCACCACAACAATTTGAAGTTGATTCTATGTAGCTTCTCTCCAGTAGAAATGAGGAACATTTTCTTCTAGCATCATGGTTCTAGCAATGTCTAGAACACTTTTGTTCTTTCTTTCAACAACTCCATTTTGTTGAGGGAAAAACTATGGTGGATGTTAGTCCACAAGATTATACCTTGTTAGAAGTATAATGAAGAATCAAAGGGAATTCACTTGCATTCAAGTGCAGTGCCTAGAGCACAATGCTCAAAGGGAAGGCTCACTGCCTTACATAAAAAAATAAGATTCAATCCATCTGATGAAGTTGAACTGAGAAAATAGCTTCTACAAAAAATTAATTACAATTCCCATTAGGCGCACAAAAACTTCTACAAACTCTTCCACATATATATCCACTACATGAAGTTACATCAATTATTCAGTCGGCCTCAAATAAAGAGTAAATTACAACTATCAGCCTCAATACATGAATAAATTTCAATGCGCACCAACAAAAGTCAGTCACAGCATAGTGAGGACACAAAAAAACATCTTCAAACATGCCAAACAATAAAATATTAATCTTCATGGATCTGTAACACACTAACACCATCATGTCGGCCAAGAACATGAAAAATCAAACACACATCAAAAAATTCTCTGATCACAAATACTTTGATCAATGCGGACATAAAACAAGGATAGAGTACAATCTAGAATCATCCATTAATGTCACATGTACATGCACAAACATGAAATTACCAGAATTTCATCTGCTTCATCTAAGAACACTATCTACAGAAACTGAATAATTGTAGGAACACAGATCTTCATAACTTCCACAAATCTTGATGCGACCCTTTAAAACTTTTAGAAAACATACTAGAAAGCTTCATAAACAAACCCTTTGAAGTGCACCTTCAGATCTTCAACGTACAAAACTTTCCAACATTCTAACCTTCTTAGCTTCACTGGCTACCAGTAATATTTATTTTACAATTTTCTCAATATCCTCAACATATACAACCTTAAGCATCATCAATGCTAATAGTCTTGAAATCAATGATAACCACATATCAACAACACAACCATATCATTCGACACTTTAAAATATTTCTTAAATCAGGCCAATAAAAGAAGCTAGAAATTTCATGCCTAGAGTCCAAACAAGTGTATCCTCTAGAGGCTATTTCGAGTACTCAAAGTTACCTACTTCGATACCTGATAGAAGAAGACGTACAGGTTTTCTATCACCTATAAGGAGTAATAGAGCGAGAAGTAAGAGCCTAGAATTTAGAGCCTTATCTACTCTGTCTGGAGGTTGAATTTTCCAAATAAGTATACCAATATACCCAATTCATAGGAATCTATTCTCCATGGCTCACATACCTACCCCTGCTCCTACAAATTTCATGAACTAGGATAGTGATAGTCTGCTACAACCACCCACTCCCCCATACATGTGGCCAATCATACCTGCTAATTCCCTCAAGGCTATTACAAAATTTTCTGAAGAAGACTCCAAAACCACCTCTGAACAGTCCCAAGATATAGCAGAGGTATGTAGGCTGCATAACATAGTGGAGTAAAATATTTTTTTTAGGCTATTGGCCACCTCTTTCAAAGGAAAATCTCAAGATTGGTATCAATCTTTAGCTTCCAATTCTAATTTCTCCTAGGATCAGCTCAGAGAAAGGTTGTTCGAACACTTCTCAGAGAAGGGAGATCACTCTTCATTGCTTCATCAACTAATCATTATTAAAAGAGCCCCGCAAGAAGCCATGAGCAACTTCAACACCAAGTTTCAAAAAACTTGGTAAGAATCCTAGTGACCACCCGATGCCTAACTATGATGGCATTTATTTTTTACCTCAAGTCTTTTAATTTAGACTTTGTAGTCATGATAACCTCTATGGGAGGGGATATCCTACCCAACACATATGAGTTGGTTGTGCGCATGGAGAATAGTTTGATCGAAACCTGAAAGCTTCCACCATGACCTCTGATGCTCATATTCACAAAAATCTCCAGTGGTCCTCGGGAAGAAGCTACTCCAAGAAATTTCGCTACACAAGTGACAAATTCAGCCACACCAAAATCCATGTATGTGTATCCCATTGTGCAATTGAGCACGTCAGGATCTTCCTCTCTAGTAACAAAAAATTATGATATGAAGAGTCTCATGCGGCCATTTGCTAACGAGTTAGTTCTCATCAAGTGACTACAAGTGGAAAATTTGAAGCAAGCCACTCAGACCTATCAGGGAGGGAGGCCATCCTATCAACAAAATGTGTACCAAGGATGCTCATGAGAGGAGGAGGTCAACAAACAACATCCACAAACTAGATAGTTCTGGTCACCGTGCCGCTACAAATGGTCAAAGATAACCAGAGTAAAGATTTAATCATAGGCTCGAACAACTCGACGAAAGATGAGAAAGCATGGTACTTCCCATGCAACGATAGTCACATGCCTCAAAATGCCCGATGGAAAATATGCAAAGGAGGATAGCGAAATAAAGAAGCAAGGGCGCACTCCTGAATGTGGAAGAATGTGAGTCCCCTGAAATGGAAAATGCTCGATTTAGAGCACAAATGCAAGGGATGTCCTTAGAGCAAGAACTGGATATCGTGTCGGACCAGGTGCTATTTTCATGGATGGAGGAAGAAGATGTGGTATTCACAAATGAAGCTTTGATGACTAGTGCTCTGCAAGTGCATTTAGACTACAACACAAGATCCAAAAGAAGGTTCACGAGATAATACATACAATAGGCTCTATCATGACCTCAGTTACAACAATCATAGCTACAAGAAAAGTAGGCCCCACAGGCGATTGGTTGACCTACTTAGCAACTGTGAACTCCACTGTTACGAACGAAGGAGTTGGAGAAGATACCGATCCCATTCACGATGGATTGATTTCATCTGAAGATGAGAGAGATACCACCATTTAAGCCCTAGATCCAACCAATCAGAATGCTGAATATGGTGGAACGATTGAAGAAGGCACTTGCTAACATATCCATGTGGGATGTCATATCCATTCCAGAAAATAATACATTGCTTCAGGAAGCATTAAATAAGGAATAACTTGTATCACAGATGGATACAACTTTTTCGTGTGATCAAGATAAAGGTAAAGGACTCACGTCAGACCCTCAGGCTTGAAAGCCCACAACTGATGTAAATGACACAAACAATGCAAAAGAGAAAGAGGTAAGCAAGCCAAAGCCCATGCCTTTCTTGTTAACACTTATTGTGGGAGATAAGCTTTTGCATAATAACATGAATGATTCAAGAGCTAGTACAACGGTCATGCCAAAGCAAGTGGTTGATGCCTTGAAACTTAAGTATGAGCCCCTTGAGAGAGGAATCATTCAATTATATGGGAAGAAGGTTTCGACCATCAGTTGCATTAATGATTTGTCCTTAACCCTCTCCTCATGTCCAAGTCAAATGGTCATGCAAGAAGTAGTGGCGATAGACATTCCCCCGATATTTTAGATGTGTAGAGATTTCACTCCAAATCTTGGTGGATATTTAGCACTTGATTGGTCACACCTAATATTGAGGACCAAGCATGGGGTGAAGATAAAAATACTATCTTAATATTTGCATCTAAAACACAACGGACAATGTAGTCATATTCTTTGAAGAAACACATACCTCCTTCTCAAAAAGGGATGGATATTGTGTAGAGATGCTAAAAGATGAGGAAGACATGAGTGATCTGACCCTTGAAGAAGAGGTCCTCCTCAACCAATTCATCGACTCCAACCCATTCGACAATTTTCATGCCATGAGACTGGGCACTTATGTGATCTTTGATGATGATAAAGTATTCTTGAAATTGATAAAGGATTTAGAAGGAATATGATGATCCAAAAGACAACCTTCTATGGACCCGATATTTTGATGGTGCCAAATGAAAAGCTAGTTCTGGAGCAGGTATCCGACTAATGGACCCAACAAGATCAGAGACCCTCAAGGCCTATCATTTTCAATTCTCATGCTTGAAAAATGATGCAGATTGTGAAGCCTTGGTCCATGGTCCGATTCTTGTAGAGCGAATGGGCATAAAGAGAATGCAAGCATTCAAAGATTCAGAGTTGGTTGTGAGCTAGGTCCATGGGCAAGCAGCTGTAAAGAATATAAGAATGAAATCTTATATACATTAGATATGGGATTGGATTGAGAGATTTGAATCTTTTGATGTGCAAGTCATTCCTCGATCTCAAAATAGTGTTGCTGATCAAATGGCTTCAATCGGTTCACAATTTGAACTGGTTCTCGATTCAACAACAAAGAAAAATGTAGTATAGATCATCATCTGACCAACAATTATTGACAATGATCAAAATCGGAAAGTGTTTGAGGATGATATTCAGATTGCCTCCTTTTTATAGAAATTGGGAGGGGCTTCTGACTATTCACAACGAGGAGCAGAATCTTCTAAAGAGAAGGTTATCCAGTTGAAAGGAAATAAGATTCCTTCAGGATTAATTTCCCTTGAAAATATTTTCAACTTTGAAGATGCAAGAAATAGCAAACCAATATTCACTATAGATGTGAGGGATTATGAATAAATTGATGTCGAAAGTGACAAAAAGTTAAAAGTTGGAAGGGATATTCCATAGAAGGATAACGAAAGACTAAAAGGTATGTGTTTTAGATATGATGGGGTCATAGCATGGACCTGTGATGATCTTAGAGGGTATGATATGGGCATAATTCAACATACTATTGACTTGTATGAAGGATCAAAGCTCATCCAAAAAAAAAAGACCATTCAATCCGAAGGTCGAAGCATTGATGGCACAAGAGCTTACCAAATGAATTGAATCAATAATCGTATATTCGATTAAGCATTCCACCTAGGTGTCTAATTTGGTACCAGTTTGGAAAAAGAATGGCAATATCAAAATTTGTGTTAATTTCAAATATTTGAATAAAGCATCGATCAAAGACCACTACCCTGTGCCATCAATGGAGTAGATACTACAAACTATGGCCGGATCGCAGATGTTCTCATTTCTCAATAATTTTTTGGGTTATAACCAAATATATGTAAAGGAATGTTACCAACTGTGAACCCCTAAACCTGCAAATGCACAAAGATGACAAACATTGTTACTGGTAGATCAAAATGCATGCAAAGAGTGAGGGATTCCCCATAAAATCCATCTATTTAAACTAGTATTAGGAAATGAAGAACAAAACTTAGATAATATCAAGATAAATCCTAATCTAGCCAATAGAATGATGATCTTATGGGGGAATTGGTGCCAATGATGTGTTGCAATTGGCCCTTTCCCAATTCCTAAGTAGCAATGATATGTGAATTTTGAAATGGTCAAATCTCCAAAGAGATTTGAGCATAACTTTGGTGCAAATATGAAAATATGAGGAATGTATGGATGAAATGAGAAAAATTAGTTCTCAATTGTAGAGAGTAACTTTGCATATGAATTGTGGATGAAGATTGAGGAGAAGAGGCTCCAATTTATAGATTCAAATCTTGGAAGAGATAGTGGAAATAAGCAATGTGGGACAAAAGATAATCCAATGGCATTGTGCCACTTGTCCAAATGTGATTGGAGGAGGAATGAATACATTTTGGCCAAAGTGCCAATAAATGCAATTAGGTGGCATTTCAAATTTGAGAAATGACATGTTGAAGAGGGAAAGGGAATGAAGTTAATGTCACTTGGCTCAAGGTCAAGGACATGTAAGAGGAATTGAATGCCTTGTTGGAAGGACCAAGTCTACTTGGCCTTTTTGAATTCAAATGAGGGAATATTCCCTTTTGATGCTTTGTGAGGGAAAATAGAGAATTTAATAAATCAAAGTAATTGATTTATTGTGCAAGTTGCATTCTCTAGAGGATTTTAATGAGAGGGATTAAGTTAATCATGGATTTGATTAATTTAATGAAAAATTAGGTGATTTGATCATTTAGACTTAAATAGATGAATTAATTTAAATCAGAATTGAGAGGAAATGATTTATTAAATAAAGAATTTGATTTATTTAATCAAGAAGGAACATGTTAGATTAAATCAAATAAGGTTTAATTTATTTAATTTAATAAGAGGACTTTAAGGATTTTAATCAAATAAAATGATTTATTTAATTAAACAAGGATGTAAGGTTAATTAAATTAAATTGATTAATTTAATCACTTAAAGAGGAAGACTTAATCCGATAAATAATAATTTATTAAATTAAGAGATAGAATGTGATGAAATGTTGAGAATGTGATTTAAGAGGAAATGTTGTTAGTAATCGGGATCAGGTGTGCCAAAATGAACTTGTACATTTTCCATGTCTACATTTTGCCCCTCTTTGAAGCAATGTACTTGTTGCATTGATTCAAAGAATAGATTGCTGTGATCAAAGGTCCGAGGTTTTTTGAAATTTTTTTAGATGCTCCACTGCTACCCCAGCAGAAGGATATTGTTGGATATTGCCCCCTCGAGAGATCAGACGAAAATTTTGAATTTTTGGATGATTTCGTGAAAAAGATGACAAGGTGTCTGACAGGCCAGAAATGCCCCAAAATGCCAAAAAAATGCATTAAAATGCCAAAAGGGACACAAAATGACTCTCGGTTGGACGAAAACGGGTTCGGGGGGCCAAAACCCCCTCTAGAATGTCAAATTAGGTCAAAAGACCCTAATTTTTGAGCCTAAATAGACCTCGAGGGGTCACTTTCAAAACATTCGCACTCTTAGCCTTGAAAAAATTGACATTTGAGCTCTGAGTTTTAGACAAAATGGCGCAACGTGAGCTTCCCCTGCATGTGTCAGAGCGGGTACGGGTATATCAGTGACCAGTCGTCGCAGGACTCGTGGTATGTACCTTTATCCCACTTTTAATTTTCTCATTTTATACGCATTTATTAGGGTTTAGGTACAGTTGAGTCGGCGCGGCACGATATTGCACTACGGAAAGTTTCCAAACTGGCCTGCGCGGTCCTATATAGTGTCGCGTGTGCATAGAGTGTCGCACGACGAAGTTTGTACTTAGGGATTTTCATTTTTTTAAGTTGGCCACTTGCCCAAACAACACCACATGGGCCAATAGCTATCTAAGTCCGCCATGCGGCGTACTTTGCAAAATTTTGCTATCTAACTCCGTCACGCGGTGCAGTTTGGATACTTTCAAACTGCATCGGCTTTGCAAACAGCGCCGCTTTTGCAAACAATGCCGCTTTTTGCTATTTCAAAAGCAAAAGGCGATACAGATGCCAGATTTTTCTAGGGAAGCTGACACGGTACTTTTCCTTGCGCAGGAGACACCCGAGGTTATTCATTCGAGGGAGCACCGACGGCCAGTACTTGAGTGATTGGGTGATATGCACATATTTCTCCAGGAGCAGCTTGGAATGCTTGGTCTATGCTTTGTTTCCTACATCCCTCCTATGAGAGCACATCTAGGTATGATGCATGTCCTAGCCGAGCGGTGGCATAGCGAGACCTCATCTTTTCACCTTCCCACTGGTGACACCACTATCACTCTTGAGGATGTCTGGCGCATCCTATGACTACCCATTCATGGAGAGTGAGTGATTTATGATTTGGAGGAGGGGAGGGATGCCTGCTTCGGTGTCATGGGTGTGATCGAGCTCATGTTATGCGATGGTCAGATAGATTTGGAGAGCTACCGGGGTATAGCCCCTACTTACAGCCTAATTGTGGCCGCCATTATTTCTGGCCTCGTAGCTCTTGATCGGCGTGGCCAATATTTTAGTCCGGGTTGGGGACTAGGATGGCAGTAGATGTGCGCTCGCCGAGTGTGCTTTTCCTGGGGACCAATATTGATGGCCTCCTTATATAGAGATTTGCATGAGTTTGCCTATTTGGAGGGTCGAGCTCTTGGGGCTGGATTGACTCTTCTTCATGTTTGTGCATTTGAGCGGATTCCAGTGCTTCGCCCATTTGTGATACCGGTTGCCTTAGATATTGATGAACCTTTGGTGTGGTGGTATGGTGAGGTGACGATTCGCTTCACCCACATGGGTATAGATGACATAGCTCACTGGTGATGGGTTCTGGATGAGATGACAGTATTTATTTGGAGGTCGTATATGGGTATGGGCCCATGGATGGATGATGCAGAGCAGCTCTTCTTTTCTCACCCGGACAGATTTATGCAAGGTCAAGAGCATATTTTGATAGAGAGATACCTTCTTGACCAGGTGGCCAGACAGTTCGGGGAGGTGCAGGATATACCCGATGCTCAGTATATAACCATCTTTGCCTACACGGTCAGGGAGACAACATGGGGACAACCCATTCCAGTAGATGAGGCAATGACCTCATTTAGGTAGTTTGTGGCTCAGCCATGGGCATATGATCAGGGGCCAGCAAATGTAGGGGTGACTCCAGCATACAGGGTATGGTTCAGGCCGCTAGTGAGATTGGTAGTTCTGGGGATAGTGCTTCCACATCACAAGCTGAGGGGTAGGTCAACAGGTAGGGGTCAGGGAGGTGTACCACCTCCTCAATAGTCACCTCCGAGGGACCATGCACAACATGTGGCAGGACAGGACAGGCAACCCCATGTGCCAACACAGTAGTAGCCAATAGTACAGTTGGCAGGATAGCTAGCGAGATAGCTCGCAGGCCAGCCAGATGCCCATGACATGTTGATTCAACAGTTATAGGGGTAGGTAAAGGCTCTGACAGCTGAGCGGGATGAGGCCTGACAACAGGTTGCTACATTGACAACAGAGAGAGACCAAGGACGATCCGAGAGGGATCAGGAGATAGGTCGGTTGAGACAATTAGAGAGTGCAACATCCACATTCTGGGGCCGATCAGTTGATATCTGAGATCATAGGGATGCTATTAGAGAGGCCGAGTACTATCGGCACCATTACCACCAGGTCATACCATTCGATCGCAGAGTGCCAGACTTTTCCCAGCAGACAGGGAGGTGTCTGACAGAGGCACATGGTGAGAGGCAGGATGGGGAGGGCAACAGCTAGCAGGGCCCACCCCCCCCTTTGATCACAGGATAGTTTGCTTCATTTTTGATACGAGCTATAGTATTTTGGCCCCATTGTATTATGTATTCGATGTACACCTGATCCGATTTTGTATCATAATAGTATTTTTTGATGATATATACGAAATGATTCACCCTTGTATGATATGTATGGTTCACATGTATGATATGCAAATGTATGATGCTTATGAGATGTATGAAATGTTTCTATTCTTATGCTTTATGTTATGCCACGTATGTAATGGATGTATTTCTTTTTGTATATTTTTCATGTTTTATGGATGTAATGCATATTAGTGATGGTAATGAATGCAAATGGTACTGGATGTAAATGATTATGGATGTAAATTATAATGTTTTCTGAAGATGCTTAGAATAACAAATTTATATTATTCTTCGAATCTTAAGATAATGATATGGTGCCATGTGTTCTAATGCTAATGATTGTGTGGATGCAGGGTGTATGCATAGGCGATATTCTGATTACTATTATGATACCATGTTAGTGTGGAAAGATGGTAGAAAGAATGCATAATTAATAAATTACTTAGGATGGAGATGGTGATTTGTATTGCTAGGAATTGGGATTTTCAAAGGGTCAATTGCATTATGCTTGATAACACACATAGGTATGATGCATCAAGGTATAAAGGACCAGGATGGCGTTTGTACCTAGTGTGATGGACCTTGACTTGACAATTAGATATGAGTATTCTTGTTCACACTTAACATACATACTTAATTTAGGATGCAGTTCAGACATTCTAAACATCTTAGCCAAAACATAGAAAAGCAAGCTTTCCTACGTGGTCAACAAGATACCTAAAATATCCTCCCTACAAACCAAACAAAATATACATGACTAAGTAATTTTACAAGCATATCCCACAAGCACAACAGATAAAAAAGATAATGATCGTTTCCCCATTTCTTTCTCTCTAAACTTGTTTTGTTTAGGCATCATCGAGAGGTCCTTGAAATGAGTGCAACATATGATAAGTCTAAATAAGACCAAGATAAAGCAAACAAACAAGCTAATGTTCTTCATACCACTAGCCAAGGCTAACTACTGTGGGGTACCTATTGCTTATGTCCATCGTAGGAAAGCTTCATCCTAGGACATGGGGTGATTAGGGTTTTGGTGAGACTGATTTGGGTGATAAGCTATTGATACTCCGAGTTGACCAACTTGTTTGCTTACTGATCTAGACTTGAGACTTTGACGATTAAGCGTTCACTTGGAAACCTGCTAAACTTGCTTCTGATTGACTCACCAAAGGGTGAAAGTGACGATTGATTTATTAGGAATGATGACCATCACAGGTGAAAGAAAGATGAAATGGATGCACCATTTTGGCTTTTTTAGATATTTTGAGGCTGGTTTTAGAATTTTTGAGATTTACGACTTGAAGGACTAACTTAAAGACCTATCATAGGGGTCTTGGGAGCTGATTCATAGATTACCCTTGCCTACGTTATACACGTAGAGACCACGTAGTTCGACTAATGACAAACTGGCCTCAAACGATGAAATGGATAAATGGATTGCCATTTTATTGCCTAAAGGACTAACTTAAGATGCAGACTAGATGGGCAATTGGATTGCCAATGCGACGAATGCCTAAGGAATGACCTAACTATCTCAGGGGATGATCAAAGATCAACCTTGCCTACGTTCAAGCTCAGAGATGACGTAGTTCGACAAGGTGAAAGACTAATAAGACTCAATGATGAAATTTTGACGATTTTACGATATTTCGACATGTTTTCAGATTTTTGAACGAATTTTTTGAATGTTTTTGATTTTTTGATGATTTTAAAGAAGATCTCGAGAATATACATGAATCCGACCCAGTGCGGACATAGGAACATGCCCCCAGTGTGGTGTGATAGACTACTTCGATGAAGGCAGGAAAAATTGACCTTAAGAATGCCAAGCAGTACTATGGTGCAACATGATATGGACACCAACTTAGGCTATGGTATGGATGCAAGTGGATGGATGGATGGATGATTTATTGAGATGCGATGGAACGAGTGATTCGTGCAGATCTTGGTAGATGGGGGGTGCTTTATTTACACTTGGTGCCTGTTTGCCAGGTTTTCACCAAGGTACTTGTCCAAAGTGCCACCAAAGTGGTTTTCACTAGAGGACAAATTTTTTCTCTTTACTATTTTCAATCCTTTTTTGATTTTTTGGATTTTGGCATTTTTTTAAAAAATTTTTGTTGTCGCCAAGATGCCTATTTACAAAGTTTTTGTCAAGGTAACCATTTTTTTAGGACTTTTTTCGATTGTGTTTGTATTTTTTGGTTTCATACCTTGCAAGTTTTTAGGCATAAAAATTTTTGAGGTGTGAACTATTCGTGGGCTCCTGCAAAGGTTCGCCTTCTAGTGTCGATAACTGATATGCCCCCGACTTGTAGCTTGTGATGATGATGAAGGGTCCCAGCCAGTTGGGTTCAAATATTTCCTTTTGTATCTGGGTTTGGCACATTCTTTTGGTTTTCTTTCAGCACAAGGTCACCAACTTGGAAAGTGCGTTGCCTGATCTTCTTGTTGTAGCTTTGTTTCAGGCAGTTCTGGTAAACCTATAGATGATTCAAGGCATCCATGCACCATTCATCTAGTAATTCCAGCTCATTCAGTCTTGTAACCCTATATTCCTCATTTGTGATGAGGTTTTGTAGTGATATCCTTAGTGACAAGAGCTCAATCTCAATAGGGAGGATGGCTTCTGATCCATAGACTAGGGAGAATGGGGTGGTGCCTGTTGGTGTGTGAATGCTGGTGCAGTAGGCCCATAAGGTGAGATTTAGCTGCAGATGTCAGTCATGACTAGAGTCCTTTACTATTTTCTTGAGGATTTT
Organism: Sequoiadendron giganteum; assembly: GCA_007115665.2. Lineage (NCBI taxonomy): Eukaryota > Viridiplantae > Streptophyta > Pinopsida > Cupressales > Cupressaceae > Sequoiadendron > Sequoiadendron giganteum. The sequence continues at coordinate 133,589,940 of CM021102.1, read as the reverse complement.
TATAATGGTTTTATTTGTGGCTTCTGCTTGGCCATTGCCTTGTGGATAGTATGGGGTGGAAAAACAGTGCTAGATTTTGAATTTTTCACATAAATCTCGAATATCCTAATTCTTGAAGGGTGTCCCGTTATCAGAGATAATGGATTGAGGAACACCGTATCATAAAATGAGGTAGTTCAGGATGAATTTGGATATTTGTTTTCCCATGATGTAGGTCATGGGAATTGCTTCGACCCACTTTGTGAAATAGTCGGTGGCAGTGATTATGAACTTGTGGCCATTGGATGAGGTGGGTGAAATTTTACCAATGAGATTGAGCCCCCACTGTGAAAAGGGCCAAGGTGTAATGATGGGGTGCAGTTCTTGAGCTGGTGCATGAACCAGGTCTCCATGCTGTTGGCAGAATAGACAATTTTTGACAAGGTTATGTGCCTCTCTCTCCATTGTCGGCCAATAGTACCCAGTTCTCAGCAACTTCTTAGCCAAGGTTATACCACTTGAGTGCGAACTACACGTGCCATTGTGTACCTCAGTTAGAGTATTCAAGGCTTCCTCAGGCTTTAAATAATGTAGCAAGGTTCCATCGACACTTCTACGGAAGAGGGTCTCTCCTAGGATGACGAATCGTGAAGACCTTTTGACAAAGGTTCGCTTTAGGTTCAGGGTGATGTCAGTTGGGAGGATTCTTAATCTTAGGTAGGTGTATATGTCATGATAGCAAAGATCACCAGGACCAATGAATTCACTCGCATATTTTGACTCTGGTACATCGAATGTGGGTACAAGAAGCTATTCTACCAGGAATTTGTGTTTCGAGACGTTGCGAGGGATGTCCAATAAGGATCCGATAGTTTCCATTGCATCGGCTGCTCTGTTGTTTGTCCTTGGTATCTGCTCAAAGGTGATGTCAATGAATGATTCCTTGAGGCTTTCTACCATCTTTTTGTATGGTGCGAGCTTATCATCCTTAGTTTGGTATTCACTGTTGACTTGGTTGATGATAAGTTGTGAATCCCCATAGACTGTTAATGACACGATTCACCACTGTGCTACAATCTTGAGACCTATGGTTAAAGCCTCGTATTCTGCAATATTGTTGGTACAGGGGAATGCCAATTTATATGATCTAGGTATATAGTCTCCTTGCGGGGTGATGAAGAACACACCGGCTCCTGATCCATGCTGCGTGTGGGAGCCATCGAAGTACAATTTCTAGTGGTCGGCTGCACCAAGGTTGAAAAGGGACTCATCTGGGAATTCTGATATGAGTGGGTTGTCTATGTAAAGGGGAGCTTCTGCTAGCTGGTCCACAATGACTTGTCCCTTTATGGATTTTCTTTCTACATAATCGATATTATGTTCAGACAATATCATTACCCAGTTAGCCATTCTTCCTGTAAGCATTGCTTTTGACAATAGATACTTTAGAGGGTCTATCTTGGCAATCAACTTGATTTGGTGAGCTAGCATGTAGTGTCTGAATTTATGAGCTGCAAATACTAGTGCCAAGCAAGCCTTTTCTATTGATATGTAATTGAGCTCATGCCCTACCATTATTCTGTTGATATAGTAAATGGCCCACTCGGTTCCCTTTTCATCATGTTGAGCTAAAAGGGCGCCAAGGGCGGTTGTTGTTTCTGAGATGTATAGGATTAATGGCTTCCCGGTAATTGGTGGCATCAACATAGGTGGTGTAAGTAGATATTCCTTAATTTTGTTAAATACTTGCTCGCACTTGTCATCCCATCTGAATGCTACTCCCTTGTGGAGTAGGTGTGAATAGGCGATCTATTTATCTGCTAGTTGTGCTATGAATCTCCGGATGGACTGGAGTCTGCCTTGTAATCCTCTGAGTTGCTTTAATGTTCTTGGCACTTCCATTTCAAGGATTTCTTTTACCTTTGCAGGGTCCACCTCTATCCCTCTCATTGAAACTATGTATCCCAACAGCTTTCCTGATTGTACCCCAAAGACACACTTCTTCGGGTTGAGTCTGACCTTGTATTGTTCTAGTCTATCAAAGATTGCACTTAGAGTTGCTATGTGATCTTGACTCTTCTTTTATTTGGCCAATATGTCATCCACATAATCTTTGACTATTTTATGGATCATGTCGTGGAAGATTAGTGTCATGGCTCTTTGATATGTAGCTCCTGCATTTTTAAACCCAAACGGCATCACATTCCAGCAATAAGTGCCCCAAGGACATGTAAAGGTTGTTTTATGTTGGTCCTCATTTGCTATTGTTATCTGATTGTACCCTGAGAAACTGTCCATTAGGGACAACATCTCATGTTCGGCCATCATGTCCACTATCATGTCAATGTTGGGTAGGTGGAAAATAATCCTTAGGACATACTTTGTTTAGGTCTCTAAAATCTGTGTAGATGCGAATGCCCCCTTCTGATTTTGAGACAGGTACAAGATTTGATACCCATTCTGGATAGTCAATTGGGCGTATGAAGCCAACATCCAAAAGTTTCTGTAGCTCAATTTTGATGAGCAAGGCTATTTGTGGGTGCATCTTCCTTAGCTTTTGTCTGACTGGTTTTGCTCCAGGGTAAACAGCCAAGTGATGAACCACTACTTCAGGATCCAGACCTGGCATGTCAGCATAGGTCCATGCAAAATTTACCTTTCTTTCTTTCAGGAATGCTGCCAATAGTTCCTATTCCTTTGTTAGGACCGACTCAACATAGAAGGTGATTTGTGGTTCTGATTTTGTTCCTAAGTTGACTAAGTTGCATTGTTTTGCCAACACTGCTGATTTCTCCTAATGTAGAGTAGTAGGGGGAGATTGAATCCTTCATCCTCCGGCACCTCAGAGAGGTTTTCACCATTGGATGCATCCTTTATTTTTACTATTTTATGGTTAGAGAGTGTCACACTGTAGTTTTCACTCCATAACTTTGGGCTTATTCTTGATATTTTTCTTTTGCGACTGAAAGATTCAATCATCTCCCCATAGTATGCTTGTGTGTCTAATGTGATGTTAAATCCAGCCTTATGGTCTCCACACAGAATTGTATCCCTTAGTCCCATGAATTATGAGAGTGCCTCATCATTTTTGAATGAGTCTAGAATCGGTGGTCCCCGTTGGTCATGTTCGATGAGTTGGGAGTGTAGTAAGGTGATTTGGTGGGTTGGTTGTTTTGAATCAGCTATGGAGGCACTTGTCATTAATAAGGTGGAATATTCGAAAAGCCTAGGGATACCTGCTATGGTATCATCATCGTCACTACTGGGACAAACATCAGTGACGTCAAAGGTGTAATTATTGAGTGGGATACCTAAGCAAACAGGTGGTCTAGGAGTGGTTGTTGTTACCTGAGGAGAGGACCTGACTGCCCTTCTAGGAGTACCTCTGCCATGTACAGTTATACTCGGAGGAGTATACCCTAGGCCAATGTTCTGCATTCTTCTTTCTACAATGATGGGCTCCAACTGTCCATCATTATTTCTTCCTAGGCTCTCATTCCTATTATAGCCCATACCAAACATCATTTGTAACCCTCTGTTAGTTTCCTCCATGGGTAGGTTGGGAGCAAGTCTTCCATCTTGGTATAGCTTGTTTGAGATATCCCCCTCATCTACATTCTCCCGATTGAGATCCCCCCAGTGGTGGAATCCAGAGGGTTCTGCTCTAACCAGGCGGATAGGTGTTTGAACTGGCTGGGGTTGTCCATGCGACCTAGGAGATTGTGGTAACTCTCCTACAACAAATCAATTTCTCTTCATTCTATAGTCACCGCATCCACTGTCTTCGATCATGCCTTTGATTTCGGATATGTCAGGGATGGCAGGTGTCTCTCTCACAGAAGTGGAGGCGAGATTGGCTAGGTCTATGTATGAAGTAGATGGTCCTTCATCATTTTTGGGCACTTGGGGAATCTTATAAAACTTGGCTTCCAAGTTTTTGCAGTAGGAAAAAGGTTTAGGGTCCCCATATATATTGACCTCCTGATTTTGATATGAGAATTTAATGCACTGGTGATAGGTCGAGACCACTACCTTCATTCCATGGATCCATGGGCATCCCAAGAGGATGTTGTACGGTAGGTCAAGGTCAGGGACCTGACAGGTGGTTTCCATGGTTGTCGGCCCCACTTGAATGGGGATTTTGATAGTACCCTAAGATACTCTTTCTTGGTCGTCATATGCCCTTATTGTGATGTTTTTGTTCTTATTGATGGAATCCTTGGTGAATCCCAATTTCTTTATGAGTTTTAAAGAACAAATATTAAGGCTTGCACCTCCATCTACCAAGACTCGTCTGACTTTCTTTTTGTGGATTAGGACTTGGAGGTGGAGTGCACAGTTATGAGATGGTTGTGGAGGGAAATCGTGATTCGAAAATGTAATGAGATTTGGGGTAATGATGTTACCCACCATAGCCTGGAATTGCTTTGAGTCGAGGGTGGCAACGACGGTAGACGTAACTAGTGCTTCATCAAGGATCTTCCTATGGGCGATGAAGATTTTTAATAGTTCCATGATGGAGATTTGGGCAGGTGTTCTTTTTAACTGGTCAATAACATTGTAATCATAGGGGATGGCCTTTGTACTAGTAATGGGGGTCTTAGCAGGTGCCTCGGCAATGGTAACCTTTCCGCCTTGTGTGGTGACTCCACAGTCATTGTTGGCTCCCTTGATATTTATTACGGTGACCATTTCATCGACGCATCCAACTATCTCCTCGTATACTAGATTAGCACTAGCATACTTTTTATTGCCCTTATTATTCCCTTGATTATTTCCTTGATTGTACCCCTGGTTATGGTTCGGCATCAGATTCGTGTATATCTTTAGGTCTTGGTTTCTAGTTGGCTGCTCGATGTTGATGACCTTATCCTCAATGAGGTCTTGGATGATGTTTTTGAGTCTCATGCAATTGGTAGTGGTGTGTCCTTTAACTTTGTGGAAGTCACAAAGGAGGTTCTCATTATACCATGGTGGCTTGGTCATGGGTTCCATGTACTGCTCTGAGTTAGAAACTTTGATTAGATTCTCCTTGACCAATTTTTTCATTATGGATTCAATCGATTCTCCAAGAGCTGTGAATTTCCACTTGGGAGGATACTTGTTGCGGGGAGGTGGTCCTCCTTCATTTCCCACATTATTGATTTGATTGGTGGAAGATGGTTGTGGCTATGCTACTACCGCATTAGTTTGTACATTGTTGTGATTATGATTTTACGGTTGATGATGGTTCTGGGTATTCTTCTTAGGGGCACTAATGACCACTCTAGCATCAACCTCGCTGTCGTTCGTGATATTTTTATTCCTCAACCAGGTTCGAGGTTTATCATTGTAGTTGTTAGATAGGCGGTTATCATTGGGTGGAGTGAATGTTGGTGCGCCTCCTCACGTAGTAAGGGCTCTTTCGATTTTGAGCACCTTTGGAATCAATTGATCGTACGATGTGATGCACTGCATGTTTAGGTAGAATGCTAAGTTTTCATCTAGATTAGCTATGATGGTGCAAACTTGTTGTCCCTCTGGCATGGTCCACTTGCTCTGATTCACCTTGGATCACCATCTTTGCAAGAAGGATGCGAATAGTTCTTCCAAACTAACATCCACACCCATGTTGAAAGCATCATTTTTAAGGAAAGCCTCCACTATTTCCTCGAATGTTTTAATGCCCATGGGTAGGCGAGAAAACCATTCCATGGCTGGACCACTCAGGCTTCGCGGGAAGATTCACATTAGTTATGTGTCATCATATGTGACCTCCATGCAGTGCACCTGAAATTCCCTGACGTGGTTTTCAGGGTTTCTCGTTCCATTGTATTTGTCAAATTTGGGGATCTTGAATCCCTTTGGGAAAGGTACCATGGTGAGACTTCTATCGAATAGATAAGGGCACAAATTGCCCGGTGTCCTTGTGGTTTTTCCTACTTGTAAGTCCAACACTTGCTGCCAAAGCAGTTTGATCTGTGTTGCAACATCTTTGCTTGAATCGAGAGGTGGGATGAATGAGTTGTGAGGTGTTCAAGGTGTTTGATGACTGGGAAGAGTACTGGTGGGCATTTGCTGCAAGCTTGGTTGTGCATTCAAAGCCTGATGGTATGCCTGCATTTACATCAACAACGCTTGTTGTTGGTCCATCTGCTATTGTTCCCATGAAGCCTGTTGTTGATCAATCTGCTATTGAGCTAGTAAAAATTGCTGTTGGTCTAGCTGTTGTTGCGCCAACAAAGTTTGTTGTTGGTTGAGCTATTGTTGTGCCAACAAAGCTTGTTGTTTAGCTTGTTGTTGTGCTTGAAAGTCTTGTAGGGCTTGTTGGTAGGCTTGCAGGTGGATTGCTTGCAACTGCACTTGGTACTATGCTTGTTCTTGTGCTTGGGCTTGAGCTTGTGCTTGGGCTTGGTCTTGAGCTTGCGCTTGGGCTTGTGCTTGGACTTGAGCTTGCACTTGGGCTTGACCTTGTGCTTGCGCTTGGGCTTGAGCTTGTGCTTGCGCTTGGGCTTGTGCTTGTACTTGCTGCTGTTGCTTGAGTACTCTTTATTGGTTAGCCTTTTGGAGAGTTTGGATTAAGGTAATGAATGAGTTTTCTGAGTTGGCTTTTGGTGGGATTGGTTGTGGAACAGGAATTATGCCAACCGTTGTGACAAGTGGAGGGATTATGGTAGTGATGATTGGGACTTGGGTTGTTGGAGGGGTGGTGGAGATGTTTGGTCCTTGTGAAGGCATGCTTTGGGATACTTGAGGACCAACGGATGTGTTTGTCACAGTGGCTTGGATGGTCGCCACTTGTGGCTGTGACGTTGCAGACAAAGAGATGGTTTTTGAGGTGATGTGCACATTGCCCTATTTTGAGAAGCTATCGGTATTTAGGGGAGGAAACCCTACTCTGAGTGGTGATGTGGTCACAAATGGAAATGGGGGTAGTGGTGGTAGGCTATCCTAGAAAGAAAAAGGATTAGCGACTTCAGTTCTAAATAAATCACCCTCTTCTTGTGGTAAAGAAGTGGGTATGTTTAATTGATAGGCTAGCGCGGCATGAAATGAAGATGAACCAGCGGGATTATGAAATGCTAGTGGGATGTATGGGTGCAATGGATTTTCTGGCACAAGATTATCCAGTGTGGTGGTGATAGCTACCTCTTTATTGGTCACTAGGCGGTGCTATTGTAACTCTCGAAACATAGCACTTCCTTTGTTTCCAATTGGTGAGGTTGGAGTGATGGTTGTAGTGATGTGGGCTATTTCTTGATTGATGTTTGACGTTGGGGATGCATTCGTAAGAGGCATGTCTATACTAGTGCTTGCATCAAGGTCAAAAGGGAATGGGACCCCTCCTTCCATTAATGTGTTTAAGTACTTGAACATGGCACTAACAATTTTATGGTTGTCGGGGTTTTGAACCATTTTTATCATTTCAGATTGTGTCATCCCCACATCTTCGTTCATGATGTCCTCCTCATGGCTCTCCTCTTGAGGATTTTGTGATGATAAAGGAGAGTTAGTTGGGGGATTGCTTGATCTCACAAGGTTTATTTTAGAGGTTAGCCAGCTCATGTCCACAGAAGTTGATATGTCATTGATATTCTTCATGTTCTTCTTATATTGAGATCTAGTTTGAACCATAAAAATAGGGATCGTTTGATCCTAACCTTTCGGGTTCAAAAGAGAAGAGACTAGGAAAGCCAAAGATCAAAGATGGTGGTAACGGTGATGGGTTAAATGGATGGGATGAGTGAGTGAAAACATTTTTGGAGAACTTTCGAGGGTATATGCTAAACTTGTAAGGGCTTTTGAATTGATTGATTGTGATAATTTTACTAGATGCGTTAAGTCAAACAGGATTGTTGTGAAGTTATATTCCCTAGGAAGTTGCGTTATCCTAGGGGACTTGCACAAGTGGATGAATTAGCTAAGTGTGTTAAGCCAATGTGATTTATGGACTAGTAGAGCTTTAGAAAGTTGTGTTGTCCTAAAGGTAAATTCATCCAAGAGTGTTGACTATCTTGGCTAGGTGTGTTAAGCCAAGATAGGGTGATGTTGGTTTAGCCCTCTAAATTTAGCACGAGTGATTTTTGCTAGAGTTCTCAAAAGGTTTGATGATGGGATGAGATTTGATTTTTGATGAAAAGATGGATGGGGGGGTGACGCTTTGATCCTGGACTTGAACCTAGACACAAATCTTTCTTACAAGATCTCCATGTTGAAGAACACGCTATACTTCCTATGGGAGAAAAGAAAACCTTTCAAAAAGTTTGGGATTTTGTTGACAATAAAATGCATACAATGCGGGATTATTACTTGAAGCTTTTCTGTAAAAGTTGTATACAAGTATTTCTCTGAATTCGAAAATTCTCTCAAGACGCTCCTCATGAGCTTTTAGACTAAGCTTTTTGAACTTTGGGTTTGGGATTTTAATCTTGCGGGAAGTCATTGGAAACAACACACATGAAGTTCAAATCATATTTTATCTTGGTTTAATGAGTTTCTTTTTATCAAAGACACTTGCTTGCTTAAGTTCCAAACTATATATCTAGTGTCCAACTTTCTTTCTTATCCCACAAGGTCCATTGTGTGGAAATTGAGGAGAATAGTGAAAAAGTTCCTTATGTTTATGCTTGTTGAAAATAAATGATGGTAGAATTTGTGCACTTAGAAACCTCTAGGAATATGATTCCTAGGGAGAGCAAGAGTGTCCAAATTCATCAAGAGGTATTTGTCTCGCACAAGGTGTTTAAAATTTGAAGGCCTCGTGAATGTTTGTTTTCAAATGTTTTCAAGATCAAGGAATGTATTTCTTCCAAGCACTTTCACACTCCTAGGATGATGAGGCAATATCTTGTTGGGTTCCCACTTGGATAAATCCAGCTGTGCATATCTTGTGTGAATGGCTAAATGCTTGACTACACTGGCTCCCCTCCATGGTACTCACTTATTCGGGTTAGCCAAGCATTAGTACCCATGAATCTCCCATGGCATACTTTCCATTTCCACAATAAGACCGCATGTATAACATGCGGCGGCTTCAAAGGACATCACCTTTTGCACCAACAAGATAAATAAGGTTTTGGCCTCTTTCTAAACAAAGGGTTCTAATTCGGGCATTCCATTCATGGGGGATCATCCAACATCAGCGAGAGTCCATTTCTATCCATCTCGTCGGAATAATCCTCGTGATATTGGCCTTTGTTCCAATATCCACACTTATAGCCCGGGTGGAAGTTGCTTGGCTTTAGCGTGTTCCCAGTTGGGTCGTTCCCTTAGGTGATTACTTTTTCCCACAAGGCAGGCCCTCTAAGATAAACAAAAGCGAGCTAACATATCCCGTCGTTTACACAACCTTTGTTGAAAAAAAAGGGGAAAACCTCCACAATATGTCATGCTCACACTCACATGTTTTGTTCAATTTTCGGTGCCCAAATTGAAATGTGGAGGCAATCTTTTTAACAACGTAATATTATCAAAATGTTTTTGATTCTCAAGATCGCAATGAAGCGTGAGAGAAGCGATACACATTTTAGATAATATTAATTTGTAAAAAAGATTGCAAAACATTGAGAACATTTCTTCATTTTAAACCTCAAAGCAATGACGACTTCTTTTTAAGCACCAAATTGAAGTGTGAGTTTTCCTTGTTCAATTGTTACCTTTTAAACAAAATCTAGTGTGTTTGTCTAAAGTTATTTTTAACCCTTTGACAAATTTTCAAGGGAAATTTGATTTTGTTCTTTTTAGAGCCCAATGGAAATTTAGTGTCCTAAGATCAAAGAATTTTAACAAATTTCTTAAAGAGTGTTGAAGAACACTTTAGTGTTTAAAAACACTTTATCCAACATAAGCATGGTGTCACGAAAAATTTGATTGTTCTTTTTAAAACCCAAAGTAAAGCTAGTGTTCCTAAGGTCAAAGATTTCTAACAAACTTCTTAAAAAATGTTAAAAAACACTTTTAGTGTTTAAAAAAACTTGGGCTTGGTACACATGACATCATGATGACTTCTCCCTTTGCTCCAACCTACAAAAAATGATAGAAAAACAAAGAGCAATAAAGACAGGAAATCAGATTAAAGGTTAAAAAATCCTAAATTGAAAAAACACATGTCAGTTTAAACTTTATTGTCTTCCCATGGCAGAGTTTGAAAATGCAGTGGAGTTTGGAGAAGCGATGAAGTTTGAAAGATAGGCGGCGCTATATAGTGCTGCGCGGGTGACTTTGGGCGGTGCCCTGCAGAGGTAGAGAGCGCAAAAGTGGTGCGACAGAGGCCCGTGGTGCAGTTTGGAAGCGACCTACTTTAAAATTTTGAAATTCTTAGGTAGGAAAGGTGACGCGATGGAGTTTGGAGAAGGAGCGGCACAATATAGAGCCGCGATGGTGAAGGCGGCGGAGTTAGGACCTGCGCGGCGGACTTAGGAATTTTTTAAAAAAACTGACAGGTGGGAATCCACGACAGAGTTTTGCGGATTCAATCGCGGGTTAATATGGCACCGCGGTGCTGGACACGGTGAAGTATTGCACCGTAGAGCTGAGAGTGGCACGATGTAGCACTGCGCGGGCTAGTTTTCCTATATCTGCAAGAAAATGTTAGAAACCATAGAATTTAAAAACGTGATTGAATTTTTTTATTCAATGCCCTCCTTCTAGTGCCAAAATGTGAACCCCTAAACCTGCAAATTCACAAAGATGAGAAACATGTTAGTGTTAGATCAAAATTAATGCAAAGAGTGAGGGATTCCCCATAAAATCAATCTATTTAAACTAGTATTGGGAAATGAAGAACAAAACATAAATAATATCAAGATAAATCCTAATCTAGCCAATAGAATGATGATCTTATGGGGGAATTGGTGCCAATGATGTGTTGCAATTGGCCATTTCCCAATTCCTAAGTAGCAATGATATGTGAATTTTGAAATGGTCAAATCTCCAAAGATATTTGAGGATAACTTTGGTGCAAATATGAAAATATGAGGAATGTATGGATGAAATGAGCAAAATTAGTTCTCAATTGTAGAGAGTAACTTTGCATATGAATTGTGGATGAATATTGAGGAGAAGAGGCTCCAATTTATAGATTCAAATCTTGGAAGAGATAGTGGAAATAAGAAATGTGGGACAAAAGATAATCCAATGGCATTGTGCCAATCATCCAAATGTGATTGGAGGAATGAGCACATTTTGGCCAAAGTGCCAATAAATGCAATTAGGTGGCATTTCAAATTTGAGAAATGACATGTTGAAGAGGGAAAGGGAATGAAGTTAATTTCACTTGGCTCAAGGTCAAGGACATGTAAGAGGCATTGAATGCCTTGTTGGAAGGACCAAGTCCACTTGGCCTTTTTGAATTCAAATGAGGGAATATTCCCTTTTGATGCTTTGTGAGGGAAAATAGAGAATTTAATAAATCAAAGTAATTGATTTATTGTGCAAGTTGCATTCTCTAGAGGATTTTAATGAGAGGGATTAAGTTAATCATGAATTTGATTAATTTAATGAAAAATTAGGTGATTTGACAATTTAAACTTAAATAGATGAATTAATTTAAATCTAAATTGAGAGGAAATGATTTATTAAATAAATGATTTGATTTATTTAATCAAGAAGGAACATGTTAGACTAAATCAAATAAGGTTTAATTTATTTAATTTAATAAGAGGACTTTAGGGATTTTAATCAAATAAAATGATTTATTTAATTAAACAAGGATGTAAGGTTAATTAAATTAAATTGATTAATTTAATCACTTAAAGAGGAAGACTTAATCCAGTAAATAATGATTTATTAAATTAAGAGATACAATGTGATGAAATGCTAAGAATGTGATTTAAGAGGAAACGTTGTTAGTAATCGGGATCAGGTGTGCCAAAATGAACTTGTACATTTTCCATGTCTACACCAACATAAAATAATGTTTACCACTAAGTGGGGAACATTTGCATATGCAAAGATTCCCTTCAGACTTTCAAAGGTTGGTGTGACTTTTTAGCGAGAAATGGATATTGCTTTCAATAATCAAATCATTTTAATATATTTGGATGACCTAATGGTATTTTCAAAGTCAAAGGATGAACATTTTGATCGCCTGGAGGAGTTTTTCCAGAAGTGTCGATGGTTGAAAATTTCCTTAAATCCCCAAAAATGTGTTTTTGGAGTACCCCAAGGTAAGTTACTTGGTTTTGTAGTATCAAAGGAGGGAATAGCAATAGATCCTGAAATGGCGAGATCTATAATTGAGTTACCCCTACGAGTGAATCAAAAAGGGGTGTAGTATTTTCTAGGAAAGATCAACTTTGTCAATTGGTTTATTTCAGACTTTGCAGGCATCAGAAGACCGATCATGTTGATGCTCAAGAAGAAATTAATGTTCAAATGAACCCTGAATTCAAAGAAAATTTTGAGCAAATAAAGGTATCTATCTCTACCACTACAGTGTTAGCCAACCCTGACTTTTCCAAAGATTTTTTACTCTATGTATATAGTGGTTAGCATAGCATAGCTTCTATACTCACATAGAAGGATGAGGGGAATAATGGAGAGAATCCTATCAAATTTCTCTCAAGAAATCTTAAGGGGTATGAAACCAATTATAACTTTGTTGAAAAGTAGGAATTTTCCATTGTTAAAAGCCTAAAAACATTTTAACACTTGGATTCAGCCAAAAGAATCATCATCCTAGTCACACATCCTAGTGTGCGGGAATATATCACTGAAGGTGAGATAACAGAGAAGAGAGAAAACTAGATCACCAAGATCCTAGCGTATGATGTCGATATTAGACAAACCCATCTGGTTCAAGAAAGAGGTCTATGCAAATATCTTGCTCAGGAATCAAGTTCCATAGCTAAGGAGATTGATCAAGTTTATGCAAATTAGTTCAAGTCCGATGAGTCTTGGGTGATGGATCAAACATAGTATATGCAAAAGGGATAGTACCCTACCTGTTGGAATCAAGGGAAAACTGAGAGTGGGGGGGTGAATCAGTGTTCAACAAATCTTAACTTTTATTAATCTGAAACTTATACCATTTTGTCATTACATTAAAAGAAAGATGCAAGCATTCAAAGTAAAAATTCATAACACCATAACACAATTTTTTGCATGGAAAACCTATTAGGGGAAAAACCACGATGGAGGCTAACCCACAATTTGAGTACTCAAATATAGTTGTTTACAAAAGAGAATGTACTTGCATTTAGGCACATTGCCTAGAGCTCACTGCTCAAAGAGAAAGGCTCACTGCCTTAAAAAATTTAGATTAACACCATCTGAAGGGTGAACCGAGATAGTAGCATCTAATTATTCCAAGTTACAGTTCTAATGAAGCTCATAGATTTGATTCTAGATCTGCTTCCTGATTCTACACTTTGCTCTGCTCTTTTCTACTCTTCTCATCACTTGGAGACAAATTCACACTACCACTCTGCTGAATTTTGCACCATATTCACATTTCATATATTCACTACCTTTGCACACTTCTGCACATGCCATACCTACCAAAATGATAAAATCGATCTCATATATATATCGGCTAACAAGGATTAATTCATCCATCAGTCATCTTCATAAAGTATTAAGTTACTTTCACCTTGTTGGCCAATCCACCACTAAATATTTATGCGCATCCTCCAAAGCCAGTCAAGACAAAGAGAGGACCCAAATAAAACATAATCGATCATGAAGACTTTTAATTAATTACATCTTATACATCTGCAATTACTATACATGTCGGGTCAGACTTCTAGTATAGATAATCAAAAAATTAGTGGATTGGATTTTCTAAATCATGTACAAGTGAGTGCGCATCAAAAAAATCCTTCACCAAGGTATTGAAAAAACCAACAAACCTTCCACAACTCAAGATATCTGTCCGATAAGGTATTTAGATAATATTTTATGCCTGTAACCAGATTCCTCGTTCTTTGCTCTATTTTTCTGATAGAAACCAAAATTATACTTAGGATTTCATTTAGTTTTTTTAGGTTACCATCAATGACAACACTTACAAGCCATATGCTAACAATCGCCCCCTTTGGCATTGGTGGTAACACTTAGTGAAAAATGACTAAGTGTCGAAATCATCATAGGTATACTACAAAAATAATTACTATGCTTTCTCCCCTTGATATTTATAAGCCATTCTCTCCCCATATACTGCATTCTTTTCTCCCTCTATAGGGAATTTTTCATTTCATTCTCTCCCCCTTTGACATCAATGACAAATCATGGATGTCATATGCCAAAAAAATACAAAAAGTGATATTGATAGGATAGTGACAAAACATGTGTTCAAAATCCTCAAAGCTTGAAAAATTTATCACATATATGCTGACAGTTCTTCCTCCTTTGATCAAAACTTCAAAAACTTGAGAAAAATTAACTGCAATCTTTAGAAGATTATTTGATGGTTTTTCATCACTTTCAGAAGGAATTTATTCCAAGCATATATTGTGATTCCAATGATAATGATCAAACTATTATTCTTGGAAGTCTTGTTGACAATTTCAGTTACAGATTCACGAATTATAATTGCTTCTACGAGTTTATCATCATTCCTCAATATTTCCACCATCTGCTCCAACTTGCATTTGGTTAGATCATTTTCCTTCCAAAAAGTATCTGCAAGAGTGTTCTTGGAGAGTTGAATTTTTGTGTGTGCTGACTGTAGCTCCTGGATTCTTTTCCTGATGGTGCCATCCAGATCCTAAGATATGCCAAAGATTTTACCAATGCCATTCAATTTTGTTTCAATTTGATACAACTTCTCTTTCTAATGAAGGGAAAGAGCGGGTGGATCTAATGACCCAACAATGTGGAATACATTCCCTTAACACTAATACAATAGAGGATTAGAGCATAAATAGGTTCTAATAGCTACTTAAAAAATTCATGAGATGAATACAAGAAGTAAAATAGATAATAGAATTAAGCATTCACAGATTGACACAAGATATATGTGGGAAAACTTTTTTAGGTAAAAAACCCAGCACAAAAAGTCAAGACAATTGTATTCTAGTAATAAAATAAATACATACAATGTTTAGTCCTCTCTGATCAGCTCACAACAACTCTTACTACTCTTTCTCACTGTTACAAATGTTATCTTAACATACAGTTCAAATTCTTGACATATGCAATATTATACTCGACTTATTTAGTCATACGTTGCATTCAATGTCATCAACCAATTACCGACCATCAGGTTCATGAATCTCTCATCCAATCATGCAATCGATCTACCCATGCCGATCTCTCTACATTGAGCCACCCAGGAATTAATGCCACCACCCAAATCGAGTTCTGTTCGCCAGCCTAAGTCAACCTGCACCTGCTCCAATTACTTCCTTGGTTTCCAACCATTCATCATTCTGACACTGAGCCATGTGTCCTTCCTGCATTCATGTTCACTCTTTGACTATGAGTCAAATTAGGTCAAATTGGCCCCGAGCTCATCCGAGCTCTCTAAGTCCTTACTGCTCTACTATTGAGCTAGTTTGACCTACTCGCGGTATGGCGGTGAGCTCATCCAATCTCATCGATGACTTCCCCGACCCCAGCCTGATATGCCTCCAAGCATCCACCATGCTACCGCGGCCAGGTTAAGGTCTAACTGCGGTATGGTAGTGACCGGTATGTGGAACCACTGACGGTCAAATGACACTACCATGGGAGCTGACAGTCCACCCCGCGGTAGTGCAGTGACACTCAGCCAGACCACTAGCGGTATTACCATGGCCACCGTGGTGAGCAGATTCACCGCCTGTGGTATGGTGGTAACCACCAGACCGAACCACAAGCAGTCTCATCGTGGCCACCATGGTGAAGGTCTTAACTACCCATGGTATGGCGGTAACTACCGGACTTGATTGTAGGCGGTCTCACCGCGGCCATCGCGGTGAGTGGACCCACCACCTGTGGTATGGCGGTAACCACCAAGACCATCGCCGACAGCTTCACCACGACCACCATGTTGAAGGTCTTTGCAGACCACGGTAAGGCGATAACTGCCGGACCTATCACCGCGGTATCGCCAGGGGTAGAAATAAGTCAGGTGCGGTATGGCGGTAAAGGGCAGAAAACACAAAATTTTGCCAAGTCATGAAAATAGGTGTTTCAAGCTAGAAGTTGAGACACATTTTCTTAACAAGCTCCCACTTGGTGAATACTTATAGCTCTCTCATGACTTTGAAACTTATTTACAATCATAGGCCCCAAGGCCCATCGATTTTGCACACCATCTGAACTTGTCTATGCTAACCGACTTTTTCAAAGCATTTGCAACATTCTTCAAGGTGTCGACCTTTTCCAAACTGACCTTGCCATCTTCAACCATATCCCTTACGAAGTGATATTGCACATCAATGTGCTTGGTCCTGGCATGAAAGGTTAGATTCTTTTCCGAACAAATGACACTCTGACTGTCACAGCAGATTGAAATCTACCCAGCATTAAATCCTATGTCTGAACATAAACGTCTCAGCCAAACAGCTTCCTGACCGACATGAGTTGTTGCCATGTATTTATCCTTGGTCATGGATAAAGTAACTACAGCTTGTCACTTTCTCATCCTACTGATTGCTCCACCATTAAGCATGAAGGTGTATCCACTAGTGGATCACCTACTGTCAATGTCCCCTGCCCAATCTGAATCAACATACCCATGAATGCTGAGAGTCCTCTGTGATGCAACCAAATTGCCATGGTAACATAGTGGATAATCTAAAGTCCCCTTCAAATACCTAAATACTCTCTTCATAGCATCCCAATGTGATCTTCCCAGATTTTCCATAAATCGGCTTAGAATCCCATTGCTTGGGCAATGTATGGTCTTGTACAGACCATAGCATACATTAAACTACCAACAACACTTGCATAAGGCGCATCGGTCATGTCCTCCATCTCACTAGCAGACTTTAGACAATCTTCAACAGATAGCTTCGTTCCTTGCATGATTGGAACAACTAGCTGCTTGCAATCATCCATGCTAAACCTCTCTAGAACTGTTTTCACATACTTACTTTGAATGACCCAAAGCTTTTTGCTTGTTCTATCCCTGATTATCTCGATTCCAAGAATATACCTAGCTACACCAAGATCTTTCATTTCGAGCTTTGTAGACAACTGAGATTTAAGATCAGAAATTATAGACTTGCTATTCCCAATGAATAACATATCATCCACGTATAGGGTAATACACATGATCATTCTCAGATTTATAATAAATGCAATCATCCAATTTTGATCTCACAAATCTAACTGACAACACAAACGTGTCAAATTTCTGGTACCACATTCCTAGAAGATTGCTTTAAACCATAGAGAGATTTATTTAACTTAAAGACCAGATTTTGTTTACCACTTTCAACAAAATGCTCAGGCTGGGACATGTAGATTTCTTCTTCCAGCTCACCATGGAGAAATGTTGTCTTCACATCCATCTATTCAACTTTAAAATCATTCACAATTGCCAATGACAATAAAAATCTGATGGATGTCAACTTTGCTACAGGGGAAAAGATCTCTCCATAATCAATTCCCTCAATTTGAGAAAATCCCTTTGCAACCAACCTTGCCTTATACTTCTCAACACTACCATCAAGGCCTATTTTCTTTTTGAATATCCACTTACAGCAAATAGGCTTTCGCCCTTTAGGCACTGGTACCAAATTCCAGGTTTCATTCTTTTTCAAAGACTCCATCTCTTCATTCATGGCTTGCAACCAAGAATTTGAATCAGCCATGTTGATTGCTTCTTTCACAGTCCTAGGCTCATCAATGCTGGTAATTAAAGCATAAGCACAATTCAAATTTAACAGTGAGAAACCATACCTTTCAAGTTTCCTTTTCTCTTGTGTAGATCTTCTTACAGGATGAGGTTGTTCTTCATCATCAGAACTTCCAGAGCTGCTTGAGCTCTCCTCAGTCTCAGGTACACCATGCAACTCTTCCCTTTCTAGAGTTTGGGGAATCTCAACTGTATCATTCTTCTTGTCACTTTGATCTATCTCAAGTTGTTGATCACTTACTAAAGGTTTTAGCTCACCAAATATCATGCTTATGTTGTACAAAACCTTCTTAGTAACAGGGTTCCAAAGCTTGTATCCTTTCACATCAACTCCATAGACGATGAGAATAAATTTGATAACCTTGTTATCCAATTTAGATATCTTTTCATTTGGCACATAAACATATGCCTCACAGCCAAACACATGGACATGCCTCAGAGAGGGCTTCTTAGCAGACCATGCTTCCAAAGGCATCTTACATCAACAAGAGCAGAGCAAGGAGATCTATTTATTAGATAAAATATTATAGCCACAACCTCAACCCAAAAATTTTTGTCTAGACCAGCACCACTCAGCATACTGCCTGCCTTTTCCATCAGCATCTTGTTCAACCTTTCAACAACTCCATTTTGCTGTGGAGTGTAATGCATTGTCTTATGCCTTTTAATTCCATGATCATTGCAATACCTTTCAAAATCTATAAAACAAAATTCACCACCATGTCTGTCCTCAAACATCTAATTGTCCTTCCAGTCTGATTCTCTACCAAAGATTTAAATTCTTTAAACCGACTGAACACTTCTGATTTAATTTTAAGAAAGTATACAATTTCCCTTCTCAAACAGTCATTAACAAAATAAACATAATATCTAGAATTTGATAATGAAGGAATATTAACTAGACCAAACAAACTAGACTGAACATAATCTAGTATACTAGAAGATTTACGAGGACTAGAGTAAAATGAAACATGGTGTTGTTTTCCATAGATACAATGTTCGCAAAAATCGAACTCAAAATTACAATCATTAAATCCTACAAGATTTTTATTCTTCAAGGTTTTTAAACCTTTCTCACCAATGTGACCAAGTCTATGATGCCATAGCATAGTCTTCTCAACTAGGAGTTTTACCTCCAAAGAATTTACTAACAAAGAAGTGTCTTCATCTTTCTCTACAGGAGCAGCATTACATGAATTTACAGAGGCACTGTTACAAAGAACAAGATGTGCATCAAGCTTGTACAGAGTGCCAATACGAACACCCTTAGCCAGCAACATTGCACCTCTAGCCATTTTACATCCCTTACTTGAAAAATAGGCTTCTACACCAGCATCATTTAACTTACTGACATAAAGAAGATTTCAAGCCAGGCCTGGTATGTGAAGTACACCATCAATACCTTTGACTCTCCCATCAGAAAATTGAATTCTAAATCTTCCTCTGCCAACTATCTCTAGCATTGAATCACTTGCCAGGTAAACCTTTCCACCTTCATACTCCTCGTATTTAGAGAACCATTCTCTATTGGACATCATGTGAAAGGATGCACCTAAGTCAACCAACCAGACATCATATGATGCCTAAGTTGTCAAGGATGCTACAATGAAGGCGTTTGCACCACTTTGAGAAGATTCATTATCATAAGCATTCTTCTTCTTCTCCTTCTAGTCTTTCCGGATGTGACCAGGTTTCCCGCAGTTCTAGTATCTCACCTTGAACTTTTTACCAGGAGACTTTGATCTCCCTGTAGATTTGGATTTCGACTTCTTTTTTTTCTTCTTGCTTTTCTCCTTTGGTCTACCTCAAAGAGTAAGAGCCTCTTTGGCTATCTTAGAAGACTTCCTATGCATCTCTTCAGATAACAATGAGGCAACAATGTCTTTCATCTTGAAAGTAGTGGTGGTGCTTCCAATGGCCATCACAAGATGATCCCAGCTGTCAGGTAACAAACATAATGGGAGCATGCAATGATCTTCCTCCTTAGTCTTTACACTTACAAAATCCAGCTGAGTAACACTCATATTAAATGAGTTAAGATGGTCTGCAACAGATGCACCTTTTTCCATTTTCAAGGAGTAAAACTTCTTCCTCAGGAATAACTTATTTACCAGAGACTTTCCCTGATAAATATCACCAAGCTTCTTCCATAATGAAGCTACCGACTACTCCTCATGGACATTCAAGAGTACAAAATCGGCTAGACTCAGTCTTATCAAATCTCTAGTTTTTCTATCAGCAAGATCCCAAGCCTCTTGCATTGTAATTTTTGGCTTAGTTTGAGTCACTGCTAACCAGAGGTCTCTATCCACCAGCAAGTCTTCCACTTTGATTTTCCATATCTCAAAGTTGCTACCATTAAACTTTTCAATATCTACTCTATTTGATGTACTCGCCATCTCAAATAGAAACAAGTTTTGACAATGCAATACTCCCACTGAAACAATATTAGCACAAAAAATTGAGCTTTCTCGCAAGGATAACACAACGGGCCAGGCTCTGATACCACTTGAAGGGAAAAAATGAGTGGATCTAATGACCCAATAGTGCGGAATACATTCCCTTAACACTAAAACAATAGAGGAGTAGAGCATAAATAGGTTATAATAGCTACTAAAAAACTTCATGAGATGAATACAATCAGTAAAATAGATAACATAATTAAGCATTCATAGATTGACACAAGATATACGTGGGAAAAAAATTTCAAGTAAAAAATCCACCACATAAAGTCAAGATAATTGCATTCCATTAATAAAACAATTACACACAATGTTCAGTCTTCTCTGATCAGCTCACAACAACTCTCACTACTCTTTCTCACTGTTACAAATGTTATCTTAACATACAATTCAAATTCTTGACATATGCAATATTGTACTCAAATTATTATGTCATATGTTGCATTCAATGTCATCAACCAATTGCCGACCATCAGGTTCATGAATCTCTCATCCAATCACAGAATCGATCTGCCCATGCTGATCTCTGCATTGAGCCACCCAGGCATTAATGCCACCACCCAAATCAGGTTCTATTTGCTAGCCTAAGTCACCCTACACTTGTTGCAATTACTTCTTTGGTTTCCAACCAATCATCATTCTAATATTGAGCCATGTGTCCTTCCTACACTCAATGTCTCTCTTTGACTCTGAGTCCAACTCGGTCAAACTGGCCTTGAGCTCATCTAAGCTCTCTAAGTCCTTATCGCTCTACACTGAGCTCGTTTGACATACTCGTGGTATGTCGGTGAGCTCGTCCGAGCTCACCGACCAAAACCCAACATGCCTCCAAGCATCCACCGTGCTACCACAGTGAGGTTAAGGTCTAACCATGGTATGGCGGTGACTGGTTTGTGGGACCACTGACGGTCAAACCGCGCTACCACGGGGGATGAAAGTCCACCTCATGGTATTGTGGTGGTAGTCAGCCAGATCGCTGGTGGTCTTATCATGGCCATTGCGGTCAATGGATTCACTGCCCGCGGTATGGTGGTAACCGCCGAACCCAACCGTAGGCGGTCTCACCTCAGCCACCGCAGTCAGTGGACCCACCACCAATGGTATGGTGGTAACCACCAAGGCCACTGCAGGCGGCTTCACCATGACCACTGTGGTGAAGGTCTTAACCACCTGTGGTATGGTGGTAACCACCGGACCCGACCACAGGCGGTCTCATCGCGACCACCGTGGCGAGTGGACCCACCACCTACGGTATGGCGGTAACCGCCGAGACCACCGCTGACGGCTTCACCGTGACCACCATGGTGAAGGTCTTTGGAGACCATGGTAAGGGAGTAGCTTCTGGACCTATCACCGTGGTACCACCAGGGGAAAAAACAAGTTAGGTGCGGTATGGCGGTAAAGGGCAGAAAACACAAAATTTTGCCAAGCCATGAAAAATAGGGGTTTCAAGCTGGAAGTTGAGACACATTTTCTCAGCATGTAATTTTTGACTGCATGGGGTGAATGGATGCAATAGTTGTAGATGTCAGTCATTGATTTTATGCATTGCCTTAACTCATTCATTTTCTTCTTCAGTTTGGAAAGGGATAGTTTGAATTGCTCGTTCAAGTGAGAGATAAGCTAACTAACTTCCTTTTCTTGGGATTCAAAATTCAATGTTTCTTTGCTACATTCAATCATTTCATCAAGCATAATTTTTTGTAGGATTTCCAATCTAATTTTACATTGCTCAGCATGAGCATTTAATACACTTAGAATCATGTCTTGATTATATGATGGTATAACATACCATAACCTAGCTAATTTATGCATTCCTCCTCCTAGAATAAGTTGTTGTAGCTTTTCTATTGTCAGATCATCTTCTTCCTCATTACCTTTTTCTTCTTTAGATTCATTTTACAGTGGATCCTCAGTTTCTTCATCAGATTCTTCATTCGGAATATCCACAATTTCTTTTTCTTTACCTTTTCCCTCAATTTTGGGAACTTTTCTTTTCAGAGGGCTATATTCAACAATTTCCTTACCTCTTTTTTGTCCTTTATCAATGCCATCAGAAGAGGAACCAACTTCAATTGATCTTATCAGAAGGGAAATATTGACTGAACCACACTTTTCAAGCACATTCTTAAAGAAATTTTCAAATTATAAATCCCAATTAACCAAGCTCTTAGAATAAGAGTATATTTTTTTGCATACCAGTTCATTTACCTTCCATACCACATTGTCGAGTTTCAACAAGCAATTCATGAAATACATTACCAGATATATAATCAAAGTATCAAACCTAAAAGGATAGCCTATTTCCTTTGTCAGCTGAACATTCTCCATGAGATGATCCTTTAACAACCCACATAGGTCAAAGTCCTGACCTTCAATTATCATCTTGTGAGAAATGTAGATTGCATTAGTTGATGTGGCTCCTTGTTGATTTTTGTAGAAGATATTATATGTTATTCCATGAGAAACGTACTTTGTAATAGGATTCTTGATTGTAGCAATTATCAAGGCCCTATAATCTCTGATTTTTTTGGTTAGGGTTTTGACCTTTTTGTTCCAGATAGATTTCTTCCTTGGTATATCTATGACTTTGCAAAATCTAGTTAAATTCTCAATTACCTCTTTTGAAATTATGTAAAGTTTGTCCAAAGTTAAAACATCATCATGTAATCTTCTCAATAGGAATTTCATGAGTTCCACATTCTCAAAGTATGAAAACTCACTCCACATATCAAAATTCCCATGTTTATCTTCGCTCAATTTCTTTAATTCATCAGGCAGTAACCAATTCCTCATAGACCTAATCTTTTCACTGTTATATTCATCTAGAGTGATCGACCCTTTGATTTATTCCATTTTCTTTTCGTATTTAGAGTTTGCAACTACACACCAAATTGTATGAAGAATTCAAGATTTGTTGATGAATCGATCTTACTGCTTCGTAATTTGCTCTCGAGTGCTTTCCTTCTTTCCTTCTTTGATGCAAAGTGAAAAATGATGGTTTCAACTTGTTTTTTATAGCTCGCACACATGCAATAAATACATTTTCCCTAAGTATCTGAAAGCTCTGTTTTCCCAAATAGTGACAGAATAATCTTTTACGGACCTATGAATTATCTAAATTCCCTTTTCCAAAGTTATCTAAAACTTTTGTACACCAAAACTACACCTTTTTGAATATCTTCTTCGTTCTGGTACCATCCATAGATAGGGGAGGAAATATTTTCTTGAAAAAATTCCCCTAGGCCAAGGGCCTGAAATCAATTACCGAAAGAGTTACTGGAAGAAGGTTCTGGTATGGAACCATTTCTAGCATCAGAATCATTTTTCCTTACCCATGTCTTCTTCATCTGATCTTTGATTTCATTCGTAGTCACTTTTTCTTTTCCTTTATCATTTTTCTCTCTGCCTCTGTATTCCATACCTCTTCTATCTACACTTTTGTTTCCACAAAATTTTGCAATGTGACCATACTTATTGTAGTTGTAGCACACAATGCTTTTTTGTCCTGACCAATCATTCCAATCACTTCTTGTAGATCATCATTGATTAACAACATTCCCAAGTTTCCCACATGTGTAGAATTCAACATTTTTTCTATCAACAGAGTAACTTGACACATTTCTGCATTCAATTGATTTATGACCAAACTTTTTGCAATTTAAACACTAACCAGAGAATGATGAAATTCTTGAATTCATATTACTTCTACATTGAGAAACCATATGCCCTAACTTATTACAAGAAAAATAGTATCCATTAAAATTTCGTGCACTAGGTTGTCTTACCGGATACCTTCCATTTTTGTTATGTTTGAAATTCTTTTGTCTCGATCTAGAACTTTCTCCCTTTTCATATCCAAGACCTCTCTTATCATTTCCACTCTTTTTTCCTTGATTCAATTCATCAAGTTTTATTGCACTGATCTTGAACTTTTCTTTGTATTCATTTGTAGTGAAAAGATCATTCCTAAGAGTAAAAATTTTCTTATCAAGTTATTCTTCATTGTTTTTGGTTCTTTGTAGTTCACTTTCCAACTGAGTGAATTCCCTTTTTATTTTACTGCATTCGTCAGATTTCTCTTTCAGGGTCTGAACAAGATTTTCCTCATTTTTCTTCCTTTCTTCAATCTCTTTAGTCATCTTCATCATCACAGATTCCATCTCATGTTTTAGGTTTGTATTGTCTCTAGCAAGATTTTCACATTCTTCGTTTATTTCCTTCAAGTTTTGATTCAAGTGAGAATCATCCATATTTTTGTTCTCCTTTTGTTGTATCTGATCACTGAGGTCCTTTCTTTTCTCCCTGGATTCAACAATCCGATCTTTCAATGACTGGATGAATTTCTTAGCATCTCTAAGATTTTCTTTTAGTTCTTGAACTTTTTCTTTAGAGTGATCAAGTTCATCAAGTGCCACCAGAAGCTATTGCTGAAGACTGCAAGAGTCCATCACATTCTAAGATCCAACTCAAGCTACATAACTTCTTCAGAGGAACTGTTCTTTGATACCAATTGTTTGACTCAAGGGAACATTGAGAGGGGATGTGAATCAGTGTTCAACAAATCTTAAGTTTCATTACTCTGAAACTTATACCATTATGCCATTACATTAAAAGAAAGATGCAAGAATTGAAAGGAAACATTCATAACACCATAACACACATATTTTTGTGTGGAAACCCTGTTAGGGGAAAAACCACGGTGGAGGTTTATCCACAATTTGAGTACTCAAATATAATTGTTTACAAAAGAAAATGCACTTGCATTCAAGCACACTTCTGAGAGATCGCTACTCAAAGAGAAAGGATCACTACCTTACAAAATTCAGATTAAAAACATTTGAAGGGTGAACTGAGATAGTAGCATCTACTTATGCAAAGTTACAATTCTGGTGAAGCTCATAGATTTGATTTTGGATTGGATTTTTGATTCTGCACTTTTCTCTGCGCTTTTCTGCTCTTTGCATCACTTGGAGACAAATTCACACTACCACTTTGTTGAATTTTGCACCATATTCACACTTCATATATTCGCTACCTTTGCACACTTCTCCACATGCCATACCTACCAAAATGAAAACTGATCTCATATATATCCACTAACAAGGATTAATTCATCCATTAGTCATCTTCATAAAGTATTAAGTTACTTTCATGTTGTTGGCCAAATCCACCACTAAATCTTTTTTGTGCATCCTCCAAAGTCAGTTAAGACAAAGAGAAGACCCAAACAACACTTAATCGACCATGAATAATTTTAATTAATTACATCTTATACATCCGCGATTACTATACTATTCAGGTTGGCCTTCTAGCACAGGTAATCAACAAATTAGTGCAACGGATCTTCTAGATCACGTACGAGTGAGTGCACATCAAAAAAATCCTTCACCAAGGTATTGCAAATATCACTAAAACTTCCACGAATCAATATATATGTTTGGTAAGGTGCTCAAATCAACTTTTATGCCTGTAACTAGATGCCCTATTCTTTGCTCTATTTTGTTGGTAGAAGCCAAAATTGTACTTCGGATGTCATTTAGGTTGCTTAGGTTGCCACCAATGACAACACTTACAAGCCATATGCCAACATTGCCAATCTTCCATCTCACAAAAGGTGATACTAATGATTCCAAGGCAATAGGTATGTATTAATTGAAGGTGTCTTATTTAAAAGGAATTATGATGGTGTCCTACTCTAATGGTTGAATAAGCCATAGGTGGGAAGGTTTCTTAATGAATTCTATTGTAGTCCTGAGGGTGGACATTTCTTCACCAAGACTACCACCTTAAATATAATGTGAGTAGGGTATTATTGGCCCTCCATGTTTTCCGAAGCACACCGTTTGGTGAAAAAGTGTACTCAATGCCAATATTTTGTTGGCAAGAGAAAGAATTTTTCCTTGCCATTGAGCCCAATTATAATTGAAGAACCCTTTGCTTAATGGGGTTTTGGTTTCGTTGAGATAATAAATCCTATTTCTAGTGCTGGCCATAAGTGGATCCTTACGATGACTGACTACTTCACAAGGTGGATGAAGGTTGTTGCCCTAAAAAATGCTAAATAAGGCGAGATCATCAATTTCCTTGAAGAGTTGGTAACCAGATTTGGTTCACCAAAAACCATCATATCTGATAAATCCTGATCTTTTATAGGTTCAGGGATGTCATATTTTACTATCAAACATCGGGTTTACCTAAAAAATTCATCAAACTACTACCCACAAGGAAATGGGTTAGCAAAGTCGACCAACAAGAACCTAATTAGATTAATCAAACACGTCAAGTCAAAGCAACAAAGGGATTGGCACAAGCACCTACGAGCTACTCTATGGGTAGACTAGATTACATTGAAACAAATCTTGAAAGCCTCTCCTTATGAACTGGTATATGAAAAGAGGTAGTTCTACCTATTTACATAGAGATCCCTACCTTGCAACTACTGAAAGTCTTGGAGATTGAAGAAAGTGGCGGAATGGAGGTAAGGTTGGTAGAACTCCTCAAACTCGAGGAGGATAGAGAAAAGGCTTATGTGGCCATGATCGGCCGTTAAAAAATAGTAAAGCAATGGTTCGACCAAAAGACCTTCAACCCAGATTTCAGGGAAGGGAGCTTGGTACTAAAGCACAATGAGCACACTACAAAACCAGGTCAACATACAAAATTTGAAGCGTTATGGAAGGGATTTATGTATTAGCATGTGTAAGGAAAAGAATGTGTATGAGCTAGAAGATATGGAGGGTAACGTTGTACACATACCAGTGAATGGTATTTATCAAAATTATTCCATTAATGCACAAGTTATTTTTTCACATTTATGTACCTTATGTAAATATTTTTGTAAATACATTTTAATTTTGAGAATAAGCCATGAGAGTACCACCAAGAAAGTGGAAAAGTATTGCATTATATTATATTCATTGAAATTTACAATTTAACACAAGCCCAATGCTCAAATTTAAACATAAAGCCCTCTTGAGGGTGATCCCACAATACTGGTTTACAAGTTTTGGCCAAATTGGACATTGAACTAATTTTTTCTAACTAAATCTTCACTTTCAGACACCTATAGTGGCTAAACCATGAGGAATTTGAAGATGATGCAAACTAGTGATTTGTGACTTTTTTTTTGTAGATTCTAAATATATTTTTTTCAAAAATTTTGGAATAAGATTGCACTGCTTTTTCCATCTCCTTCGAAAAATAGTTTTTTCAATAAACACCATTTTGAGTGATGCTCACCGTATAACAAAACATTTTTTCCATGAAGGAAAAAATTCTTTTTTTTTCAAATTTAGATTTTTAACTATAATATATAGTGCTTCAAATTGGTTTCATAGTTTTTTATTGAATATTTTTTCCTTAATCAAGTTTCAAAGTCAAACCAATTAACATTCAGACATAGGTAGACCGTATAACATAACTTTTTTTGTCTGTATCAAAATCATTTTTTTTTTGTTGGATCAAGGACTTCAATATCTGGTGCACTTATATTTTTCATTTTTTTTTATAATCTTCTATTTTCCACATGTGTAGAACAAAGAGCTTGCTTTTCGATGAAAAAGCTGCATTCACAAGAAATAAAAAATAAATATAATAATTAAATTAAATTTATTTAATATTATACTTTTTGGGAAGCTTATAATAAGGACTACATACTTGAAATTTTTTATTTTTCAATGAATTCATTTGATCCCCCAAAAGGTAAATCAAAAGTGGGTTTTTATCACCATTTTGATAGGTGTAAAGGAGACTCCGTTATAGGTATGGTTTAAAAATAGCAGAGTTCTATCCAAGGGGTTTTGATCTAAGGTGGTTTGGTCAAACCCTCTTCAATTGGAATTTTTCAAGGCTTAAATCATTATATTTTCCAAAAATATATTATTTGAACAAAAATCAGAATCTCCCAAAAATTTTAAACCAACATTGAGGGATCATCCTCGAGTAAACCCAAAAAGAGTCCCAAAGAAAAAAGAAGCAAAATGGAGGCAACATGCAAAAACATTAAAAGTTAGGCCTCTAGTTGTGGATACACAAGAAGGTGCCTCGTAGTCATGTTATTCTTCTTCTTTGACAAGGTGGAAGGGGGGTTAACACAAAACACATGTGGGCTTGACACAACACGAGTCTTAGTTCTCCTTGTCCTATTTGTATACCAGAAACTAGAAGTGTTTCCTCCAATCGAGCCTAGAAACATGTTCCATGCCATATTCCCCTAATAGGTAAGTGGCGAACGACAGAGACAATGAGCGATGCCCATTAAGGTCCATGGTGCAGAAGTTAGAAAAGAACGAAAATGAGGCCACATCTATCTCATAGTCAATGTGCCTGTGGATGTCCATGGCACTCGAAATACTAACACCAGGGATGGCCACTTGTAAAATTTTGTCGAGCCCTTCTAGTAGTATGGAGACAAACATCTGGTGGCACAATGCAATTATCATTGGCTTGGCGATGTTTAGGCCGAGTAGGGAGGTGATAAAGTAAGAAATGATGTTGTAGTTACTTCTCAACTGGTTTTCATCATCAATATAGTCCAGGCCGACTACCCACTTGAATGCAACGGTACCAAGGCTGTCACACTTCTTCAACGGGTGCTTAATTCTATCACAGGTGACCTTCCCCATGAAGGCATATTTTTTGCCTTCATGGTAGAAGCCAAACAAGAGTACCTAGGCCAACCAACATTCTGGTAGAGCAACAAGTGTAGTAGAATAAGAGATAGCAAGGGAAGCTCGCTAAACTTAAATGGCTATTTTTTCGAATGAACATTGTAATAAGGTGGTATCGCTATTTATAGAAAGGATGTACTAGAAATCCCAACCAATGGGAAGTCTATTTTTGGCTAGATGACAACGGAGGAAATAGCGAAGCAACCGGAGGACATGAGATGAATCATACAAAAAATATTACATAAGGTCTTAAAAATTAAATTTGGGCATTAGGAGTAAATGCTCACATAGGCCGATCATTGACATGTATCCTTTTCCATCATCAACACCAGGTAGCCCACTTATGTGAAAAGACATGGATTAACATGTTAAAATATGAAAAATTAAATGGTTGTTTCTTTTCAAAGGTACCTTACATTACTTAAGCATGTTTCTCATAACTAAAAAAATGCTCTTCAAAGAAATGAGCTCATTTTTAAAAGGAGGTGGCAGGGAGAATGTACTAATTATATTCTCACGACATTTTTGGAATTCCCAAGGGATATTGATCTCAAATGCACATGTATCCCCTTGGTGGTAGCATTTAGTGGACCAACGGTAGCAGCAAAGCCTTAATTGCATGTGTTGAAATGCACACAAGACAACTGAGAGGGGGGGTGAATTAGTTGTATCAATTCTTTCCACTTATAAACTTAAACAATTTCACTTTAACTTCAATCTGATATTAAGTGTAAACATGAAATGAAAATAATAGAAACACAATACCAGAGACACCAGATTTATGTGGAAAATCCAATGAGGGAAAAACCATGGTGAGGATTAACTCCCAATATAGATGAATGAAAATATAGATACACAGGCTCATTGTCTGAGGGTTCACTACCTAGATATGAAGGCTCACTACCCAGATTAAGGGCTCACTACCTTAGGACTCACTATTCAGAAAAGGAGGCTCACTGGCTACAAAAAATTAAAAAAGAAATAGATAAAGATCCACCACTAGGAGTTCCACACACTTCGCAACATGAATAGAAGAATATAAATACAATTAATTTTTATTGCTGCACTTCGCTCTTCCACACTTTTCTTTTCCCACTTATTTGCAGACTCTTCTCTAGCTCGAATCGAATGATGGATGGATGATCAATTCACTTCAACCTGATTCACTTATATACCATCTTCAACCTTAGAGACATTCATAAGGTCGACTATACAATTAAAAATTACCAATTCAAACAAGGTCAGCTACTCAACATTCTTGTGGTGGATAAGAATGTGAGAAGACCAATTACATATTCAATTTAAGACCCAAACACAATCTTGGATCATGCACATGCTTTCACAAATCAATGCACAAACATAATGTAACGTGTAAACACCAGGTCAGCCAAACCTAATGAAAACACCAATAAACTTGAAGTACACACATCACCAACAAGATAATCTCACACGGATGGTGCAAAACGCTTCACCAGTCATTTTACCATCTTAGAGAACAACTCAGATACATCTACAACATCTTCAACAAACTTTATTTTCAAAGAATACTTCGACAGTCCAACTGGGATAACCAGTCAGAATACCAGAGCTCTAGAGAAAACCTTCTAGAGTGCAAAAACACATAAAAATTTCCCAGAGTACAAAAAAAACCCATATAATAATCTCGCAGATCCACAAGATCTGAAACCAAATACCAGAGGAATGTGGAGCCAAAACGTTTTTCCCAGTTAACAACTAGATAACTCTGCAAACCCAGTTCACACATCGGTGAACATAACTTCTACTCTCCATCAATCCAAAAGCTGAAACTCAGAATATATAGTCCACTTAAGCTCACTAACACACCTATAAAACCTCATAGGAAAAAGATAAACACAAAGGAAGTGTGAGCCACAATACCAGATTGTTCTCAAAACACACTTCAACACTGGTTTACATCATTTCTAATTTTTCTCAAGAGAACTTGGGAAATACACAACTTGCTCAACATGTACACTGTTGACATCAATGACAACATTGATGAAAACACCATCAAACATCTCCATACTTGTATTAATCTCCCCCTTTATAATTGATGCCAACACATGATGTGAAAAACCATCAAAGATAGTAAACATGATTCTCAAGAGTGACAACCTGCTAAGCATAAAGAACACATGATCTCTCTCCCATATCCTACATGATTTTTAGAAGTGACAACTTGCCAAGCACATCATTTTCACATGATCTCTCTCCCCCTTTGACATCAATGGCAAAGGAAATTATTTCCATATAAATCTGTGTTCACTCTCCTTAAGGAGTACACCCACAACACATACTGCAACAATGCACTTCTCTACTTCCTTGAGGAATAGACCTCAATCATTAGTCCAGAACAAAGAAGTCTATGAATCCACTGGACTGATGGACCACCAGATGAATTTAGTTCAAAGAGGGAGGGGAATAAACCCGTAGCTTCCCTTTGAGATACTGAAAAGTATCCTTTAGAAGGGCCTTAGTGAATATGTCTACAACTTATTCTTTAGTAGGAACATATTCAAGTCTAGCTTCATTCCTCAGCACCTTCTCCCTCAAGAAGTGATACTTAATAGATATGTGCTTTGTTCTAGAATGCATTAATGGATTATTTGATATGTTTATAGCACTTGTATTATCACAAAATATAGCAATAGATTCATCACTCATCACACCTATGCCCATCAAAGTTTTCTTCATCCATAGTACCTGTGTATAGCAAGATGTTGCTGCAATATACTCTGCTTCTTCGATAGATAAAGAAATTGAATCTTGTTTCTTGCTCAACCATACAGCTAATCTTCCTCCAAGGAAGAATTCTCCTCCACTTGTACTCTTTTGATCATTTACAAATCTAGCCCAATCAGCATTAGTGTAGGAATTCAATGTAAAATAATTGTCCTTTGGATACCATAGCCCAAAATATGCA
This sequence comes from Sequoiadendron giganteum, assembly GCA_007115665.2. Lineage (NCBI taxonomy): Eukaryota > Viridiplantae > Streptophyta > Pinopsida > Cupressales > Cupressaceae > Sequoiadendron > Sequoiadendron giganteum. Next base: position 133,558,116 of record CM021102.1, on the reverse strand, counting down.
GTTCCTTTAAATATCTAAATATCATTTTCATAACTGTAACATGTGCTTACTTTAGTTCTGCTTAAAATCTTGCAACTAAACATACTAAATGCATAATGTCAGGTCTAGTAGCAGTAAGATACAACAATCCACCAATCATGGATCTATACTTTCTTTGATCAACTTTAGCAGATTCAACATCCTTAGTTAGCTTACAACCAGTTACTATAGGATTACAAACTGGTTTAGAGTCATCCATTCTAAAATTCTTTAAAAATTCCTTAACATATTTAGATTTTGAAATGAATATCCCTTTATTAGTCTGATTAACTTGAAGCCTAAGGAGGAAATTCAGTTCACCAATCATAGAAATTTCAAATTCTTTTTGCATCGCATAAAAAAAATTCTTACACATACCTTCATTTCCACCAAAAATCATATCATCAACATACACCACAATTATCAACATCTTAACTTTCTCAATCTTAAAGTAAAGATTGTTGTTTGTGGACCCCTTATTGAATCCCGATTTTGTGAAGTACTTATCGAACCTATCATACCAATCTCTAGGAGTTTTCTTCAGACCATATAAAGCTCATTTTAATTTACAAACCATGTCAGGTTTATCAGACAGTGAAAAACTTCTGGTTGCTCCATGTATACTTCTTCCAATTCCCCATTTAGGAACGGAGACTTGACATCCATCTAATATACCTTGAAATCTTTATGTTTTAAACATGCCAAGAACATCTGAATGGATTCCATTCTTGCTATAGATGCATAAGTTTCTTCAAAATCTATTCCTTCAATCTATGAATATACTTTACATACCAGTATTTCTTTATTCCTAACCACATCACCATCTTCATTCAATTTGTTTCTGAACACCCATTTTGAACCAATCACATTCTTGTTTGCAGGTCTAGGGACTAATTCCCAAGTCTCATTCTTCTCTATTTTTTGTAATTCTTCTTTCATTTCATTCATCCAAATTTCATCATTACATGCTTCATTCACAATCTTAGGTTCTATCTTAGAAAGTAAACACAAGTTTACCTCAACCACTTTGCTTCTTGTCTTCACTCCATTTTTGTCTACAATTATTTGATCCTCCGGATGATTTTTTTGAACATATTTAGGAGTCTTCGGTGTATTTTCCAGATTTTCTTCTTCTTCTTCTTCACTGTGTTCATTCTCTTCCTTCTCTTCTTCCTGAACTTTCTCATAGATAGGTTCACCAGGTTCAACTTCAATTATCTCCACTGGGCTATATATAGCTTCATCAACCTTCACATTAGTACTTTAAATGATTTTTTTCAGCCTTCTATTAAAACATTTGTAAGCTTTGTTGTCATTAGGATAACCAAAGAAGATTCCTTCATTACATCTAGCATCAAACTTTCCAAGATTTTCTTCATATATTCTAATGTAACATCTACTACCAAATACCTTAAAGTATTTCACAGTAGGATTCTTACCAGTCCATAACTCATAAGGAGTCTTAGTGTTGTTACACCTATTTTGAACTTTTTTAAGAATGTAAACAACAATATGTATATTTTCTCTCTAGTACACATCAACAAAATTTGATTCTTTCATCATGGTTCTAGCTGCCTCTTGTATAGTCTTGTTCTTTCTCTCAACGACTCCATTTTTTTGTGGGGTTCTAGGAGCAGAATAATGTATTTTTATGTCATGCTCTTCAAAAAATGCATTAAATTCACTGGGTGTAAAATCTCCACCTCTATCAGATTTTAAACATTTAATTATCATATTTTCCTCATTTTCTACTCTTTCCTTAAACACCTTAAATCTATCAAGATCTTGGGTTTTTTCTCTAAGAAATGTAACCCATGTCATCCTCGAGTAATCATCAATTAAAAGCATAAAGTACCTATCATCATTCAGGCTACCTGTTCTTGTAGGACCACAATGGTCTGTATGAATTAATTCAAGCATTATAGTAGAAGATTGATCTTTTCCCTTGAAATTGCTTCTTGTCTGCTTTCCCATATGAAAACTTCTACAGATTGAATCAGAAGGGTTTGTGATTCTAGGAAGATCTCTCACAACTTCTCTGGAACTAATTCTAAACCTATTATAAAAATTCACATGTCTCATTCTCCTATGCCATAGCGAACTCTCATTAATCTGTGATAAAAAATTGTCCATCACCTCCTTGAAGTTGATAGATATTTACGTGAGTTCTTCTTCTAGCTGCAACCATAGTTTCAAATCATTTTCTGATCTGACAAGTGTTATCCTAAAAAGAAAGCTTAAAACCTTTGTTGCACATCTTTCCAACACTTAAGAGATTACATCTTAAACCCTTCACATAATAAATATCATCAATATTTTGCTTTCCATCAAAACTAATCGTTCGTTTACCAACAATCTTAGCACCAGAGTCATCACTAAACATGACTATGCCTCCATCATACTTCTCAAGTTTAGTAAACTTACTTTTATCTCTAGTCATGTGATTTGAACATCCGTTGTTAATTACCCAAAAGTCTTCATCCTGTCTAGCATGAAAAGTAGTCACCAGAGTACCTTTTGTTTCATCTTTCTTGTTCTTCGGACCATATTCCTTTCCACATTTATTTTCAAGGGCTAGAAACAACTCTTCATCCTTACCTTCCTCAAGGTCTAATTCATCATAAAAAATACTTGCATCTTCTTTGTCATAATACAACTTCTTGAATTTTTTGTCCTTATCCTTTTAGTTATTATTACCATCCTTATTCTTCTTTTGTGTAGCTCTATTAGGACATCTTGATGCATAATGACCAATATTTCGACAGCTAAAACATTTAAAAGGAAACTTACCTTTGTATTTACTAGTACCTTTCTTCAATCTCCTTATTAAATTAGCTTCTAGATCTTCTGTATCATCTTCATCATCATCATCTCCTATCTTCATTGCTTTAAAGGCAATTTCAGTCTTCTCCTTTTCTCTTGCAAATTTTCTCATCCTAAATGTAGTTAGGACATGAAATAGATGTTCCTTAGTAAATGTCTTCGGATCATACTATTCTTCGAGAGTAGAAACCTTGTCACTGTAATTGTCTGGTATGGTCATCAAGATCATCTCAATTATATCCTTATCCTTCATGGTGCCACCTTGGTTCTTGATTTTGGTTGCTATAGTCTCATTTCTCTGATAATAGCTCGCAATGTCTTCTCCATCTTCCATTATGAGTTTCTCAAATTTTCACTTAACAGTTAGTTTCCTTGAAAACTTTACTCTCTCATTTCCTTCATAAATGTCTTTCAAATTTGTCCACATCTCATATGCAGTAGCCAGAGAAATAAATTTTGATCTTTTAGTTTTAGATAATGCACTAAAGATAGCAAACCTCGCTTTTTTATTCTCTTCAAAACCTGCAACCTCACTAGCAATGGAAAGACTGGCTACTGGAATCACATACTTCATCTCCACAACTTTCTAGGTATTGAAACTAATTGAAATTAGGTAACTTATCATCTTTTCTTTCTAGTCACTTTAATCAAATCCACCAAACATAGGAAGCTGCAACTTGTACGACATTTGATCTACTTCAAGAGGTTAAGCTTTTCACTCAGGAACCCGAAATATGATACCAATTATTGAAATGCACACAAGACAGATGAGAGGGGGGGTGAATTAGTTGTATCAATTCTTTCCACTTATAAACTTAATTTTTTTACTTTAACTTCAATTTATTATTAAGTGTAAACATAAAGTGCAAATAGCAAAAACACAACACAAGAGACACCATATTTATGTGGAAAACCCAATGAGGGAAAAAACATGGAGAGGATTAAATAACAATATAGTAGAATGCAAAAATGGATACATAGGCTCACTTCCTGAGGGCTCACTTCCCAGATATGAAGGCTCATTGCCCAAATTAAGGGCTCATTGCCTTAGCACTCACTATCCAGAATCAGCTCTAGAGCAAGCCTTCCAGAGTGCAAAAACACATACAACTTTTCCAGAGTATAGAAAACAAACTATATAGTAAACTCCAAGATTTGCAAGATCTAAAAACAAATACCAGAGGACTACGAAGCCAAAAAATTTCTCCCAATCAACAACCAGATAAATCTACAAACCCATTTCACACACCGGTGAATATAACTTCTACTCTCCATCAACCCAAAAGCTAAAACTCTGAATATATAGTCCACTTAAGCTCAATAAAACACCTATAAAACCTCATAGGAAAAAGATAAACACAAAGGAAGTGTAGACCACAATACCGGATTGTGTTTAGAACACACTTCAACACTGGTTTACATCATTTCTAAATTTTCTCAAGAGAACTTGGAAAATACATAACTTGATCAACCTATACAGTGTTGACAACAATGATAAGATTAATGAAAACACCATCAAAAATCTCCATACTTGCAAAAAAATGTATGTGCTAGGCAATTAACTGCACCCAAATGCATATTTTTCTAAGTAGAAAAAAGCAAGTGGTTGTTTCATTAAAGAAACTCTTTGCAAATTCTTGATACAACCATGGCGGAAACATCTATATTTGGTAGAAAGGTTGGAGCCTTGTCTAATAGGTTAGGTTACTCTGATATCTTCATGAGGAATTCATTTTCCAATGCTCTAGTTTTGAAAAAATGACAATTTGATTAGACCAAATCAGTGCAACTAGATAATCGTATCAAAAAAGAGGTTGTACAAGATTTTTCCAACAATGTTTTCGACCCAAATTTGGTGAATAACCATAAAAAACCTTAGGGAGGGGGCGTTCCAAATAATGAATCAGCATGGGTCATCTGGAAATTTCATATCTCATATTTAGAATTATCGCTTTCCACAGTTCATGTTGCCCACCATGCATCCATGCCTTGAGCTGGTAGACATATGTTTCAAGAGATTCAACAAGGAGATAGGAGTTATTATTGGAAACAAAATTAAGTTTACAATTTATAAACTATCCATAAGGGATATGTTGTGTATCCCTACAACTTTGCGCACCGAACGTTTTGATGAGGAAGATATAGAGGGTTTCTAGGATACAACACCCAAGAGGGGAAGATTTTATGAGGATGAAACAAAGGAAATATCAGAGAGAGATCACTTTTCTTTTCCTCTTGTTCACAAAAAATTCAAGAAAGCCCCATAGTTTATTTTCTTGATGTTGGCCTAAATTTATGACCTTGATGATGATGAAGAGGTCCATCCCTTTCAGATGTGCCTGGATCTTATGCTTAAAAGGGAGAAAGTTCAAAAATATTACGACTTTGTTGATGCAGTAGCTAAAGGGATGCTAGACGAATTGAGGAACTATGGTACTGAGTATAAATTCAAGTATTCTTCTTTCTTGGTTCACTTAATTTTGCATCAAAATTCTCAATTTTTGGAGAGGACTCTATCAATGTTTAGATTCGATGCAAAGGGTTTCTATCAGCTAGTTTCTAATGGACTCATGTGCCTTCAAGAATATGGTATTACTACTAGTGTTTGGAATATTTTATGAGGCCACTACTATAGGATTTTCTCCCATGCCCTCTGGGCCATTTCTCTCCCGAGGTCTTGCAATGGATGAAGACTTTGCAAACCCCGATGGGTGTTGCCACAATAATGGGTTACACTTTTTGGGACACCCTATTTTTTGTTGAAATCAAATATTTTTAGAAAATATAATGATTTAAGCCTTAAAAAGGTTCTATTTAAAGGATTTTAATTAAAGAGGGTTTGATCAAACCCACTTATATTAAACCCCCTTGGAAGGAAACTCGCTAGTTTTAAACCATGCCTATAATGGAGTCTCCTCTACACCTATCAAAATGTTGATAAAAAACCACTTTTGATTTACCTTTTAGGGGATCAAATTAATTCATTTAAAATTTATCTTTTGTAAACATGTAATAATTATTATAAGCTTCCCAAAAAGTATAATTTTAAATATATTTAATTTTATTATTATTTTTTTTTTTCTTTTGAATGTAGGTTTTTCAATGAACATCGAGGTCTTTGTTTCACACATACGAAAAATAGGAAATGAGAGAAAAAATTCTAAAAAATACATGTACACTAGATATTGATGTCCTTATTCCAACAAAATAATAATAAGTTAATTCAAATGCATACAAAAGAAGTTATGCAACTGAAAGTATAATATATCAAAATTATAATTACTCTGACTTATACAATTAATTAAAATATATATATGCAACAAAAAACTATGAAAAATTATCCATCCACTAGATATTGGTGTGAAAAAACTGTATTTAAAAAATTAGAATTGTATCCTTTCTATAAAAAAAGTTATGTAGCGGAAAGTAAACATCACTTTTTGAAAATGATGTTTAGCAAAAAAAATAAGTTAATAAAAATTAAATAAAATGATTCAAAATTTAATTTTTAATTTAAAAAAATATATAATTATAATCTACACACAAAATATCACAAATCACTAGTTTTCTTCATCTTCAAATTCTTAATGTTTTAGGTTCTATAGGTGTAAGAAAGTGAAAATCTGGTGAAAAATGTTGATTTCAATGTCAAGTTTGGCCAAAAAGTGTAACCTATTATTGTGGGATCACCCCGATGGATTATTTCCTAGGTGAGAATTTTACATTTATCAAATTCCATGGTTTTGTCAAGGAGCCTTTCAAACTCCCCAAGTTTGTAACCAATAGAGTTTTTACTTTGGAGGCATGTCGTCAGGAAATCCTTACCGATCACTTATGGCACCAAAAGGAACAAGAAAAATCTACACCCGCTTCCCTTTAACATTGCTAATAGTTAGGTAACACTGACAAAACAAAAGGAGAAGGGAGAGCTAACCAAAAAATTGGCAGTCTTAGGCTTGGTTTTAATTTGTGACACATGGGAATACAATCTGACAAGGAACCTCCCAACTTTGAAACATGAGAGTCAAGAGTATTTTGAGTCAAGGAGAAATCATACTAAGGAGAGGCTAGAAGTATACATCGACTTGGCCTACATACCATCCAAATGACCAACATGGATTATTTTCTATATATTGTAGGTGGAGTATTAGAGGAATTTCCCAATGGGTAAATCCATGATCACACAATTGAGGCAATTGGGATGGTTAGAAAGGAAGAAGGTATATTTCCAGAGGTTTTGACAAGAGATGAAGTGCCCCCATGCACTATTCGGATACTTGAAGCCACATGATGAAAGGTTTGATGAGGCTTACAATGAAAAGGTCGATACCGACAATAGAAATCCACAGACAAGTCAAGAGATTGAACAAGAGGAGATTTCATGAAATACTTCCCAACCCTAGGAATCAGAAAAAAGGAAAGGATCAAGGCAAATAGACTCAAAAGTCACGACCTCTGTCAGTCCATGAAGTAAAGGGAAAATGAATTGACAGTCATCGGGAAGGTCTGCTATGGTTATCAAAGGCCAAATTTTAGTGGGATCGACCGCCAAAGGATTAGAGCGTACTAGTTCGGGACATGCAAAGAGGAGGCGAGTCTAGGATCTAGGTAGGCCCAGTGTATCATCAAGAGGAGAGGAGAAGAAGAAGTGGAGTCCACTTTGCAAGGTTTTTCAACCATTACAGCCCAGGTAAGTTTCACTCCCTCTCTTCTTTCTTCCTTCGCATCTCTTGTTAATTCTCTACCCCATCTATGGGACATAATCCTCCTTCCACTGATCTCGATCTTTTTGTCCTTAATGAACCCCCATCCATTTTCAATAATGAACCTTGTGAAATAATCTTGCACGCCAAATGAGCACCATTCACCTCAACCACCATTGAATCTTTGATCGCCCTGGCAAAGGCCCCCATTAAGAGAGATGGCATCCATGTTTCTCGTCACTTCAGGTCTGTCCACTTTTGGGAAAACATCTCTACTTCTTCTCATTTCTCTTTTCGCCCCACCTGGTTTTTCCCTTGCCCAATCTGAATTTAGTATCCCACCGTTTTCCATGATTAGACTCCCATTTTCCTCCCCACATTCTCATACATCTGAGGTTTCTACTTCAAACACCCTTTTTCATCTCCATCTAGGTGCTTCCATTCTCGTGCAAAGCGTTGATACCCCTCAGAGTCTCCAAGAGAATTTTGGTGCAACCAAGCAAGCCTAACAAGCCAAAAAGCAGAAATGACAGTTAAAGAATTCCACACAACTAGCTACCAAAAAGATTGAAGCTTGCTTCAATGAAGAGAAAAATTCTATGTTGATCACTACCATGAGGCTGCTCATGTCGAAGCTTAAGGGACAAATGAAAATGGAGGATTATGAAATCAAAGCCATGGGATTGGATTTAAACAAAACCCATATGTGCAACAAGGTGGTCCTAACCAAGGCCACACAGGAGGTGGTATATACTGATTATGGAAGGCTAGACAAAAAATTGAAGAAGCATGGAGTAGAGTTGATAAATTTAAGGGAAATGATAAGTAGACTGTAGTAAAAAATTAGGGCCAGAGATGTCGAGATGGCTCACATAAGATAGATATAGAATCAAAAAGGAGAAGAAACTAAGTTGCTTAAGGAGGCCCAAAGTGAATAGGTTTAGCTATATGTTGAGGTTGAGAAGTTAAAAGTTGAGCTTTCTACTGAGCACTAGACAAATGTAGAGTACCAAGGTACTTAGGGAAACATACAAAGAGAGTTGGAGGATGCACGATCTCAGGCTTCCGACAATCTACAAAAATCCTAGGCAGAGGTGAAAAGGATAAGGCAAGATAAATAGGAGGTCATGTCTGCTCTATAGACTTATGACCAAGAAATCAGAAGGTTAAACTCTAAACAAATAAATTCCCACCAAGAGAAAATTCAAATGGAAGATAATTCAAGAGCGAGAGAGCTTCAGTTTCATTAGGAGTTAACTGTTGCACAAGGTTCTGGGACCCTCTCGATATTGAAGAAGCTGATATCCACACACTGGGAATAGATCATAGTTGTGGTTGTCATTCTCAAGCTAGTGATACAGTTTTTAAGAGATGCTTAGGAATTAAACAAAAAGGTTAGTCCACTAGATGACCAAATTCTACAAATATATGCTTCCTGAGTCGCTGAATCGTAAAATTATATTTCCAGATTGTGCATGGCTACTGATGAGGCCCTAAGAAGTGTAGGGATTCCAAATTGGAGGATTGCCTCAAGTAAAGAAAGAGAGATCATCCATATCCACAAATTTGCAAAAAAGAGCAAAGAGAGACAAGCAGTGTTGAATAGAAGGTTCGACGAGATTAAGAAAGATTTCAAGATTTTGCTTAGTTTCGGTTTGCCTCTCTTGTCTCACTGGATGGAGATCTGCTAATAGTTGAGAAGATCACAGATGCAATCAAATTTTTTTTCCAAAATTCTCTAGAGCTCCCAGGTTTAAGGCTGAAGCCCACCATTGACGAAGCCAAGCATGAGATCTTTCCCCTTTCTCATCTCTCTTATCACCTTGGAGATTTTTTTTGTAAGATGGGGAGTCGTTTCTTTTAAGGAAGTCTTTGAGATAGATCAAGCATAAACAATCTTTCACACTCTCATCCAACCCATCGATTTAGATTGGGAGGTAAAATTTTTTGACTTCCTCAAACTCTAGGAACTTTCAAAGCTCTAGGTCATTCCTCCACAAGCGAAGGCCCCCTGTGAGTTGCCGAAATTGTGAAGCAAATTTTGCCTTCGCCTCCTCTTTTTTAATTTTTGGCTTTTATACTTTTTGGATTTGGTGTTATCCATGCTTAAAAGAAAAGGTGGTTCTGAAAGATGTGGAATGCACCATGTGGTGGTGACGTGACTTTTGTCAATCGAATTCCTTTCAGGAGTGAAGCGATGATACATGTCAGCTTGGCAAGAATTTTCTCTAAGGCTATCTTCATAACTTGAAAAGTTGTCCGCCTGCTCAACATGTCATTTGTTCATTTTGAGCATTTTTTTCTTTTAAAGAAAGAAATCTTTCTGGAGTTTGTCAAAGCACGTCGGGTTTTCCTTGTTTTCAAGTTGAAAGTTTTGAGTCGACACCGTTAGTTCGAGATTGGTCAACCAGATTTTTCTAGGCTATTTTCTAGGATCTAAGTGTTTACAGAGAACAATCTTTGTTAAATACCTAAGTGACATAAATGAGGTAGTTGGGAATGAATGAGAAAATATTGTTGCGACCTAATAAAATATCTATGATGGGATCGTGAGCTATCATATGGCGACATATAGCACATTTTACTTTTGGAATGTTGACGGTGATTCTTTCCCTTTTTATCTATAAATAGGAGGTGGCAACAAAAAGAAAGGGTTCCTAAAGTTTTCCCTTTTGGAAATAAATTCTTTAGTTTTTGTTAGTTATATAAGTATTTTCATTAGAAGTTGGCAGAACACTACTTCTCTTTGGCATGTTATATTGTTTTAACTCAAACTATTGTCAGATTAGAATCTAACCTTTGTTTTAAAGTTCATTTGTTATTTACGTATGACCTGTTTGGAAGAAATTTTGAAACTGTGCAGGATGAAGCCTTTGCCAAGTTCCTTCTTTATGTTTTTGTTCAGAATAAAATATTGTGTTAAGCTTAATTCGAATAGTTTGATTAGTTGATTTTTATGCTGTAAGATTATATGATAAAGTAATAGCCTATATAAATTGGATTATTTCCTTGAACTTTTCTAGTTTTTTTAAGGGTTATTTTTTCTTCATATTATGCAATATTAAGAGGGAGGGTTTATGCAACTTTCTAAATGTTTTTTTGTTCACTTTTGTTCACTTTTATGCTTGATCAGACCTTAATGAACACTTCTTGTGGGGAGATTTGAAAGACTACATTGTTCTTGTATTTATCCTTTGTTGTTTTTTCTCTTCCCAACAATGAAGGGTTGTGGCATTCTTTTTCTAATATATCATTCATTGGAAGATAATTTGGGTTTTGAAATGTTTTAAAAGCATTGGCACATCGCCATTTTTCATGTTTTATATTTACATTTTCTTCTACCCTTTTTCCCAAACTTAGAGAAGAGCCGGATTTCTATAAAAATGTCAGAGGTATTCAGTGATGCGTAAATTGGTCCATGACTCGCTGAATTTCCCATAATGTTTTTAGAGAGGCACAAGCTTTGATGATCAACAGTCTATTTATTAGATCACATCCATAAAAAATTATCAGTTGGATCATTGTCATATTTAGTGAATAATCTTGATTAGATTGTTTCATTAAATCATAGGTGTATCTAATGTGACTTACATATTAAATCATATAATTATTACATTTAACATAGTTAATAAAATTACCTACTATTGAGTTTGACAATTATGGTATGTTCATCTAGCCTAATGCTTTGTTCCTAGTGGTGGATGCAATTGGGGCCTCTAGTGGGTTGGTCACGATGTGGAAACCATTTCTCAAAGGATCCCTAATTTTCTAAGGAATTTTTTTTTCTTAATGTTAGTTTATCTCAAAGCTTCGACCTCCAAGAGTGGGTTTTATCTAATGTCTATACACCCAATAATGTGGTCCAAAGGAGAAATACCTGGCTGGACCTGCTGAAATATAGAAATAATCTTTTGCATAATAACTAGATGGTGATAGGGGATTTCAATACCCCTCTTTCTCCCTCTAAGAAGCAGGTCCTTTTTGTATGATGGGGGTTTTACTGATTTGGACCTCGAATGAAGATCTTTTACTTGGTCAAATAAACATGCGAGGGAAAATATAATCTAGGTTTTCCTTGATCATTGTTTGGTTTCTGCCAACTAGGAGACCTCCCTTTCTTTATATTCTCTTCTTAGGATCGGTTCAAATCACACCCTACTTCTCTTGCACTAGAATACTCCTCTATTAAGGCTAAGAAGCTATTTTTCCTTGAATTAATTTGGGCGTACCATCATTAGTTTAGGGACCTGCTCTCCACTTAGTGGATTGGTTGTGGTTGTGGCTATGGCTCTGCTATGTATAATATAGCATTTAAATTCAAGAGCCTCAAAAGAAATCTGAAAGAATGGATTAGGAGTTGCTTTGGTAGCATATTAAAAAAAAAGGTCTCTCAAAGACTAACCCAAAAAGGTTCAAAAGGAGATGGATTTTTGTAGCTTAGATGAGCTGGTTTCTAAAGAAAATACCTTTCCAAGTGAAGTTCATAATATTATTGAAAAAGAGGATGTTTATTGGAAACAACAATCTAGGAATCAATGGCTTCGAGAAGGGGATAAAAACTCCAAATTCATTTACATGACGACTTCGAGACATAGGAAGAGGAATACTATCATTGAGTTGGTCCTTGATGATGGTTTAGTGCTAACTAATGAGGATGATTTGGCTCGTGTTGGTGTTTCCTTCTTCCATAACCTTCTCAACCTGCACCCAACCGATTTTCTAATGGGTGACATCCTTAATATTATTCCTCATTCTTTATCTCAACATGAGGTTGGGCTTATGGAAAGAGACACTTGGGTTGATGAGTTTCTGGAGGTTGTGTTTTACTTTAGCCCTTTTAAGGCTCTTGGGCCTGATGGTTATCCTCCTTTCTTATTCCAAATGTTTTGGGACATTGTTGGGAAGGATGTCATTGTTACGGTGGCTAATTTTCTTTCTACTAGTAATATCCTAAAATAATTCAATAATAATTTCATCATTCTCATTCCCAAGCATTCAGGGGCCAACAAATTATCTCAACTCAGGCCTATTAGCCTCTATAACACATTCTACAAAATCTACTCTAAGTTGTTGGTCAATCGCATTAAACCTCATTTGAACAAAATGATCCACCTGACTCAAAAAGGCTTTGTCTCAGGGAGGAAAATAATTGATGTTATTATAATGGTCCATGGAATCCTCCACTCCATGGCCAAAAGAAAAAATGAAAGTATGGCTCTCAAGATGGATATTTCCAAAGCCTATGATAAGGTGTCTTGGGATTTTCTATTTGAATTCCTTTACGATTAAGTTTTTTTTGGTAAATTTTGGAAACTCATTCAAGGTTGTGTCACTTCCCCCAAGTTCTCTATGATTTTCAATGGAACCCTGCAATTTGTTTTATTGACTTTAGGATGAATCCATCATTGGGACCTATCATTTTCTTATCTCTTTATTATGATGGTTGAAGTGTTAGTGTAAATATTTATTTATTACACTAGCATAAGCTAACTTAGGTCATATCAATCCTAGGATGCATTTAATCTTCTAATAATGTTGTTAGGGTTTCCTTGTTGTCACATGTTGTTAGATCAAGACACATGGCAAAATCTTAATGCATCTTGTATCTCACCCTTTCCTATATAAGGAGGGTTATTATGTCATTTGTAACATCCTTTTTACCTCATCATTTGAGAGGTCTTAATATCAAGCAAGCTCATTCTTGCATATCCTCTTGTGGAAGATTTATCATTGTTTTTGCAGGTGTTCCTAGTTATTAATCTTATTCAAGATTTCTAACATGGTATCAGAGCCCTTCCTATAAGACTTCCCAAATCTGAGGATTGAGCTATGGCTGTAAGATATTCTTTGAGGTTGTCTCCATATTAAGGTTTTCTGCAAGGTCACTTTTGGTGCATGTTGGAGGAAATATGAGCTCATATCTGAGTCTAGGGCTGTCGAGAAAGTCAGATCTGGCTTTTGCTTCATCGAAACAGAGATCGTGATACACAATTGCTGAACTGGGATTTCAAGTTCAAATTTGACAACCGACTTGCATATTTTGCATTTTTAATCAACATTGTAGGTTCCAACATGCCTTTTCATGTTTTAGGTAGCTGATTCAACCTTTGCATGTCATTTTTTGGTTGTTGGGGTCATTTTTTGTTGCTAAAGGCATCTATTTTACACTAGATCTACATCTTCTGTACATCTGCAAGAAAAAACGCCATCTGGGTTTTGTTCGCCGAATAAAAAAACCATTTGGGTACTTTTTAGTTCTTGCATGTAGTCTGTATATGTTGCAGAAACGAACTCAGAAAGCTTCAGCCATACCCCTCTCCGTTGGCAATTTCAGATTTGAAGGCAGTTTTCCAATGCTCCGTTCTTGCTCATACAAACTCCGTTTCTCATGATTTTTTTGTGCTCTATACACTAGTGTAGACGTTTTTTGGTTTTGATGCAGAAAGTTTTCAGAAATTGAAGATTCTAAGTCGTGACATTGCACGGTTCTCATTTTGGGAACTTTGAAGAAGCATAACTTTCTCATACGACCTCGTATCGAGGTGATTCATTTTTTGAAAGTGCATTCTTTTTTGAGTAGATTGAAATGGTGCTATTAGTTTTACTTGTCTAAGTTCCAATACTATAGTTTCAGTTTACACCCTATTTGTGAGGGTTTTGTAATGCATTGAAATCAAGACCACTTATTATTTCTTGCTAGTGGAAGTTGTAAATGCACTAATATAAAGTGCCAAATCATATTTTCTTGGGGGGGTTCAATGTGTTGACTCTTGTTAGCACATATTCTCTTTAAGAAACATGATTTTATGCATCATAGTTCATTATGGGGTTCTCATTTCATCCTACTTTGATCATGTTGAAATGGGGAAACTACACACAATAGAGAAATGGTATCATCACACATCTCCGATGGCTTCATTTGTTGCCAAATTTGTATAATATTGTTCTCCCTCTTGGTACTGACAATAAGAAATTTGCTTGGAATTGCAAAAGGGATCATGTCTTAGGAGTCATTGCAATGCATATTGATGTTTCCACCTTGAAAAGTGTTGATCATTATGATTTCCCTCATACTCTTTGGACTAAAATTTGGGAGATACATGGAGATCATGACATTCAGCCATTCCCAGATGATCCTATTTTAGATTATCTTGTGCCTCTTCATCTTTCTGACAGGATACCCTATGATGCAGATACTATGCGGGAGTTTGAATATTTGGAACACTTTGAATCTTCAGATGAGGATGAGGATGAAGAGGGTTCTTCCAATGCTCCTGCTTCTCCATCAGAGATAGTTGATGTACCCTCACCTTCAGTGATTTGATTACAATCAGTATCACTTTGTCTTCCTGATTGGGATTCCTATCTATCAAACATTGCATCCTTGTTTGTGGAGTCTCACATTTCAGATTTGGAGGAGATATTTGAGGGGATATCTCTCCTATTTGATGACAGTCATTGCACTCCTATTGTCAAATCATCACAGTCTTTGGATTTTGTTCAACATCTATTTTCGCATCGTCCTGATTTGTCGCCTTCTACATTGATTGGGTATGTACCTAAGTTGGTTGTGGAATCTTCATCTTCATCAAGCAAGGAGACACATGAGCAACTTTCAGAGACATCGTCAGCATTCATATACATCCATCCTTCCTTCAATTCCTATTTGGAATGGGAAGCATCTCTACACTTGCACCTGGTTTTGTTTCTTCTGAAAGGGAGACAAGTTGTTTGTCAACATTGGATCATGTTTTGTCTACATACACTTACCTTTTTTGCAGGTGATCACACATCTTGGGGGGGGCTATATTGTCTCTCTATTTCCCTCCTATGGGAGGGGGCATTGATTGTATTGTATCCATCTAATGATTCTTGTCCTTGGGAGGATGATGTTGAGTCCTCCATTCATCACCTTTCTGCATTTCATCTCCTTTTTTCAGAGAGGGGTTTTCTTCCCACTGGGTTTTCCCCTTTTCTCTATTTAGTGGGAGACTAGTTGCATTTTCATCCTATGTACATGGGTACGTAATATGGCCATCAGCCGGGACCCATCATCATCATGCATAATCATTACATTTTCATTTCCTCCCTAAGTTGCACTTATGGAGGGGTATTAGTGTAAATATTTATTTATTACACTAGCATAAGATAACTTAGGTCATATCAATCCTAGGATGCATTTAATCTTTTAATAATGTTGTTAGAGTTTCCTTGTTGTCACATGTTGTTAGATCAAGGCACATGGCAACATCTTAATGCATCTTGTATCTCACCTTTTCCTATATAAGGAGGGTTATTATATCATTTGTAACATCCTTTTTACCTCATCATTTGAGAGGTCTTAATATCAAGCAAGGTCATTCTTGCATATTCTCTTGTGGAAGATTTATCTTTGTTTTTGCAGGTGTTCCTGGTTATTAATCTTATTCAAGATTTCTAACATGAAGTCCTTGGGCATAATTGTGAATGGAAAATTTTGAATGGTACCTTATTGGGTTTTTCTCCCTCCTCTATGTCTCAACAAATCTCTCATTAAAAATTCGTTGATGACATGATTTTGTTGGGGGATGATAAACTTGTTGAGTCTAAAAGATTTATTGATGTCCTAAAAAAAATTTCTACGCCTTCTAGAGAGTGTATCAATTTCACTAAAAGTGCCATGTTTTTCATGAACGTTGAACCTTCTCTTCAAACTAGGATCTTTGGAACTCTCAACTCTTAGATTTTTTCCCTTCCCTTGATGTATCTGGGCATGCTTCTTTCTGTTGTCAAGGTGGATAATTTTTTCTGGTCTACTCTCTTGGAAAGAGTTCAATGAAATCTTGCTACTTGGAAAGGGGCTCTTCTCAACCATTTTGGTAAGCTTCTCCTTCTTAAATCCACCCTTAAAATCTTGGTTATGTACCTAATGTCTCTATATTTTATGCCTCCCATGCGGTCAAAGAAACTTCAAAAAATCCAACAAAAATTTCTTTGGTTAGGGAGCGAAGAGAGGAGAAGGTTCTCCCTGGTGAATTAGGATACTATGTGCTCTAGGAAATGTCATGGTGGCCTAGATTTGTGAAAAAATATATTGATGAATATGGCTCTTATAACTAAAATTTATTGGAAGCTTCTAAGCAGTCAAGAAGAATTGATCTCTAACCTCAAGGACAAGTACTTGCAGGGATGAAATTTCCTCTCTTTTTTGAACAATGGATTTCTTCCTAGAAGTTATTTTAATATGGAATAAACTCTTAAAGACCAAGAATTTACTCTATTTAGGCTCCTCTTGGTTGGTTAGATCGGGTAATTTGGTCTCTCCATCAGATGACAAATGACTCTCCTTGTTGGCTCTTGGTCTTCATCCAGTTTTGTCTATGATGAGGATTGACCTCTATGCTAGGTTGTGGTCTAAGGATTTTGATTATCTAGATACTTTTTTTGTTCCACTTGGATGGAATATCAACCCCAATTGGTTCAATCCCCCCTTCAGCTAGCGACTGAAGAGTTTCTTGGGAATTTTAATAATTAAAAGTTCTTTCCTTCTAACTTACCAAACTCATTGGTTTGGTTGGCTTCCAAGTATGGTATGTACTTTATTAAGACTATTCACAATATTTTTTCCAACACGTGGGATCCTCACTTTGATTGGATGTGTCTTTGGCAAAGGATTTCCCTCCCTAATTTTTTTTTTTGGTGGACAGTTTTCCACAAAAGGATCCTCAGACTTGATAACTTGTAAAAGAAAGGTTTATAGGTTTGTAATCAATATTTTTTATGTGAGAATGAATTCGAGTCTATACCCCACCTACTCTATAATTAATCCTACTCTTGGAAGGTTAGGAAAAAATACAATCTCTATTCAATGCCTATTGGTTCTGGTAGAAGGATGTTCATGGCATTTTGGAAAGCTGGTGTCCTCATGTGTCTCACCCTTTGATTGTGGAGCTCTAGTGATAATCTTTTTTCTTTAATAGGTGGGTGCTTTGGAAGGAGTACAATAATAGGGACTTTAGAGACAAAGTCCCCTTGGTTGGTGGTGACCAATGAGATTGTCAATTAGGTTGTTGAAATTAGTTTAGTCACCTCCTGTAAGCCCAAAATAAATCCTTAAAAATCGAAAGTCTCTATTGCAGCAACCTGGAACCCATCTAAGGTTCTTGACTCTCTCATCTCTCACTTTTTTGGATAGGCATAATAATCCCTGGTCCCCCTAGCCCTGGTTGCCTGAAGCTTAACTTTGATGGCTCTACCAAACATAACCCTGGTTGGGTGGGTGGGGGTGGGGTTATCCATAATCACAAGGGGAATTTAATTTTGGCTTATGCAGTCAACTTAGGGGTGCATTCATCTAGCTTTGATGAGATGGTGATGGATTTTCACAACATACAAATTTCCATGTAGGTTGGGTTGTCGAACTTAATCATTGAGAAAAATTATAGAAACATGATTCTCATATTGATGGGGAAGGCCTCTCCTTGTTGGACCCTCTAGGACCTCGTCTCTTCAACCCACAATTGTATGATTACAACTGGAAATTGTAGTAGTGTAAACATGTTTCGAAATGACAATAAATTTATTGACGCACTAGCAAATCTTGGCATCTTCAAATAAAATCTAGTAATATGGGATAATATCCTTGATTTCCTAGGTCATGTGCATGATTTAATTCACCATGATGCTAAAATATTACCAATTTGAGATTGAGATGGACAAGCTGTCAAATCTTGTTGATATTTGCCACACTTTTCATTTATGGAAAATTAATCCTTTTAAGTCATCTTTTCAAAAACACTTTAATTGGTGGCTCTAGTTTTTATCTAGTCATTTCTATATTTTATGTGGCCCTATTTTGAAGTTTGAGATTTATGTGATGGGAGGTGATTCAGTTCAAGAAGAGCCTACTAACTATGAGGTGTGGAAACAAGACAAGAAAGTCATTTTGAAACACAATAGTCTACTGAGAAGGGGGGTGAATAAGTGGATATTAAAATTCTAGCCTTCTTAAAACCTTTTTGTGAAAACTACTTTCTTTAACCCTTAATGTGCAAATATTAAGCATGTGATATATAAATATACTTAATCACACAACACATCACATAACACATGATATATGTGGAAAAACCAAGATGGGAAAAACCACAATGAGAAATGTTGCTAGGATCGACTATCCTAATCCAACCTCACAAGCAATGAATTTCAGTTACAATATTTTAGGGTAGTAACCCAAGGAAGGATCAAATCCCTTATTTAGGAGCTACAACTCCAAAGAGACACCAATCCCTTACTTTGATCACCAACTCAGTACAAATGAGGCTACAACCTCTTACAACATTACAACCTCAAACATGAATATAAAATGGTTGTGCATAAACCTGAGATGCATCAATACATACAATAATTTGTTGCACTAATTGAAGCTTACACTTTGCTACTATAGTTGTACTCTGAGCAACACATACCTTTTCTCTACACTCTTTTCTCTACTACATTCTTAGTTGTACTTCTCTCTCTATTCAACCCACAATGCACTCAAAAAATTCTCACAAAAATCACACACTTGTAGACTCAACTACATCAACAATACCTAATTTTAATCCTTCTTCATCATCCTACAATCATTACCTCAGAATTAACTACATCATCTAGATTAACCATAGCATCCTATTAGGGTTTTACATCACTTGTAAACTTCAATAGCAAGCTAATTCTTCATTGAGCTACACGTTGTCATCAAGAAATCTAATAAGGTTTATCAGATATCACAATACCAATGCATCGAGCCATGAAACATTTAATTCAATTACAAAAAAATTCCCTTCATTCTCCTTGTCAAAACCTTAAAATTTGATTTTGTATTCAATGAGTTTTTCTATCCATTCAAGAAGATTCGATCTGATCTTGATTCTTGATTTTGCGATCACCACTACAATATTTGCCACTATTTTTTGCATCAAATCTCATTTACATTGGTTGCTAGGTGTAGTTGAACCAATTAATTCTTCCTTTCTGTTAGTTACCAGTTGAAACACTTTTTACACAAATTTAGCCATTTGTGATCATCTTTGAATCTGAGACGTCGATCTCTTTCTTCGCACCACAATCCATTGGCTCTCGTTCATCATCATACCTTTAAAACATAGCCATCAAATCAAATACATCTAATTACACGTTGTCAATCTCCATTGACTCAAGATCACCATTAGATGAATCACAAAACGATTTGCATCATAGATCTCTTAATAGACGGCTTGCCATACACGGGGTTCACTAGGACATGAGTCCAAAGTTCGCTATCCTGCGGGCTCTGACAACAAGCCTTATCAGGTCTACGGGGTGTTTCCATGTGTCATCCTCATCATCACCACCTAATTCGTAACAATAATGTGAATTAGCATAATGATTAATTGTACCTCACCACCTATCATATCTATCACAATTTGTGATGTATCAGGTCCCACCAAATTCAATCACTTCCATCCAATGTAGTGCATATGTCACCTTCCACTATCTGGTCCCACCAGACATGTAGTGAGCACTATTGATTAACATGATTGATCTCAACCATTCCCCGCTGACCCCACGAGCCTTGATGAAATTTTAGTGGGGTATGCAGGTATCGTTAGATCTTTAAGACTTAATCATGCCCGTTGATCTCATCACACTTTTAGGACACCGTGAACCTAAGTAATGAGACCGGTCACAAACATTGTGTAGATACCGAAAATTGGTCTAGGCCTGTGAGTACACATTTCGACATAATTTTCTATTATCCATGGTCATGATTAAATAATGTTTATTATTTAGTTAACCTTTCTAACACATATTTCCTCTATTAATTAAATACCCCTTTTTAATTAATTCATTAATTCATAAATAACCTTTATTCAACCTGATTAATTAAATAAATCATATTTGTTTAATTGTGTCCCTAACTAATTAATTCTTCCTTCTTAATTAAATATGTATTATTTAATTAAACCCCCTTTATCTATCAATTAAATAATTTATTATTTAATTACCCCTTTATCATACTTTTCTAACTATAATTAAATATCTTTGTTTAATTATTCATTTAATCATTTTCAAAAGTCAATTAAATAAATTATCTTTAATTATTTAATTAAAGTCTCTTATTTTCTAATGTTGAATTAAATTAACATTTAATTCATTTATAATTATTTATGTTACATTCCTCTATCATTTAGTTATCTAAGTCATTCAATCACCTTCTGACTTGAGATCTATTTTTAGTTCTCCAGTTATCTCTGAATTCAACATCTGTTTATCTCTGCGAGAAGACTCTCCGTTACAACTGGTCGATTAACTAGTTCTAACTCTTGTTTGCATTCGAATGCATTAGTCTTCAAGTTCTAACTTTGGATTTTGCATACAAAGTCTATTTCTTCTATTTTTGGAGATTAAGATCCTGAACTCGTGTTCTAACTCACGTTCTAAATTAGTCTCTACCTATATTCTTTCCTGAACTCATTTTCTAACTCACATTCTAACTCACGTTCTATCTGAGACAAAACTCACATCGCATGGCATTCATCAATCTCATCCGTTGATCTCTCTTTCAATCTGAGCCGATCGTTCGAAAACCCAAAATCTATAAAATGACCTGTCATTATCATTATTCCTCCTCCCGAAATCATACACTTTTGAGAAGAGATTCATCTTTGATATTTTGCTTAGACACTCAACAAAACTATACTTGCATTCAAACACAGAAATTCGAGGGCAAGAATAATTAAAAGGAAAAATGGAGAAGAACAGTCAAGATAATTCGAAGGGATGAATGCATATTCAGTGAGAGCTTTCCATTAATTTGTTTAAGTTTGTTTAGTTTATTTCCTCGTTCTTTGTTGTTAGATTTTAGATTATTGTTTAGATTAAGATTTAACTTTGTTATTCTAGCCTATAGAAAATATGTACCTTCAACATATCATCAATGTCTCAAGTTCCCGTATAATGGCACATAAATCACTATTGATGGAGACCTAGATCCTTTTTAGTATTGTACAAGCCTAAGGGAAATTCCACAATGAAAAGTGCCAATTAACCAAGAAGCTTCATCATCCACTCCTAAACTCGAGATCCAAGACAAGGGTTGTGGTGAATATAATATAAAGGCATCATACTATGTTAGTGAATTGATTCCACCTAAGGCATATGGCCTACCCATGGCAGATAGAAGACAATCAATAATCACATTTCATATTCCTCCTACAATGACATTGAAAAAATGGGAGAGTTGAGATAAGAAATTGTGGATCAAGGTGATTCCTGGTTATATCAAGAAGAACATGAATACCCCTCCCCGTCTATTCAAATAGCCAAGGACCAGTATGGAAAAGGATTTAAGATAATGCAAAATGAAGGCTATGATGGGCACAGTGGGTTAGTACTATATCAAAATGGAGGGAAGGAACCGATCACTATCTACCCACGACCGAAATACTTAGGGCTAGGGTGTCAACCGCTTAGAATTGGGTGTCCTAGTACTTCGTCATCTTTTCAAGAGGAAGTGAGTGCTTGCACAGACATCGAGACATATCATGAACCACTTCCCCCAGTTTATGAAAAACCTCCAGTCTATGATGAATCCCATTACTCCAGTGATGGTGAATGGGAGTCCCTTTCATCTACTAGTACCATGAAAATAGATTCCTTATTTGGAGAATTGGACCTAAACATGAAACATGTACCAAAACTATCTAGTCCTTGTCCTAAGAAGCACTTGTCCAAAAAAGAATGGCAAGAGAACTATTATTGGGAAACCCTTGATCATGCATCTTGGGCACTTGACAAGCCATCTTCTGATGAATCCGCCCTTACTATAGTCCCACATCAGAGTATACCTATGCCTAGGAAGAAGAATAAGAAGGAGTTAGTCCAAAACTTCTGTGACCATGTCAACCATTCTGTATTCACCTTGTCAGTAGGTACCTTTAAAAACTTCGATGATGACATGCACCTCATATATCCCAGACTTATCGACTAAGATCAACAAGGTACACCTATCATAGATACATTCGAGAACGACGAAGCAATTGCTGAGTTCTTGGGACTTAGAGAAGGCATACCAAGAGGGGATCATAAAGCAGGTTTTACCATAGACTTGGACGATAAAGCATACTTTGGGGAGTCTATTTACACCTCTAGTCAAAAAAATGAGAATGAAAAGAAAAAGGACAATGAAAATAAAAATGATGAGTCCCTAGGTGAAAACCGAAAGGCACCTTTGGATGAAGAAAAAATCACCGATGCTAGTAGAAGAATCTGTTGAAGTCAACATAGGTACAAAAGAGAATCCTCAGAAGGTATATTTTGTAGCTTCTTTTAGAGAGACATAAAAACACCAGTTTAAGGACTTCTTCACAAAGAGACAAATAAAATTTGCATGGTTGTATGTTGACATGCCTAGGCTGGATCCAGACCTAATATTGCATCATTTACCACTATAGCCAGGTATGAAGCCAGTCAAACAGAAGTTGAGGAAAATGCATCAGCAAATTGCTCTATTAGTTAAGGTAGAACTTAAGAAACTCTTGGATGTAGGATTCATAAGGACAATAGACTATGCAGATTGGATATCAAATCTTGTACTAATGACTAAGCCAACTGGGGGCATTCACATTTGCACTGAATTTAGAGACATCAATAAGGCATGTCCTAAAGATGACTTCCCTTTGTTGAATATCGACATGATAGTAGACCTTAAGCAGGATACAAGATGCTATCCCTCATTGATGGTTTCTCTGGATATAACCAAATTAAAATAGCAGCTGAAGACCAACATAAGACAACTTTCACATGTCCATGGGGCACATAGTGTTGGAATGTTATGTCGTTTGGCCTTAAGAATGCAGGAGCTACCTATCAACGAGCCATGACTATAATTTTCCATGACTTTGTACATACTTTCATGGAAGATTATGTAGATGAAATTATAGTAAAATCAAGAATAAGGGAAGATCAT
This sequence comes from Sequoiadendron giganteum, assembly GCA_007115665.2. Lineage (NCBI taxonomy): Eukaryota > Viridiplantae > Streptophyta > Pinopsida > Cupressales > Cupressaceae > Sequoiadendron > Sequoiadendron giganteum. The sequence goes on along the minus strand of CM021102.1, from coordinate 133,534,605 downwards.
TTGAAAGTCTTAGAAAAGATATTCCAGAGGATAGAGAATTACAATGTTAGGCTAAACCCGAAGAAGTGTGTCTTTGGAGTAAAATTAGGGAAACTGTTAGGGTATATCATCTCTCGAAGAGGCATTGAAGTGGATCCATAGAAGGTAAGAGCTATCATAGAAATGCCTCCTCCAGTCAACATTGGTCAACTCAGAACTTTACAAGGAAGATTACAGTCAATTAGGCATTTCATAGTACAACCGGCGGATAAAATACACCCATTTCAGCATCTACTCAAGAAAGGAGTACCATTTGTATGGACCCTTAAATGTCAAGAGGCCTTCCATAAAATCAAGGACTATTTTCTTACTCCACCAGTCTTAATGCCACCTACAAAGGGAAAACCATTGATACTTTACATCTCAGCAACTCAGTCAGTATTAGGGGCTCTTCTCGCACAACACAAAGATCAAGGTCATGAGGGAGCAATCTATTATATTAGTCATACCTTAGTGGGCTATGAATTGAATTATAGCAACATAGAATGTGCCTATCTTGCAGTAGTCTTTGCTACCCAAAAACTTCAGCACTATATGCTCAATCGAAAAACAATGTTAATTGCAAAGATTGATCCACTTAAATACCTCCTAAGTAAGGCAACTTTAACAGGCCGATTGGCTAAATGGGTTATGATACTTAGCGAGTATGACATTCAGTATGTAGAAAAGAAGGCTATAAAAGGATAGGTGATTGTAGATCACTTAGCTGATGCACCTATAAAGGCAGACCATCCATTAGTGGCAGATTTTCTAAATGAATTTCTCTTCAACATTGACATTAAAACATAATGGAAATTGTACTTTGATGGGTCACCCACAAATCATGGTTCAGGAGCTGGTATCTTATTTGCTACACCTCAAGGTGATACCATTCCCAAATCATTCAGGATTGCTTTCCCTTGTACCACAATATAGCAGAATACGAAGCCTTAGTGATAGGGTTAAAAATGGTAGCTCAATGGAAAATTAAGAGCCTACATGTTTTTGGCGACTCTCAACTGGTAATTCAACTAGTAAATGATGACTAAGAGACTAAGGATGAAAAGCTTGCACCTTACAAGCGAATGGATGATAGTTTCAAACAATATTTCAATGACATTACTTTTCAACAAATACCACGTATCCAGAATAGAGCTTCAGATGCTATGGCAACCATGGGTTCCTTGTTGGATATTCTGAGTAATGTGCCTAAGTTCGAGTTTCTGGTTGAGCAGCTATTGGTCACCACTTATGATGTCCCCGATACTACGATAGTGTGTACCATTGTTGGCCCTACATCTCCTTGGTATAAAGACATATTCAATTACCTCACTGACCAAACCATACCCCAAGACTTGTCCTATAACCAACGTCGAACCTTCATCTGAAAGTCAGCCAAGTACACCATCATCGAAGAAACCCTGTATAGACGCACCTTAGATAACACCCTTATGAGATGTCTCGATGCTGAAGAAGCACAAACAAATTTGTGAGCGGTACACAAGGGTATATACGGATCTCATTCGAGTGGTCCTACTCTAGCCCACAAGATTATGAGACTAGGTTACTATTGGCCTACAATGAAGAAAGACTCATACGTCTTTGTAAATAAATGTAGACAATGTCAAATACATGGAGAATTGATAAGAGTGCCAGCACAGGAGCTTCATCCAATTACTTCACCATGGCCCTTTTCCCAATGGGGACTCAACCTCATAGGTAAGATACACCCTTCATCATCTAATGGCCATAAATTCTTCATCACCGCCACCGAATACTTCACCAAATGGATTGAAGCTATTCCCATGACATACGTAACCAGCACACAAATATCTAAGTTTATCCTAAACTATATCATTTGTCGATATGGTGTACCTCAATCCATAATCAAAGACAATGGCCGCCCATTCAAGAACCAAGAAGTATGCCATTTATGTGAAGAATTCCACATCAAACACCATTTTTCCACCCCGTATTACCCACAAGGTAATGGCCAAGCTGAGGCATCTAATAAGACTATTGTTAGAATCCTTAAGAATACTATCAATGACGTTGGTCGTGACTGGCACCTATAGCTTAATCCTGCCTTATGGGCTTATTGCACAAGCATTTGTACTCCCACCGGTGCCACTCCATTTTCCCTCGTATTCGGGTCCAAAGCTACCTTACCTATCGAGGTTGAAATACCTTCTCTAAGGGTATCCTTGAAGGGTCATATCAACGATGAAGAGTACCGTGTCTCTAGGTTACAAGAGCTACAATTGCTGGATGAGCAAGGACAAAAAGCATTAGATCATTTGCAAGCATATCAAATCGTCTTCATCATAGTTACAATAGGAAGGTTCTCAATAGACACTTTGACATTGGTGACCTGGTATTAATGGAGAATCCTAAGAACCAAGCTAAAAGGGAAAAAATAGGTAAGTTTGAGCCTAACTGGTTGGGGCCCTATATCATCACAGAAGCCTTTGGATCAGGAGAATACCAACTGTCTACTCCTGAAGGAGAGTCAGTTTTGTCCCCTATCAACAGTTTGCATCTAAAGAGGTTCTATGCTTAGTCTCTGAGAATCCGTGTCTTAATCTAGAAAAATACAAAAAAAATGAAAAAACAAAAAAAAGGTTACCTAGATGAAAACCTAGCAAACAGGCATCTTTTTAACACAAAAAAAATTGAGAAAATCAAAAAAGTAAAGAGAAATAAACCCATCCAATAGTGAAAACCACTTTGGTGGCACTATGGATAAATATCATGGTGAGAACCTGGCAAAACAGGTGCCATGTGTAGTCAAGCTCGCTCTTCCATCTACCATTATTCTAATTGGACTTTTTCACCATCAATCATAATAAATGGTTGTCTTATCCATTCCTTGGAACGATTGACATCTAGCATCCATTCTATCGCATTACCCACTCCATCTTCCAAATCTTATTCCCAACTGGGGGAAAATCCTTGTTCTATGCCCTAACACCATGTACATAATGTCACACCATCGAAAATGTCCTGAAAAATCCCAAAAACATTAGAAAACTTTAAAAATCCAAAAAAAACCAAAACAGTCAGAAAATCCAAAAAAAAAGAGTCAAGCCAGTCATGTTCAGGTAGTCATAGTCGAACTACGTTTCCTCTATGACTGGGATGTAGGCAAGGCCATCAATCAATGTGCCCCTGAGGCATTAGGTCTGTCAGTCTAGGTTTGTCATGTATCACACACATTTTAAATCATGACTCTTTGTATATTCAAAGTCATTGGTCGTGTCGAACTACGAGGTCTTTACGTGTACAACTTAGGCAAGGCTAATCAATTGATGAGCTCCCGAGACCACACTAGGTTAGTCCAATAGGGTTCATTTACAATCATTATCACATAGGTTGCATATCATAGTTTAGGGTATCATTTCATGTCATACATTGTCTATACGCACACACTTTTATCAGTCAAGGAATCAAAACAAGTTATGCATCAACAAGGAAAAACATCTCAAAAGTCATCAAGTCAATATCAAACACATTTTCAAAGCAATCAACCTATGTCTTATGCAAGATATGTCTTTCTTGTCAACATCATCAAATTTTCATAGTCTCATGTGGCTTGTCACTTCAATGTCATCAGACTCCAAAGTCTTATACGGCATGTGTCTTTTCTAAAACCAGGATTTGTCATGCCTTATACAGAAGTAACCAAGTCGAAACTAGACTCAACATCTTATGCGGTATGTGTCATTCTCTCACATTACACTATGTCAAACATCAAACATCGAACAATCCCACAAGATCAAGTTTTGGCGAATACATTTATTTGGATTTATGACTTTATATCTTATTTTGTATTATCTTTTTATTGATTTGTAAATTAGTTCGGTTACTAGCTTTCTCGAGGATGTCCCTTGAAGGATTTAGAGAAGCAACGATGTCTCTGGACTCTTTTTCTTTGGCTATTGTTCATCAACTGTCTTTTTAAACATTGGTTTTTGAGTCATGTTACTAGTTCCCTCAAGGATGTCCTATCAAGGATTTAGAGGAGCAATGACGTCTCATGACCTGTCTTTTATTTGTTTGTTGTATGTGGTTTGTCTTGACAAAATGACTGGGGCAATTACTTGTCCTTAGTATGAGTTAAGACAATCCTTGTCTATGACTGTCTGTTCTTTGCAGATGGATGACTTTGTACTCTATGGTCTATCTCATATCATAGTGAGTACTATCCATCTGTGTCATGTCCTGCCCAATGATGATAACAAGCAAGTATAGCGTATTTGGAAATATATCAAAGATTATATCTTTTTCTCAATCAATCAACCTTCATTATATAATTTTTTTTCAAATCAATCAACTTTAATTATTTCTTATTAACATTCTGAATTGATTTCATCCTAACATTTCTCTTCTTTAACATAAAGATAAAGTCCTGTGACACAATAAAAGCATTAGATCATTTGCATTAGCATGCATTTAATAAGCATTTCACATAGTTGCATTGCATTTCAACATATATATAGTAACATTCATCTTCATTTCATTTCACATCATTACATAATAGGCATTGCATCATGATAACATCCATAAGGTAAAAATTGCATGTACATATTACCATTGCATATAAATAAACATCATATAGATCATTGCACTCATTACCATAAGTAAGTTAAGACATCCATAACATCATTATTAAATGCATAACTCATAACATGTAGAAACATTCATTCATAACACATGTATATACATCATCTAGGAACATAATCATATAGAAATAATGCATCATCCATAACATAGAATTGCATATCATATAGAAGCCGCCAAAATCATATATATCGCTCAAAATAGTGTGTCACTGTACAATGTATGAATGTAACCATAAATAAAACATGAGCTTGTAGGCTCTCTGATCAAAATATGATGTCTACAAAAGTAGCCCTATCATCCAGTCCCAATACCCTTGCTGTCACGTGGTGATGTTGGTGGGAAAAGACTCAGAGGTACTCTCTGCAAGGTGGAAGGCCTCTCATACAGACTTGTCCTCGATGGTCCTACCACCCCCTCTATGCTCTATGTCCTCTAACTCCTACCCTATTACCTTTTGACTCCTCACCTCTGAAAAACTAGGAGCTCATCTCTTTGCTGGCACTGCTACCTCATAAAGATCCCTGTAATAAGTGGCTCTCTCCATCGATCTAATCAACTCTCATACCATACCATCAAATGAGGACCCACTGCAAAGGTGTCTAACCTCTATGAACTACTGCTCTGTCTCATGTCTCTAAGCTACCTCCTAGTCTCTCTCCATAAGAGCACTATCCCTCTCTGAGTGAGTACTATCTCTCTCTGCATATGCATTGTCCCTCTCTGTGTAGGCACTATCTCTCTCTAGCCTCATTGCATCAAAATTTACTGTCATGAGTTTGGGTCTCTCCTCCAAAGCCTCCCTCTCACCATCCCTAGGAGTGTCCTCCTCCCATCTCCCCTTGACGATCTGATCTCTGAGCTCTCTCTCCTGCTCCTCCATTGGTGCATCCTCCTCCACATCATCGTCATCATCATCCCCCACATCATCCTCTCTGTATCCTGCCAACACACACAGAGGATCTATAGCCATGTCTGCATCCAAATCCTCTGCCACATCCTCTACTACAACATCTACCTCTACACACTCTTCAACCACTACCTCCACTGCAGCATGCTCACCCCCAGCCTATACATCCACTCCCCCTCTGATGTCTAGCATCGGTACATCCTAAACCGCTACCTCATAGATAGGTGATAGTACACCTACCCGACCCCCTCTCCATCCTCTCCAACCTCGTCTACCACCTATCCCATCACTGTCTCTCCCTCCAACTCTCCCCACTCTAGCACCTCCACCTCTCCGCTGTCCTCTAGGCCATGTGCCTCATCTCTCTATAGGTGCTGGCTGATCTGGATCTGTGTAAGGAATAGGTCGATGCTCCACCCACCATGAGTCATACACAACTATCATACGTAGGTCTGCTAGTCCATCTCTCCATCCCCACTATACTGGCTGTAATGCTTGTATCTTTGCCTCCATTATAGCTATTGGTATCATAGGTCCCCAATACATAACCTCTCTAAGTGAACGTGCAAACTCTGCTCTGCTCCAAGGCTCATCCTGAACCTCGCCAAACTATCTCAGAACTCTATCTGGCAGGTGTTGCTCAATAATGTGTACACTAGAAACAATCCTCCCAATGAGATACTGTGCTTGTCTACATAATGAGAAATGTATATCCTCATCCACCCACTCCTCACAATCCATGTAAGGTCTCCATGTGAACTGGTCAAGAATATCTAGTGCATGTCTCCAATATCCTGTGTCTCCAACATGTGTCTGCATAATCTGTCCTGTATATCGGAACACATACGGATGTCTCTCTGGTCTCTTTACAGTAACTGGTGGATGAAAGACAACTATCCTCTCCCAACCCCATACCATAGTTAGTGTAGTCTTATAGCTCAGTGACTGTGCATCTCTATAGACAATGTTGTGCAGATGAAAATATAACATCCCAAATAGACATGGACCCCATGCATACCTCATCTCACTCTCTAACATGCCAACCAACATAGCTCCCCATCCCACTGGAAATCCATGACCCCGTCTATTTGGTAGGACTATACCCCCAATAAATGTACATAGGATACAATCAATCCTCTTGTATCTATCTACTAACACTAGCCATCTAATCTCATAATGCTCGATCCCGAGCCTACTGATGTCATCAACCTGGTAAAACTGTGCTAACTCCATCAATCCTTGCTGGGTATCATACATAACCCACTCTCCTCTAATAGGTAATCTCAAAATCCTGTACACATCCTCCAATGTGACAGTGGCCTCCCCAGTCGGTAAATGAAACGATGATGTCTCTGAATGCCATCGCTTGCAAAGTGCCGTCAATATCCCCCTGTTCGCCTGAATGGTAGGCATCGACAAACAGTGACGTAGACCTAGCTTCCATAGAAGCCGAATCTCTGCACTCATCAAACTATCTATTCGATCGAATGTATTTGGTCCTTACTCCTACGTATAAATAGGATCTAGAACCACTTGCATTTAAACCATAATGTCAAGAATTTTCAAGTTTTCCTTAGAATTTTTTTTCAAAAATTTAACCAGTCAAATGTGGCTCACTATAGCAGATGCGGTGCATGTTTGCATATGTATTACATAGAGCCTCACATGCGGTGCATATTACATATGCATTGCATATTTCCTACACCATTTCTACTGAACTACAGATGCGGTTAACTAAACCACATGCTGTTCATTTTTAATAAATGTGGTGCAGTTTCATCACCCCGCCTAACTTCAACATATGCGTTTCACAACAAAATTTTCAGTTCCCAACTACACATGCATCTATCCCTAATTCAAATGTGTTGCATAACTACACATGCAGTGCATAATGCTTCACATGTGATCATTCCCTAAACAACCTAATCTAGCATTTATGAGTTTTTGCAAATGCGTCTTTTCGCAGTCAGATGGGGCGAATACGACGACATATGTGTCATTTATGACACACCGCATTTTCTTAATTGATTTTCTAATGCCTAAAAATACGTGCAAAACTAAAATTTCAAGAGTTCATTTTTGGGTACATACCGGTGGTCCTGCATTGGCTCGCCTCCTGAATGTCCGGATCCGATAACCTCGATGCGCAGTGTATGGAATGGGTGCCATTTCATCAGCTAGTCAGAGAAAAATCTCCTCTTTTTCTATTCCTCTGGGTGCAAATGAGTTAGGTTTAGCCCTAATTTCTATTTATAGGTGAGTTTGAAATGGCCTTTCTTCTAATCTAATCTATTGGCCACATAATCTTTTAACTTCAAATGACCTGTACTCATCTGTATCATCTCCAAATTCATTTCCGTCAACTCCATAGCATTTCTAACTATCAAATTGACTTATCGGGAATATTTCTTGATTTTTTTTCAAACTTTCAAAAATTTATGAATTTTCCTGAGGGGGCATACCTTAACCTATTTCATGTTGGGGCACGATTGGGGCATATTTTTCTTTGACACAATGCTGAAACAACATTGTATCAAAGAGGGGCAAACTGTAGATACTGAAAGTTGCTCTAGGCCTATGAGTACACATTTTGACATAATTTTCTATTATCCATGGTCATGATTAAATAATATTTATTATTTAATTAACCTTTCTAACACATATTTCCTCTATTAATTAAATACCCCTTTTTAATTAATTCATTAATTCATAAATAACCTTTATTCAACCTGATTAATTAAATAAATCATATTTGTTTAATTGTGTCCCTAACTAATTAATTCTTCCTTCTTAATTAAATATGTATTATTTAATTAAACCCCCTTTATCTATCAATCAAATAATTTATTATTTAATTACCCCTTTATCATACTTTTCTAACTATAATTAAATCTTCATTTAATTATTCATTTAATCATTTTCAAAAGTCAATTAAATAAATTATCTTTATTTATTTAATTAAAGTCTCTTATTTTCTAATGTTGAATTAAATTAACATTTAATTCATATTTAATTATTTATGTCACATTCCTCTATCCTTCAGTTATCTAAGTCATTCACTCACCTTCTGACTCAAGATCTATTTTTAGTTCTCTAGTTATCTCTGAAATCAACATCTGTTTATCTCTGCGAGAAGACTCTCCGTTACAACTGGTCGATTAACTAGTTCTAACTCTTGTTTGTATTTGAATGCATTAGTCTTCGAGTTCTAACTTTGGATTTTGCATACAAAGTCTATTTCTTCAATTTTTGGAGATTAAGATCCTGAACTCGTGTTCTAACTCACGTTCTAAATTAGTCTCTATCTATAGTCTTTCCTGAACTCGTGTTCTAACTCACATTCTATCTGAGATAGAACTCACATCACATGGCATTCATCAATCTCATCCATTGACCTCTCTTTCAATTTGAGCCGATCGTTCGAAAACCAAAATCTATAAAATGACCTGTCATTATCATTATTCCTCCTCCCGAAATCATACACTTTTGAGAAGAGATTCATCTTTGATATTTTTCTTAGACACTCAACAAAACTATACTTGCATTCAAACACAAAAATCTGAGGGCAAGAATACTGAAAAGGAAAAATGGAGAAGAACAATCAAGATAATTTGAAGGGGTGAACGCATATTCAGTGAGCTTTCCATTAATTTGTTTAAGTTTGTTTAGTTTATTTCCTCGTACTTTTTTGTTAGATTTTAGATTATTGTTTAGATTAAGATTTAACTTTGTTATTCTAGCCTATAGAAAATCTATCATGTTACACATTAAACGAATGAATTAAGTTATCACTTAAGTGACCTGCAACCTGCTGTTGATAGTAAAAATGAAAATAGAAGATTTGTTCATGATGTCATGACTACAAATGAACTAGAGTTTAACTGATAAACCCTAAAACACTTGAGATAAAAAATAATACATTTTTGGGCACATCCTTAACTCTCTTGACCTATAGAGCACGTCACTCGAATACTCTCGAATAACCCATATGAAAACTGCTACCTAATTTTCCATCAAATAATTAGAAGCAACTATTTCAAAGAGGTGGCAACATTTGTCAACTATGCAACATATTGAGAAACTTTCTCTTCTACACCAACAACCAATCCACACACTTCCAAAACCAGATCCATTGCTTCTGCATATCATCTAGGCACACCACTGGACTATCATCATGCCAACATTTCTCTTGTATGAAAAATTCTACTTCTTGTCTTTTCATCATGTCAACAATCTCCCTTGCACAATTTTCACTTTTTGAATCAATGACAACATATGCCAAAAATCTCCCCCTTTGTCATTGATGGAAAAACTTTAAATGCTCAATGATACCAATTAACCAATTCAACATTTGTACAAGTATCGTTTGTTTTTCTTAACTTGCAGCCAGTTATCATGGGGGTACTGACTGGTTTGTTGTATTCCATGCCAAATTTCTTGAGCATTTCCTTAGCATACTTGGTTTGAGATATGAATATTCCACTATCAATTTGTACAATTTGCAAACATAGGAAAAATGACAATTATCCTAACATTGACATCTCAAACTCATCTTGCATGTTTGTAGAAAATATTTTGCACATTACATCACTACTACCACCAAATATAATATTATCTACATATACTACAACAATGATCATATTCTTTCCTTCAAATTTGAGATATAGATTGCTATCAGCACAACCTTTCTTGAACCCTTGTTGTTGTAGATATTGATCCAATCTTGAATACCATACCATTGGGGCTTGCCTCAATCCATGCAATTATTTTCTCAATCTGCAGACATAATCATCATCCTCAAATAGCTGAAAACCTTATGGTTCATTATATAATTCCTCTTTTAGGTTTCCATCCAGGAATGCAGATTTGGCATCCATTTAATATACCTTAAATCCTTTGTAGACTAAGAATGCAAGAAACATTCTTATTACTTCTAACCATGCAACAAGGGTAAATGTTTCTTCAAAATCAATCCCTTCTACTTGAGCATATCATTTTCATACTAGTCTTTCTTTATTCCTAACCACTGCTCCATATTCATTCAACTTATTTATGTATACCCATTTGGTCCCTATTACATTCTTTCTTGATGGCCTAGGGACTAACTCCCAAGTTTTGTTATTTTCTATCTAATTGAGTTCCTCCTCCATAGATTTCATCCAAATCACTTCCATACTAGCTTCATCAAAGATTTTTGGTTCAATCTAAGATAAGAGGGAAAAGTTCACTTGTTCCTTGTTCTTTGCAAGTCATCTTCTAGTCTGCACACCTTCATTATTATCACCAATTATTTGATCTTCAGGATGATCTTTTTGAAAATATTTTGCAGGGGCTCACTTGACTACTTTCTCATTCTTTTCTTCTTGTGCTTCTTCTTCTACTACTACACATATGTAATCCTCTTTTGATTAAGTTTGAAGGTTGTTTCTTCTAGGCTTACCTTGATTTGCACTTTCATCAACCCTGATATGTAAACTCTCTATAATTATATGCAATCTCTTATTATAACTCTTATAATCTTTTCTTTGGTTGGAATACCCAAAAAATATCCCTTCATCACATCTTGACTCAAAAATTCCTAAATCTTCATCTTCTCTTTTAATATAGGATTTAATGCCAAATACTTTGAAATGATTAACTAATGTAGGCCTACCAAATGACAATTCATAAGGTGTTGTGCCACTATTTTTCCTTAGTAGAGATTTGTTCTGAATGTACACAATAGTTTGAACAACTTCCTTCAAAAATGTATCAGTCAAATTTTCCTCATTTAACATAGCTCTACCCATTTACTTCACAATTGTGTTTCTTCTCTCTACCACACTATTTTGTTGTGGTGTTCTTGGAGCTGAATATTGGGGTTTGATTCCATGATCTTCACAATACTCCATGAACTCTCTTGACATAAATTCTGCACCTCTATCTGACCTTAGACATATGATTCTTCTCCTAGTATCAATTTCTACCAACTTCTTATAAGGTTTAAATGATTCAAACACCTCAATATTCTCCCTCAAAAATGAGACCCATGCCATTTCTGGTATAATGATCAATCAACAACATGAAATATCTTTCTCCTTGAGATGCCCTTGTCCTCATGGGACAACATATATCAATATGAATTATCTCCAAGGGTTTTTTAGTTGAATAATATTTTGTAGGAAACTTAAACCTTGTTTTCTTTCCTTGTTGGCATCCTTTGCAGCCTTAGTCATATTTATGATGAGACCTTTTGAGCTTAGTTTCTCCAAGTTGTCAAAATTTACATGTCCCAGTCTTTTATGCCACATCCAAATCTCATTTTCTTAGATGATTAAACATGTTTGGCCTTTTAACTCACATAGATTATAGAGATTATTGTATTTCCTTTCTCCTTGAGCAATTGTTTTACCATTCTTCCTTATCTTGTAGCCTTCAGGATTAAACTTCATTTGTATCCATTATCACACATCTGGCTAGCACTAAGTATATTGTGTCTTAAACCTTCAATATAAAGCACATGTTTAGTTTTTTTCCTTCCATCTATGCTCAAAATTCCTTTACCATGAATCTTGACAACGGTATTATCACCTAAGCTTACTGATCCCCCTTCTATCATTTCAAGTTCAATGAATTTTCTTTTATCACTAGCAATATGTCTAGAGCAACCACTATCAATGACCCACATGTCTTGTTCCTTTGCATCTAATTCCATTTGGGCAATCATAGACTGAGTGGCACAAGAATTCTACTCTTTCTCCTTCCATACCTTCTTAGGCTTCTTCTCACATTTCTTTTCTTCTTTAGCAGGTGAGGATTTATTCTTCTCAAATTTTACATTTGGTCTTATAAATCTTGCTCTATAGTTTCTAGCTACATGAAAAAATTTGTTGCAATTATAATAAATTATATTCATATCAACCAAGGGAGCAAATGGATTCTTGCTTATAAAATTTATATTCTTCCTTGCAATAACTCTACATTCTCTAGCCCTCTGACCAATTTTTTTGCATGTATAGCAATACCCATTGAAATATGATGAGCACCTAGTCATGGAGTTCCCTTCAGCTGGATAACGAGATCTTCAGTTGTATAAATGTCCTTGGATAGTGTACTTTTGTGAAACCATCATTTTCTACTCTTTTTATGTTTTGTATCTTCTTTTGTTGATGAGTAACTGTCTAGTTGTCCTCCTTGACTTCAACAAATTTCTTTTCTTTATCAGATTTTTGTTCATCTTTAGGGACTTCCTCATCAAATATTTCACCACTTGGGGCTGATTTTTCTCTTGTTCTAAATATTTCATAAAGTTTTGCAGAGGCATCCACAAATGAACTCTTTCCTTTTTCCAAACCTAAACAAGATTTCTCTATATTTGTAGGTTTTTGTGTACTTAACAATTTTATTTTAGAATGTCTGGACCACCTTTCAACTTCAGTCCATTTTTTATCTATTCAATGGCCTTCCCCAATTATTTTCTTAAGGAAACTATTTCTATCTCAAGCTTTGTGCACCTATCCACCTTAGATTGTAGTTTAGACTTCATAACATCTTCAACTCTTTTGAGCTCTTCTATGTGTAGTTTCAGATTTACCACCTGCTTATTTGATTCCTCAAGTTCTTGAGCTAGTTTATTATTCTCTTTTTGAGAATTCTTTTTTATTTTCTTGTTTTTTCTCTGAAGATCACCAAATTTATCTCTTAGTTCATCAAGATCTTCAAGAGAACTGATTAATTCTCCTTCAAGATCAACAACTTCCCCCTCTTCTCCTTCATATGATTCCTCAATTTTTATATCCTCCCAATCCTTTATTTCTTTTCCCATGAATAGAAATTCTCTTCTATCTTCTCTCATTAGAAAGGCATGGCCTTGATCCTCTTTAAACAAATCACTAGCATCAGAAACTTCACTTTCTTCATTGATGTATAGACTCTTCTTCTTCTTTCCAGAATTCTTCCTTTTTGGATAAACCATTTTCTTCTTTTTGATATCTTCTTCTTGCTTGAAATTTCCCTCTTTATCATATGGAAATTTTGAAGCAAAATGAACTATTTTGCCACAATTAAAACACTTGAAAGGGAGCTTACCTTTATATTTACCATATCCTCTCCTTAGTCTTCTTATGAAGTTTTCTTCTTCCTCATCGATTTCTTCATAATCAGATGCAATGACAGTAGCTTTGTTTTTCTTATCAATTTCCTTTGTTCCTTTCTTGAAAACTTTAAATGTAACTTCTCTCCTAGATGATTTAGCATTAGGAATTCTCATCTCATGTGCAGTACATATGCCATGCACATCATCAAGAGTGAGTATATGAATCTCTCTTCCTTCTTTGATAGGAAAAATCTTGAAATCATATTTGACTATCATAGACCTGATAACTTTCAACACATCTTCTTCCTTCAAATCTACACCATATCCTTTAATTCCATTTACCACATCATCAACTCTCTAAAGATAGTTCACAACCTTCTCTTCTTCAGTCATCTTCGAGACTTCAAATTTTTCTCTTAGTACTTGTAACTTTTCCAAATTTACTTTGGCATCACCTTTATAGATCTTCTTCATTTCTTCCCAGACATGATAGGCAGTTTTATAATGCATAAATTTTCTATGCACATAATCAAAAAAATTATTCGTAGCGATAAACCAAGCTTTCTTATTGTCCTCGTAATTATTCTTTCTAATAGGATCATTAGGAATAGTATTAGGAATAGTATATTGGGTTACAAAAGTTGCCTAGACTTCAGTTCCAAGAGAATCTAAGTACCATTCCATTAGTGAGCTCCACTTTTTAATGGTTTGTTCCATCAAACCTAGGTGACTTGTTTGAACCTTCTTGAAATGCCATTTTGTTTGCCTATCCAAGATTTACCCAAGATGATTAAGATTTTCCTAGGGAGCCTTTCTTTGATACCAATTTTTCAAATACAATAGTCTACAGAGAGGGGGGTGAATCTGTGGATATTAAAATTCTATCATTCTTGAAACCTTTTTGTGCAAACTACTTTCTTTAACCCTTAATATGCAAATGTTAAGCATGTGATACAAAAATATACTCAAGCACACAACACATCACATAACACATGATATACATGGAAAAACCAAGATGGTAAAAACCATGGTGAGAAATGATGCTAGGATCTACTATCCTAATCTAGTCTCACAAGCAATAAAGTTCAGTTACAATAATTTAGGGCACCAACTTAAGGAAGCATCATGTCCCTCATTTAAGAGCTAAAAATCCAAAGAGTCACCAATCCCTTACTCTAAGTATCAACTCAGTACAAATGAGACTACAACCTCTTACAAAATTACAAGCTCAAGTACACATATATAATGGTTCTGCATAAACCTAAGATGCATCAATACATAGAAAAATTTGTTGCACTAATTGCAATTTACACTCTGTTGTTGTAGTTGAACTCTCAACAACACATACCTCTTCTCTGCACTCTCTTCTCTACTACATTATCAGTTGTACTTCTCTCTCTATCCAGCACATAGTGCACTCACAAAATTCTCACACAACTTAAACACTTGTAGACTCAATCATGTCAATAACACCTGATTGTCTTCCTTCTTAATCAACATAAAATCATTACCTCAAAATTCACTACATCATCCAGATCAGCCCTAACATCCTATTAGTTTTTTCCCTCATTTACAAACTTCAACAAGCTATATGTTCATCAAGCTACATGTTGTCATTAAGACATTTGATAAGGTTTATCAAATATCACCATACCTATGCATCAAGCCATGCAACATTTAATTTGATTACAAAGACTTCTCCTTCATTCTCTTTTTTAAAACCCCAAAATCTAATTTTGCATTCAATGAGTTCTTCTATCCATTCGATTAGATTCAATCTAATCTTGATTCTTATTTATGTGATCACCAATGCAATATTTACCACCATTTTATGCATTAAATCTCATATACATTGGTCGCTAGGTGTAGTTGAACCAATTAAATCTTCCTCTCTATCGGTTACCAGTCAAAACCTTGTTTACACAGACTTAGCCATTTGAGATATTCATCTTTCAATCTAAGCCATCAATCTCTTTCTTCGTGCTATAATCCATTGGCTCTTGTTCATTGTCATACCCTTAAAATATAGCCATTAGATCAAATACCTTTAAATACGTGTCATCAATATCCACCAACTCAAGATCACAGTTAGATCAATTGCCAAATGATCTGCATCGTAGAACTCTTAATACATGGATTTCCATACGTGGGGTCCACCAGGACATGTGTCCAAAGTCATCTATCCCACAAGCTTTAAAAAAAAGCCTTGCAGGGTCTGTGAGTTGTTACCATGTGTGATCCTCGTCATCACCACATGATTCACAACAATAATGTGAATTAGCATATCGATTAATCATACCTCCCCACCTGTCATCTCTTTCACAATCTGTCAGCATATTGGGTTCCACCAAATTCAATCGCTGCCATCCAACACAGTGCATATGTCACCTTCCACTATCTAGTCCCACCAGACATGTAGTGAGCATCGTTGATCAACATGCTTGATCTCAACCATTCCCAACTGACCCTTTGGGCCTTGCTAAAATCCCAGCAAGATATGAAGGCACTGTTAGATCTTCAAGATTTAATCACACCCGTCAATCTCATTACACCTTCAAGACACCACCAACCTAGGCGATAGGGCCGATCACCAACATGGAACGAATGACTTAAGTTATCACTTAAGTGACTTGCAATCCGTTGTTGATAGTCAATGTGAAAAAATAATATCTATTGAGGACACCATGACTGCAAATGACCTAGGGTTTAACTGATAAACCCTAAAACACTCGAGAGAAGAAATAATAAATTTTCGGGCACATCCTTCACTCTCTTGACCTACAAAGCACGTCACTGAAATACTCTTGAAAAACCTATATCGAATCTACTACCTAATTTTCCATCAAATACTTGGAAGCAACGATTGCAAAGAGGTGACAACATTTGTTAACTATGCAACATATTGAGAAACTTTCTCTTCTACACCAACAACCAATCCAATACTTCTAGAACCAGATCCACTACATCTCCATATCATCTAGCTACACCAATGAAATATCATCATGCCAACATCTTTCTTGCACAAACAATTCTACTTCTTCTCCTTTTATCATATCAACAACCTCCCTTGCATAATTTTCACTTTTGACATAAATGAAAACATTTTCCAACAAGGCTAGACCATCCTAGAATGGGATAAGTTGGCCTCATTTGTTGAAGGGATGTAGTGGCATGACCACAAGATGTCAGTGGAATTTTCTACCTCCTAGGAAAATGAATATATCACTATTGGTGAGACCTCATTCACTGTGACTACTGAGTTAATTGTAGTGGTGATGGGGATATCTTTGGAGGGAGTGTGCATCCCTTATAAATCCAAAGGCTACTATCAAAGGATATGTAATGATTATTGAAAGATGGTGAGAAGGTGAATAAACTCTAGAATGAATTTAACTATGCGAACTTGCTTGGAATTTGGAGAAAATTAATTGAGGTCCTCATGAGGTATGTTATGCTCAAGGGGAGGTTATGTCGCTTTCATGCTCACTTGTTTCCAATGCTTAATTACTGACAGTATAATATAAAACTGAATTTCATGTTTTGGATTTTGTTCTCGCTTGAGAAAAATATAAAAAATGTTCAAGGTAAAGAAAGAATTTACCCATTCACTAGGGTCTTATCTTTCATCTCTATAAGTACCATGCCACAATTTTACCCTCCCCTACCACTATTAAAAATAACACTTTCATTATTCACGACCTCACCGAACCCCTTGTAGACTGCAATCCCTCCATTACCCTTGTTGAAAACCCCCCTGCCATTTTGTGCAACTCCCGGGCCCGTGGAGAAGCCCTTACTAATCAGGATTCCACTCCCTACCCCTTTAATTGCATTCCCCTAATGGAGCCCATGCCTTTTTACTTTTGGTTCAGATGAGTCAGACAACTCAAAAAATGATGTGTCATGAAACCCTATCCTTGCCAACTCTCCCATGAACACCCCTTCCCATGCGAAGGTCTTAGATCTCCCTACTAACCCTTTAAGTCTTAATCTAATCAAAACATAGTGCATAATCTTAGTTAGATGACATTGCATAAAAAACGGGCTAGAAAAATTAAAATTCTCATATATACATCATAGTGTCCATATAATTTGTATATCACCACGCTAAAAAAATGTGGTATATACTACATTAATCACATCATATAGGTTTGTGGCTATGAGACCCTTCAGAGATTGGTAGTCATGATTAGCAAGAGATAATAGATGATGAATAGGTCCTAGAGATACTTCATTCTTGTATAGCCCTAAGCTCACCTGAAATATCTGTGTGTGCCTCAACTATTATTGTATACTGTTGGTGAAGTTGATCTCTCTCAACTTGCACTCTATCTAGTTATGCCTAAAGGATCATCTACACATGAATATTGGTGGGAGCTTGATCCTTGTATGCAGATCTTAGTTGCTATAGGGTCAAAAATATCTACATGATGGCTTATGATCTATTGTGGCCTATAACTATCCCACATCGGTTGATGTAGTTGCACATTAGGAACTGTATGTACCATCACTCAACCCATAAATTCAAGCCAATCTTGAGTACCAACTGCAAAGATAAAAACATAGGATCACATTAGATAACATCATCATATAAATATTAAAAAAAAAAAGAAAAAGAGAAACATCTAGTAAAGCATAAAATAGTAATAAAAATGTATATCATATCACCTATATTGCCAACTTCCTAGTATATATCCATGCACAAGACAACTATAGTCATATATAGGCTCTATCATGAGGCTGAGGGAATGGTATGTGTCCCTCTACTAATATCCTCATGCTTATTTACACTCGGTCTCTTTTTTTTAGCACAATGTGCTCCTGATATGTGAGGGAAAGACCTAGGTCTCTCCTTAGGGGCATCAATAGGGTAAAAGCACAAACCTATGCCACATTTTGGGCCAACCGTATAAATTCTATTGAACCTGTTTTGAGTGAAAAGGATTTGATTGAGAGGGTTTCAGTTGAAACCACGTGGTGGTGACATGGGCTCAATGTGGCCACATATATATGGTCGAAAAGGTTTCAACTCAAAACCTTTCAAGTGAATACATTTCAATCGAATGTGTGAAATATAAAATATAAAATGGGTGCGAGAATATTTCTTATATGTTCGAGAAAAATGCTTAGTTCGAAGGATAATTGAAGAGCAACCAAGTTACAAATACACCTACAGCACCAAGTTATTTTCATTCCTCATTTTTTAGTCATCTTACGTTAGGTAGATTTTGTTTGTATTTTTGTGTTAGTTAGATTTTGTTTACATTTTTATATCTTATGTTAAGGTTTTGTTTATTTTACTATCTGTTATGTGAGGTTTTGTAAAAAAAAATAGTTTTACAAGGTCTCACATGATGACCCTCCCTCCCCTATGCCATCCCCTCTAAAATACTTTACTGTGTCTAAAATGCTTTTATAGTTTTATAAAGTTTCGATCGACTAAACCCTGACTATGCATAAATGCAAGATCTAATTGGATGGTTATCTTGTGTTTAGTAGATTTTTTTTTCAATATGATTGGATGCTAATCTCTTTTTTAGTTTCAATCAAGTAAACCCTGACTAATCTCTAGTTTTTTCCCTAGACTATACATATGAATTTTTTTTTTTTTAAGGCTCAGGGTCACTCTGATGAATCATTTTTTATCTAATTTACGAGATGGCCCATTACTGGTAAGTGTTTGAATAATAGCTTGTGAAACCTCGATTTCACCTTCTATGAGTGATATAATAATATGTTAATGGGAGGTGCCTATGAGATAGTAGAATATTGACTAGTAATGTTTGATGTTGTTCCAAATTACAATGTGAGTCAAAAAGACGTAAACCTGAACCAAGTCCTTCGTTTCCAATTTAAAATAGAATACCTTAAGATGAAGGCTGGATCTATAGATCATACACTTCACTTTGCTATATGTGTGAGATTTTTTAACACAACTGTGCCTATCTTAAAAGACCCCTACAAGCAAAAGAGTTAATGCAATATGGGTGCAATATCAATCAACATAACATGTACAATATAATATCAATTTGGGAATGATGTTTAATAGTTTTGTGGCCTTAGAACTTTAGAAGTTTATATAAAATGTGAAAAATACCAATCAACACGGAATAGACATGTGCCAAGTATAGGAATTTAATGACATACATGAAGTGTAGAGAGTTTTGGTGGAGCTTATAACTTCAAACTTGTGGGATTATGTCCTTAACTAAAAGACTAGACCAATGTCTCTTGTGGCACGTAATTTTTTTAATATATCTTACAATAATTAAAAAGAATTACTAGGAAGATGATGTGTTTCAGATTCCTTATAGAATCTAACTCAAATGACTTTGTGCATTTGCTTTGTCTTGTGCTCAAATGAGTCTATTTAAAAACCGTTAGTGCTATATTTGCATTACTCAATGAAATGCTACAATAAAGATTTCTGATTATTTTTATTATTGTTGATGTCTTGACAATATTGGGAATAATGGTTAGAGTGATTTTTTTGAGTCCATCTTGCTCCTCATCATCAAATTCACTCAAAGGGACATCCATAATGTTCAAGTGAGCTATGTCCTATGGTCTATCTTCATTGTGAGTGGATCTAAGATAGGTAGGTCAAAGGATAATAACTCCCTAATGAGGACCAAACTTTATGGTCACTCATTCATAGTAGAATGATATAATAATATACTCATAGAAACCTATAAGAAACTGGTCCTATTGTATCCTAGCAAGCTATTACGACAAGTTTTTCTAGGGTTGTGGTGTCATATATGATGTCCAAATCACATATATTGGGTGTAGTCAATCAATGCAACATGCCAATATAGAAAATAATCATGCTTTTTGTCTCTTTAATCGGAATCACTAGGCTCAAGGATATTTCTATGGTATATCTATCGGATATCCTTCAATCTGTGTGTAAGTGTTGTGCATTAATTCCTAGAACTAGATAAGGGTGTATGCCATCAATCTATGTGTCTCATAGTGTACATATCGACCTAGATCATAATAAAAGTGTGCTAGCATGCTTCACCACCAAGAAAATATGGTGTGTTGTTGCTCCATTTCCTGTATGGTGTAAACAAGGTCCTTGTAATTGTTTGTACCTCATTCATTAGGTGCTACTGCCAATGCTATGGTCACAATCATGATGTGATGAATTATGGGGATCTTTGCATCTCCATATAGAAGCCATTAAAATTGTATTTCGCCTTTGTCATCATTTGGCACAGGTCATATGATACAATAAAATTGGTTGGCTAGGACATTCTCTAGTGTCCTCCCTACCCCAAGAGTTACAGTCTTACCTCGTACAAGTAACCATACAATGTGATACATGTCCTCAAGTGTCACAATAATTTCTCTTATTGGAATATGGAAGGTAGAGATGTCCATGTCCCATCACTTTATGAGTTCCATCAACATCATATCATGGTACCTCATGGTGGGCATGGTGTAGATCCAACATAAACTAACATATTTCAAATGCCTCTCCCCTTCTTATGAAAGTAGTGGGGTGTGGTCATATATAAGTTTGTATACATGACCCCCTAAATTCTCTCACATGTGTGGTAGTATCTATCAAAATTAAAATGATATCATCATTAGTTAAATTATCAAAGATAAACCAATCTGAAATAATAGTACAAACTCTAAAGTAATCATACTTTATTATGGGTGTCATAGTTGGAATAGTCTACCCATAAAGGTCTGAGGTGTCTATGTTGGTTGGGGATGCCCAGTTTGCCTAGAGACACTCCTTTTTCAACAAAATCATAAAAAATATTGCAAATTGAGATCCTAACTATGTGGAAAGTGATAACATGACTTACCTTTTGTGACGACACTCCTCGTGCAACATAATATCTTAGGGCCTCTATTCTTGGTGAATGATATGAACATCATTATGTCTTCTTGATCCCAAGGATGATTGAGCTAGCTCAAGGTTCTCTCGAGCTAAAAAAGTCAAATTGAATGTTAGAAAAGTAAAAAAATTCCTACTTATGGTAAAATTTGGTAATATATCATTTTTAAGCATATGATATTCAAATCATAATAACTTGGCCTTATGCATTCTAATTTTTATGTTGTCTATGCATTGGAATCCTAGTAGAGATTCTCATTTTATTCATCTAACTTTTGGTCCTTGGCATTATGGTAACATGATCCTAATAAAGGAATTTTTCATCAAAACCATAATCAATTCAATGTGGTGATATTGCTACCTTGTTTCTACATTCATTAAATCGTCTAGAGATGGGGGGTAATAAATTTACCATTGAATTTCATTCTCCTTAGAAGTTTTGGACTAGCACATTCATTTTTATGTGGAAGATGATTTCAAATTTCTACCAGGCTAGTTTTTTAAGATGTAGTTCTGAATGTTGTGGTTTATAGGTTACTACATTGGGATCTTCATTATCTCACATGGAAAACATTTTGTCTCTAAATTATCCTTTTAGGCATCCTTTTTCATATGTAATTATTTTCTTTACAGTAATTTATCTTGCATATGTATGTAGTGTCATATGGCTACTAAAGTGGGGGTTAAATGTTGCATCGTAAATTATGCTCCATAAATGTGAAAGCATAATTTCATGCTTTATGTGGGTCTCACTTTAGTATTCATTTCATTAATATATTTTAGAAACACTCCCCTAGCCTTGACCTTTCTCTTCAACTTAAGAGAATATGCCAGTTCTACCCTAAGAGTTCCTTCTCGATCACATTTCAACATTCTAACCCTGAAAAATGTTTGTTTTATAGAGAAGTCTTGATTAAGCAAACCCTAAACTCAAGAATCAAACTTATATGTTTATAAAATAGCTAGACAGGGGTGTGGGTACCCTAGAATATGTGTTTTTCTTGATAACTTTAGTTTTTAATTTATGTTGATCCTTGATTTATGTGATGTGAATTTGAATTCGAGATTTGGTGGAAAATAAATCCTAAAAAATAAATTTAAATGATTTGGCCTACACTTTAATTTATTCCTATGATTTAGTATAGATATATGAATTATTATTTCAAAATTAAGAAGGTTAGCATTAAAACAAAGCTCTACCAAATTATTCATGCTATTTTATAGAATTACAATGTAAATTTTTGAATTTATTCAAGCTTTCACAATGATTGGAGTTTGATACTAATGGAAGAACTAGGTGAAATCTAGGTTGCCTCCTTCAACCTAATGACTTTTTTTTCAACTTTTTCTCATTTTTAGAATTTGATCTCCTTATTGTCCTAAGTAAAGTATTTGTGTATTTTGATTCTCCTTTGGGTATTTGACTTTCTCTTGGGTTAATTTGATTTTTTCATGTAGGGATCCTTCTCTAAAACATTTGAGTAGGATTTTTATAAATTACATTGTCTATTATCTTGTCACAACCTTAAACACACATAAGGTTCAAATCACACACTTTATCTATCAACAAATCGACTATTTATAGAGGTAGAAATACCAAAATCAAGGTTTTACAAAGGAAAAATCCTATGTGCCCACCCTTTTTCCTCTATTTATGATGATTTTGTAGGTTCAGATCTAAAATTGATAGGTTACATAATGGAAAGAAAGAGTACAAACGTATGTGTTGCAATTAGGAAATTTTCAAATCAAGAATCCTACATCTCTATCAAGGGAACACATGCCCTTGACCAATCTACTCTACTCCAACTTTTGATGACACCTGGATAGATACCTTCCTCTCTTTGATCTTTTTTCGTTTCATAAATTTTTTATTTTTTTGGTGCACATAATTTGTGTTTTAAAATTCAAGTCAATAGTCTAATTAGGTCGATCAATTCACACAAATTTCAATCAATATTCAAAATAATAAAAGATCCTAACCCAAGGTAGATTGGTTCTCCTTAGAGGCTTGTAGTCAATTTTGATAACCTTGTTAGCCTATATTCAAATGTTGATGCAAATAAATATTGATCTTAATAATCTCCTTTGTAGACCTAAGATCTCTTTTTCCACATCATAGTATCTTAGGTACTATATATTATGATGTTAAAGTAAGGATATGATGCAGTATGAACTTGCAAGGCTATGCAATTTTTGACACTATAGTAACCATATAAAAGATATATGAATTATGTAGGAAAATTACTAATAAGCTATGGAATTCTATGGATGACTTGGGAATTTGTGTAGGTTCATTAGTGGTAGGAATTTCTATTTCCTTGAGAGTGCTAATGTTCTACATATACATATATTTATATTTTGAGCAATAATTTTAAAATTTTAAAATTATAATTTAAGTGAGTTCAATGTACAAGTGTAATTTTCATGCTACAAGAGAACTCACCATAACTTTTAGTTGGTTTAAGATGGAAGTGTCATGATCTCCAAGTTGCTCTAAAATTATTCCACATTTAAATTAAATTATATAATTATTAAAATGCATCTAAGTTTAACAAACTAATTAAATAAATATTTAATGAACTCTAGATATGGTTAAGGTTATGTTTAATGGTGAAAAAGAGAGTTGCATCAAAATGAATTGATCAAAATGATGACCCACTACTTTCCACCATAAAACATTGAATTATGTGTGTGATAAGATGCCAATAATAATAAAAAACTAGCCTTAACTATTATACAAAATATGAGGGAAGTTTTTAGAGCTTAAAATGGTGTATATCTTACTGCAAGAAGCCTATTTTTAAGGCACAAAGGACTTGTCTGCCTTTAGTGGTGAATGGGTCCCTATTATGGTTCTTGAAAATGAGATCTAGGTTATTTTACTTGATGTATACACTCTAAGATCCTCGATTGTCAGCTTTCTAAAACATGTAATAAATTTTCTAGCTTCCTTTCTTCGTTCTTGCACTAGAAAGGTCAATCTTGCAACTTGACAACTTTTGTTACTTTTCTCTAAACTTCTTCTCCAATTGATCTTCAACCTGTAAATATGTGAACACACACTCAAGAGGAGAAATAATTGTTGATTTTTAGTGAATAGGGGTTTTCCTAAGTCAAACCCCTTGTAGGTAATCAAACCAAATGATGAAATAATGGAATTGAAGCATGAACATGAAATATGTAATTGATGATACCTTGAAAGTTGTCTTGGAGTGTAAATCTGTAATCTAGCATGTAGTGGCCATGAAGAATGTAGATCTTTATTTCAAATAAGATGTGTAACAATGCTTGCAAGTATATATTCAATGCTACATGCACTATCTAAGCTCAACAACATGCATGAATGCACTAAAACCTTGACATGATGAAATGATCTTGAATTGCTGAAATAGACTCTTGATAATTTGCCTTTAAATGATTTTGAAATTATCTTGGAATGCTCTAATGCTTGAATACTTGAATGCTTAGGCCTCTTGTAAACTTTCTAGATCTTGTTAGGAGAAACAATGTGAATTGACCCCTTATTTATACTAAATCTAGAGATTAACCTTGAAATTTAGACAATTCAACTTGACACTAGATCTAGAAATGAGTGTTATTAAAATCTTGCCAGAATTAAATTTAAAAATAGGTTCCTTATCAAGGGAGTACCTATTCGCCAACTAGGGCAAATGGGTTTTGGCACAATTTTCCAGAACCATGCCTTCGGGAGGTGAAAGAACATCAAAAACCCATGTTAGATATGCAAAGAAAGGGGGTTCCTATAGAGGGAGGACCCATTCACAATCTAGGGTGAATGGGTCCTAGCACCAATTTCTAGGACCTAAAATTATCCCAATAAATATTTTTATAATTTAAATTATGGGTGTTAGGAAGGATCCTTAGAAGGTGTCACAAATAAGGCTTAAATTTTAATTAAAGGGGATAATTAATTCTAATTATCCACAATTAATTAATGAGACCCTATATAAGTGTGAAAGTGTGTTACAACACCTTAAATAAAGTACATTTTAAGTACATTTAGTTAAAAAGGGGCCCAAGATCAATGTGATTGTGTTGCAACACATTACAACACTAAACCTAGGCAACATTAGGTTAACTCAATGACAATTATTCCCAAATCAAGTAAGGAAAAAGGAATCCTTTTCCATTACTACATTTTTCCCCCACTTTAGTGAGAGTTTTCCCCCATGACAAATTCACACTAATGTAGACATTCAAGACACTTAAGTATGAAGCAATAACAAAGATACATGATCAAACCCTATCAAAGGACAAGAAAAAAAGGAAAAAAAGAAGGATCAATAATAACTGTTCCAATGCGGGATGTGGTTTTTTGTTTGTAACGTACATTGCTCACTCTGGGGTAGTGGAACTTTAGTCTGTCCACTAGGTGAGTCATTCGAAAATATGTATATGTTCAATGTGGGGTAGGTGAACCTCATTCTATCCACTATGTGAGTTATCCCAATAAGATGGTAAATGAGAGAATCATATTAGCCTCTCATACCATATCAAAGTTATCCTCCTGAAAAATTTGATAAGGCACCACAATGTAATGGTTTTTTGTAAATGCCTTTGTAATGTCATGCATGTAAGTTTTTGTTAAAGGGTATCTTCTTTCTTCATGTAAGGTCTTCTTCTTAGGGAGCATTGTACCTAATGTCTCCAAGATAGGAAAAGTCAAGAATATCAGATCGCCACTTATGGGATACCTTATTCACATCATGCCACAAAGGGAGATCATATGCTTAGAAATATCACACTCTTGGAGGACATCAAAACCTAATGACACCACAAAGAAAATGATGTCACAAAAAATAATAATGCCATGAAATATGACAAAGGATGTCATCGATGTATGCCCCCACTTTAAAGAGATTGCTACACCATTACTATGAACAAGTGATTTAAAGTAGCCAATGTTTTTCCTAAGACATGATAGCTTTCTTCAAAAATCCCTATGCCAAGTCATATTGTTTTCGAAATAAGTTGCCTCATGAAATAGGAAGGGTTGGCCCCAAGAATACATAAGGGATCTATGGATTCAAGGTCAATGTATTTGCTACAATTTTCTCATAGAGCATGGAACTATCATCATTCGCCAAATAATTATAGCTGGAAGAATGACACAAAGAGAATGAAAAACAAAGAAAAGGGTCGATGCAAGAAGTTGGGTCCACAAAAAGCTCAAAAAGTGGAAGTGTTTTTTTTGCTTTTCAGAATTTGTCACACTTGGACTGAAAAATTTGAGATACTTACACAATGAATCTATAAAAAGGTCAATAATATGAAATTTAGAATTTTGAATCTAGTTTCCAAATATGTAATTTATTCAAACACCCAGATGATAGAAAATAAATTTGATAGGGATGTATAAAACCCACTTTTTAAAAGTCCCTATTTTTTTACCATACCATGCACGTGTATGGACACCACTTTTTGACACAAATAAAAGTATTTTTATAATTCATTTTGGGGTAAGAGAGCTAACAACATGAGGATTGATGAGGAATTTTTTTATTTTTTATTTTTGAATATTTTTTTTAATTGAATTTTTATTGGCCTTAATTGCTATTTCCAAAAATCAACGTGTACGGACAACATAATTGGACCAAAACTAAACATTTTTTTGAATATATTTTTTCATTGTGCAAAGAATTGTCTGAAGATTGACGCCATAAATTTTTTTCTACAAGAAACTTAACCAAAAAAAAGTTATTAAAAAGTAAAAAAGGGTTGATATTTTAAGTTTAAGGACTAGTTTTCTTATAAATTAATTAAAAAATAACAAATATAATCCAATATTAATAAAAAAATTATATTTGGAAACTAAACATCGTGTTATCCAATGGGTTTTAATTTTATAGATTGATTAAAAAAAAAGTCCATTAGCCATATTGCCAAAGTTGGACATTCTTCTTCAATCTGCCTTAGTTTTTTAGTTGCAAGTCAAAGGCTAAGGATCAAATTGTCAAGCCTTTCCCAAGCCTAAGACCAAGGCTACATGTCAGTTGGAGATTTAAATTTTTAATAATGTGTATGTGCTTTTAAAAACATGTACGCATTACAAAACACATATGCGTTCTTTATTTGTTTGATTATTTAAAAAATTAAATGCTTTTTAGAAACATGTACACATTTTAAAATGTAAAACATGTTTTGAAATTAAAAACATGTCTACATTTTAAAACACTTACGTTTTTTTTATTTCAAAATGAGCACGCGATTTAAAACACATACGTGTTTCTAAAAGGTATTTATTCTTTTAAACAAATGACTTGTATGTGTTATAAAATGCATACGCATTTTTTAGTGCATATGCATTTTTGTAGGCTCGGGTATTTGATGCATAATGCATACACATTTTATGTGAGATTTTTTTTGACCAAAACTTGCCCTCTTTGGTGAGCCAACTTCTTGTTTTTACCCAAAAGTCCTCTTAGGTCAACATGGAAGAGACCTGAATGTCTCAATGCCTTGCATCATCCCCAAAAGGAAAATACAAGAAAAATGAAAAAGATAAAGAAAAGCTTTTGGGTCAACATGGAAGAGACATGGTTGTCTCAATGCCTTGCATCATCCCCAAAAGGAAAACACAAGACAAATGAAAAATATAAAAAAAATCTTTTGGTTCAACATGGAAGATACACGTCCATCTCAATGCCTTGCATCATCCCTAAAAGGAAAAAAAAAGACAAATAAAAAATTCTTATGACATAGAGAATAATCAATGTACGTATAGAGGAATGCACAAAAAGAGAGAGATTCATCAAATGAAACATTACGGAGGATCAAATTACGCACATTCAATCACATAAAGAAAACATGAAAATGCAAAAAATTAGTTAGGCACATGTGAGTCAACCTAAAGCAGGTCATTTTCATGCCAATCTTGGTCTATATAAATGGAAGGGAGACAACTAGCTAAAGGGACAACGACAAGTGCTGAACTATGAGAAGCACAAAGTTCAACACTCTTTTTAGGAGATTTTTCATTTAATTTCATAGAAGAAGAAAACAAGGTATTCAACTCATCATGCACTTCTTCATATAATGATAATGTCCATGGAATGTTCTTGTTTATGTTGCAGCAAGGGTATAAAGTCATCATGCATTTCTTCAGATAAGCTCGGATTTTGTTTTTCTATGTTATTCTTGTCTTCCTGATTTTGTAACCTATGAGCAATAGCACATCATCTATGCCTACGCTCTTTAGCACTTCAATTTAATTTTAATCTATTGTCAAGTTGTTTTTGTGTAAGATCAGGTTTATCAATCATAGGTTCCATCTCTTCCTTGGAAGGAATAGAAGAAACATCAAGAGGTTATTCAACCACTTTCTCTTTGACTTTGTAAACTTGTTTGACTCTAGCAGGGACAATGATATTGTTTGTGTTATCTCACAGTCTCTTGTAGAAAATTGTAGGAGGTTTTTCTATAGGTTGTTCTTGCATTTTGAAAAGGGATTTTGGTTCAATCATTGGTTTATCAAGGATAGGTTTTTCATTTATAGGTTGAGGCATGTTTTGAAGGGATAATTCTACTATTTTCTTTGCCTTGAACTTTTGATATGATTTGAAAATGAAGTCCTCACGAGGCTTAATAGGTTCCATAGGCTCGAGCCAAAAGAAATCTAATGAAATATTCCCTTGGGGCAAGGCAGGATTAAATCCACTATGATGCACAATAAAGATATCATTTCCAAATGGAAACGTTAGACATATTGAGGGATGATGGAAAATGATACATGTAGTGTTTTCGGTCCAACCTTTAATGGTAGATCTATCGAGCCTATCATAGGGCAAGAAAACCCATTATGCTTTCAATTTTTCATATGTTTCTTGATATAGCTCATGGAAAAATAAGAATTCTTCAGTGATCACATTCTATCCATAGACGAGATCAATCAATATCCCATTAGTGGTTTTTTCATTGATTCAACCAACTATGTAAAGAGGACCATCAGGTGCATGCTTAAGTATGTCATTTTGTGAGAAAGCAATGTCAAGATGATTTTTAGTTGAGCCCTTACGAGGTCTAGCTTGAATAAATGCTACCATTTCAATTGCTTATTCTTCATTTATGTTTTCATCGTCCGTGTCAACATTCATCACTTCATTCTTTATTTCTCTAGCTTTGACAAATGCAATATTGTGCTTAGGCATGGGATTTGTAAAGATTTGTAAAATTTTATTAGGAAGGGCTACAAAATTATGACCTTAATCATTCAGACCTTTGATTTGAAGTTGATTATTGTCAATAAGGTCTCGCACAAGATGTTTAAGACATTTACAATATTATGTACCATGTCTATTTTGTTGATGGTAATGATAATAAGTATTTTTTCAATAATTAGGGTCACGTTCTCTTATAGGAGTAAATATAAGCATGCTCTTGTCAATGAGACGCAACATATTATTATGAATGGTATCGAGTAAAGGAGTTAAATCTCTCTCCCATTCCCTGAAAGGAGTTGTCGTCCTGATAGAAACCACTTGATTATTATTTTGTTGACTTGTTTGAGGGGAATTTAGTTGTAAAAAGCCCTTATTCTATTTCTTGAAAGGTTGATAGCCATTTTGAGTTGTAGATTCATATTTTTACAGTACAACTTGAGGGATATATGGAATAGCCCTTATTTTTGTTGAATTTTTTGGCAAAAATGAGAACTACTCTAAAGCGGTATCCTTCAAGGACCTAGGGAATAGCTCAGCCAAAATTTTATCCTCAAAGATGAAATCACTACACAAGGTTGTGAAAGCGGAAAAATTTCTTACAGGATCTCCTTTTCCACCATATTTCTTGAATCGAGGGACTTCTTTACCTTATGGAATTTGCACTCTTAATATTGCAACTTGTTGTTGGAGGGATTTCATAGTTTGCAAAAGTGAGCTAATGAGAGAATCATTTTGATTATAAGGATGAGGGGAATAAGGTGGAGTGGTATATGTATGCGGAGGGCTAGTGAATTGTAGTTTAGTGAAGGTGGATTATTGAGAGTTATTGTGTTTGAATGGACAAGGCTAGAAGTATTTCCTATGGGAATACCTATGGAAGTGTACATAATGCTAGTAGGTATGATTATTGTGGCTGGTTGAATGGTTGTGGTAGGTTGCAAGGTTGTTCTAGGATGAAAATTTGTGGGTTGAAAGGTTGTTGTGGGTTGTGTACTAGTTTATGTAGGAATGGACATTGGTATCATGGAGGATAGAATTGGAATTACACATTGGCTTAGAGCAGACTCTTAAGCTTGAGTGGAACTAGTGATGGTAGGGACGGTGTTGGTAACATTAAGCACAATGGTTGTAGGAGGTGAAGTCATGGGAAATGAACTATGCAAACTATGAGCCATCAAGGGTTGATTATCAACACTATTAGAAAGAGAGCTAGAAAGCCCAATATCCATGCCGAGTGAGATATTGTGAGATGACATGAGCCTCAATGTACATCTTACAATAGTATTGCTAATAGGACAACATATTGTAAATCTCATACAAGTTTTACAACCCCATTGTGTAAACCCTAAAATAGCAAAGGGGCAATGCAACAATCTAAAATAAAATGAAATTTTTTAGATTCCAAGTAATGCAATTTATTGATTACACAATGGAATGCTGTAAAAAAAAAATTTGAATTTTAACAATGCACTGAAATGAAGAAATTTTAGCTATATGCAATGAATTTGATGAAACATCAAACCGAGAAACTGAAAAAGGAAAGTAACAGCAGCAAACAGAACCTAAAACTAAAATTTTAATTTCCAAAAAATGCAAATTGGGATCTAACAAGGATTCATTCACCAGTAAGGGTGAATGGGTCATGGTTAGGTATTTTTGAGATGTTTTTACTGATTTCAAAGTGATTTTAATGCTTTTTCTGATGCCAAAAGGTTCAGGTTTGACCTGATCAAGGAATCATTTGCTAGTAAGGGAGAATGGGTCCTTGATGGGGGTTTTAGAACTAATTTTGGATTATTTGCAAGCTTTCATTAATGTCTTTCAGTTCCAATTTTGAGGCAGTAAGTATTAGTTCCAGATTTTCCAAAAATGCAATGAAATAATCTATGCAAATACCTAGCTTAAAATGCAATTTTTTATTTATTTTCAAATGTAATTTTATGAGATCTAAATGATATTCACAATGAGTATTTTACTTTTGTATTTTTCATATTTAGAGAGATGCAAAACAATACAAATCTAAACCCTATATAGGATGTAATATTTCAATGCAAAATAAGAAACCCAAATGAGATCTATTTCAATGAAAATCTAAATACAAATGAGTGCAAGATATCACTTAGGATGCAATGAAAATTAGAAAATTGTAATATTTAATGAGTTGGGTTCACTAAAATGTTTAATGGTTGAAAAGAGGATTGCATCAAAATGAATTGATCAAAATGGTGAACCACTACTTTCCACCATAAAAAAATGAATTATGTGTGTGATAAGATTCCAATAAAAATCAAAAACTAATCTTAACTATTATATCAACTATGAGGGAAGTTTTTTAGAGCTTAAAATGACGCATTCCTTGCTGCAAGAAGCTTATTTTTAGAGCAGAAAGGACTCATTCGCCTTTAGTGGCGAATGGATCCCTATTAGGCTTCCTAAAATTGATATCTAGGTTATTTTACTTGATGTATGCACTCTCACATCCTCAGTTGTCAACTCCCCAAAACTTGTAATAAATTTTGTAGCTTCCTTTCTTCGTTCTTACACTATAAAGGTGAATCTTGCAACTTGACAACTTTTGTTACTTTTCTCTAAACTTCTTCTCCACTTAATCTTCAACCTGTAAATATACACACACTCAAGAGGATTAAATTTTTTTGATTGTTACTGAATAGGGGTTTTCCTAAGTCAAACCCCTTGTAGGTAATCAAACTAGATGATGAAATAATGTAATTGAAGCATGAACATGAAATATGTAATTGATGATACCTTGGAAGTCTTGGCAAGTTGTCTTGGAGTGTAAATCTACAATCTAGCATGTCGTGGCCATGAATAATGGAGATCTTGATTTCAAATAAGATTTGTAGCAATGCTTTCAAGTAGATCCTAAATGCTACATCCACTATCTTAGTTCAATAACATGCATGAATGCACTAAACCCTTGACATGATGAAATGATCATGAATTGTTGCAATAGACTCTTGATAATCTGCCTTGAAATGCCTTTGAAATGCTCTTGGAATACTCTAATGCTTGAAAAATTTAATGCTTAGGCCTCTTGTAAATTTTCTAGATCTTGTTAGGAGAAACAATGTGAATTAGCCCATTATTTATACTAAATCTAGAGATTAACCCCAAAATTCAAATAATTCAAGCCGATGCTAGATCTAGAAATGAATGTTATTAAAATCTCACCAGAATTAAACTCAAAAAGGGGGTCCTTATTAAATGAGGACCCATTCGCCACCTAGGGCGAATGGGTCTTGGTACAAGTTTCTAAGACCATGCCTTCAGGAGGTTAAAGAACATCAAAAAACCATGTCAAATATGCAATGAAAGGGGGTTCCTATAGAGGGAGGACCCATTCACCAACTAGGGAGAATGGGTCCTAACACCAATTTCTAGGACCTCAAATTTTCCCAATTAAATGTTTTACAATTTGAATTATGGGTGTTAGGATGGATCTTTTGAAGGTGGCACAAATAAGGCATAAATTTCAATTAAAGGGGCTAATTAACTCTAATTAACCATAATTAATTAATGAGACCCTATATAAGTGTGAATGTGTGTTACAATAATTTACAACACCTTAAATAAAGTACATATTAAGTGCATTTACTTAAAAATGGGCCCATGATCAATGTGAATGTGTTACAACACATTACAACACTAAAACTAGGCAGTATTAGGTTAACTCAATGACAATTATTCCCAAATCAACTAAGGAAAAAGGAAATTTTTTCCTTTACTACAGGTTAATTTATCAGGCTACTATATATGGTGTGTTGAATTATATATATTTCAACAAAAACATTGATCTAATTGACATAATTTGGCCAAGCCAATCATCTACACTAAACAACATAATATACAATTCATTAAATAAATTGATAATTAATATATTAAAAGAGATTAATATATTTATTAACTTCAATAAAAAAATATAAAATGTGGCATATCTCTCCAGGGGCGTCATATAATGTAGCTAAGAAATACTACTTTACTGTAGCCCCTAAGGCAGATGCATGACTAAGACCATAACATGGATGATTACAATTCTAAATAAAATATGATTTATATTGTAATGGTGTTGATATGTGTGAGGTTTTAAGACTAGCTTTATCTCCATCGTACTCTCTAACACTAACTCCAAATACCATGTGGGTAGCTTGGTTAATTAAGTTTCTTGAGAGTGTACTCAATTCTCCTAATTTTGATACCAATTCTTGTTGGTGAATGGGTGTTGCAATAGTGAGTGAAGAAGGAGAAATCATGGGTGGAGAAAGCACACACTGATTTTGATTGACATGTGCCCATACCCTATACTATGAAATGCTAGCACAAACACCTTATAATGATGGGTTGGTTTGTCAAGGGTTTAATAAAGTATGGGGCTATGATTTTCTTAGAAATATGTAAATTAGGGATCTTTCTATACATAGTTCGTATGAATATAATTACATATCGTCCCTCCAAAGGTGGAATCTATCGAGATCAACATTGATCAATCTAGTAGAATAAAAAATGGTTTGCATCATATATGCAAGTTGTGCAACATGTCAAGGCATATTCGACTCATTTTGGATAAAATCCTTTTACTCCTAGCACATAGTTATGTTCTCATTTATGGTTTATTTCAAGTGAGCCTCATTATATGGAGGGAAAGGGGTTTTTGTGTTGGGGTTTTTTGGAAGGTTTTATGGGGGTTTTTTAGAAACTTTTTTAAGGGGAGGGGGTTTGAGGTGGGGTTGAATATTTTTAAAAAAAAATTTCTAGTAAAAACTCATATTCTAGTTATTGATATATGACTATAAACCTCAACCACATACAATTGCAAAAACTAAATATAAATTTAATTAATTTTACATTTCAAAATGTTAAACATGTACAATATTTATCCATTTAAAAATTTAAATCTATAGAAATGATTATGTAATTTAAAATAATACACAATTACAACATTTGAGTTTTAAAACATGTATCATGAAGAAATATTTATACATGCAACTTAATAATATGTTATGTATTACATTTGAATTGTAACAAGTATCATTTATTTATATAACTGGGCATTTGATTTCTAATTCAAAGTATTGTATATCAAATTTTTATAGCAATCATTTTATACTTGAAAAAAATTGAGAGAAAAGCCTAGGAATAATCAAATTATGTCGAATTACATAAATCAACATCACATTTGTTATGATAGTCAAGTTTTATAGCATTGGAAGCTATGGGTGTCTACTTATGTACATGTTGGGACTTCTTTGACTATATTTTATTTTGTGACACATGGTTGTTCCCATGTATGCTCTCCATGATATTTTATGCTAGAGGGAAATGCCTATGTAGGAATAGTTAGGATTTTATGCTATCATTTTTCCACTTCATGCATATCATGGACCTTCTCAATATCTTAGGTACTTGAGAGGTATTCTTGTTGTATGTGAGTGAATAAATAAATACCTATAATCTTCTATTAATTTAGTAATATTAATTTCATAGTTCTATCATGAACAATCTATTATGAAAATGCCTACTTAGGTATGAAATTTAGTGAATCATTGCATATGCTTTGGTAAACGAACTATTTTAAAAATGAGAAAGTGTTTTGTGATCATATGAAAGATATTCACAAGAATAAGGTAGATTAGGAATGCTTATAAAGAGTGGATTTTGTTTTGATTTATTAAGATTTTATTAATATCATTGCATAATTATACATATTGTCATGTGAAACATAAATTATTTGGCTAAGAGAATAGATCTTGATATTGAGCAATAACATAGATCCCCAATCTTAAGTTCTTGAATTATGTTATTGGTTAAATCAATGTATAGTAATGACATGGAAATTAGAGGAGTAGGCCAATATCATGTGATGTCTTAAGTTTCAATAGTATTTTCCCAAATTATGTGATGGAGTATGTCAAATTAAGTAAGATGTGAGTAATTTTATACCTACTATTGGTATGTGTTTCCTTTTTATGATGTCAAATTCATGATTTATCAACTATGAAATTTGTATATTTATTTAACATATCTTTCAACCTTGTTCATTGGAAAATAAGATTGAATAGTTACTAATGAAGTTGTCATGCTCTTTCTCTACATACTAATAGTCTTCAGGTGAACCCACAATACTAGTTTAAATTTTTTGGTCAAACTGGACATTGAACTAATTTTTTTTAACTAAATCTTCACTTTTGGGAACCTATAGCTGCTAAACCATGAGGAATTTGAAGATAATGCAAACTAGTTATTTTTGACATTTTGTCTGTAGATTCTAAACATATGTTTTTTAAAATTTTGGAATTAGGTTGTATTTCTTTTTCAATCTCCATCAAAAACTAGTTTTTAACAGTAAACACAATGTTAAGAGAGTGGTGTGTACTTGCTAACACATAATTTTTTTCTATGAAGGATATTTTTTTTTTTTCAAATTCAGATTCATAACTACGATATCTAGTGCATGCAATTGGTTTAATAGCATTTCATTGAATACTTTTTTCTTAATTAATTTTTGAAGTTAAACCAGTTACAATTTAGATATAGGTTTACTTGCTAGCACAATTTCTTTTGTATGTATCGAGATTCATTTTTTTCATTTTTTTCTTTGATCAGGGACATCAATATGTGCATAGATATTTTTCATTTTTTTTGATAATCTACTATTTTTACACATGTGGAAAATCGAGAGCTTGATTTTTGGTGAAAAACCTATGTTTAATTAAACAAAAAAATACATAATAAAACTCAAATAAATTAAAATTATATTCTATGGATAGATTGTTTCGAGAACTACCATCATCCAATCGGGTATGTTACATTGCCTCCATTTTTGTCTTCAACCCAAGCTTGAAAAGGAAAAATTTAACAAAAAACATTGGTGGAAGAGAGGGAGAAAGGAAAATAAGGGGGGTTCGCTTGAACCCCCTTTGAGTGAAGGGAGTTTGCTAGAAGGGGGGTTTGAGTGAACCCCCCTTTTTCTACCATTTTCCTTAAGTTCATAAGATAAAACTCACCAAAAGGGGTTCGCTCGAAGGGGGTTTGAGCAAACCCCCCTTTTTGGGGTTCACTCGAACACCCCCCTTTGAGTGAACCCCTAAAAACTTGAATTTTTGTTTTTGAGAGCGTTTTTGCAATGTTCCTTTCTCAATGTAATTGTAAACCAATTTTATGGGATCACCCCTTCCCCAAGTTTTTTTAGCACTGCCAATCTTAGACATAATAAAATTTTCATAAAAAATAGGTTTTGTAGATTGAATAGAGTACTAGGCATTTTATATTATGAGGATTGGGTGAGTACAAGCTAATGGGTTCAGTTTTAGTAGAAGTGTTGAGCATGAAAAAATCACAATAGGAATGGATACTTGTTTCATAAAATATGGGTACCCATTTAGGATTGGGCTCCCAAACCTAAAAATGGGTGCCCCTTTCTCAATGGGTACATGTTTTAAAATGAAATGGGTATCCATTTACAATTACATCATATACTTGTTTCTTTTTAGAATGGGTACACATTCCATAAATTTTTTAATTTTCAACCCATTTTTTTAATGATTTTTAAGGCTTGGACCTACAAGTATATAATGTCCTAAAAATAGCAAGAAAAAAAATAACTTTAGCAATATGACAAAAAAATAATTTAAGAGTTTTTCGACAAAAGTAAAACCCATTATAGATGACGATATCTAGTTTTAAGATATATATATATATATATATATATATGACATATTTTTATATCTATTAATTAATTTCTAGTGAAAGTGTTCATAAAATTGAAATGTTGGGTATTAGTAGTTTTTAATAACGTTTAACTATTAAAGTTTTTTAATTATATGTGATCAATCTAGACATCATTATTAATATAATGAAAAAAAAAATCATTTAATGATTAGTTTAGATCAAATTGTGTTTGTTGTAGATGAGTAGTCTTTTAAAATAGAAATTAAGGCCAATAAAAAAATAATTAAAAAATATATATCTTGATCAAAATTCACCATAATACACATATTTTCCTAAAAATAATTAGATAATTAATTTTATTTATATCGAATCATGCTAGTCATATGCATTCATGTTTTGGTCATAAAAAAGTGTCTTGAAAAAGGTGATTTTTCTACATCCTATACAAAATTAACTTGTATCATTTGGGTATTAGAATAAATTATATATTTAAAAACTAGATTCAAAATGGATTAAGTTTAATATTAACAAACCTTATTAATATTATGTGTGTAAATGCTTCAAATTTTTACTCCAATTGTGATAAAATTTGATTTTCAAGAAAACCACTCCCACTTTTTGGCCTAAAAGTAAACCCATTATCTTGCAGTTACCCAACTCAAATATTCCATGAGGACTAGATTGTGTGTAAAAAAAAATTTATGAGCATGATGAACTTTTTAAGAAAGGCCTATGGTATTCAAGACACTGCTCATTCAACCAAAGATCTCATATTCCAATCATGAACTACATTTTATAGTTGATCATCCTTCATTAACTACTTGAAATCAACAAAATAGAGCTAAACCACCATAACCCTCTCAATAACATTTACATTATAATCGAAATTCTTTCTATTTACCTATAATTTATATTTACTATTTTTTATTAATTTATTAGATCAAATAACTATATGAAGTGTAATTTATTTCTCTACATTTTGATGAACCCCAACTTATTATACCACCTAGTGGTTTTCACTTGAGTTATTATTATTTATTTTTCTAATGTATAATGTTCTTTTCCTATCATTCTCTTGGGTTTAAAATTTATGTTCGTTAATTTTCTTAACTTTAGTTAATCACATACGTAAGGAAGTTAAGGTAATGAAACAACTTCCTACACTAATCTTGAGAGGAGAAAAATGAAAAACTTTATAGATCTTTAATAGTTGCATAAACTTAAATAGAAAAAAACACAAATATCATGCATCAACAAAAATATTTATGTGGGGAAAACTCTTTTGGGAGAAAAACCCCACACTCCAAAAGCCACCCAATATATTATTCAGAAATCAAAAGATTACAATATACTTGTAGAGCAAGCTTCTCACAAGAGTATTGCCACTAGAGATTAAGAGACAATCCAACCACTATCAAACTCTCAGAAATACACACCCGTCTACGCACATCCCACCTGCTTATAACAAGATTCTTGGAACCTTCTAGAATTAGGTTTTACAAGGTCATTTTTCATTTGACGTGTTAATGAAAAAGATTTGATGAGTCAGCGAGAAAAAACCTTGATGTGTCAGCAGGAAAAAATCTTGACGTGTCAATGAGAAAAAACCTTGATGTGTCAACGGGAAAAAACCTTGACATGTCAGTGAATTTTTTTATCATTTGACATGTTATGAAAGTAAGTCATGTAAAATCATATAAGGTGATGGTTTTAATGAACCTTGATTCTAGTTATCTTGACTTTTAGTTGTGAGTAGCGCAATTAAGGAACCTTGGAGGACCTAGGATTAGTTTAATGTGTTAAACATTCTATTTTTATTCATATTCTTTTTAAATTCAAATTATTATGTCATGGTTAGTGTTTTCCTTTGGGGTTCCTTGGTGGGGTGTTACACTTGGTACAATATTTGCATTATCAATCACCACATATCAACAATAAATTGTATATGATTGCAAGGTTGAGACACATTTTCCCAACAAATCCCTAATTGTCAACACCTTACAAGAGCAACGAAAGGGAGTCATCATCATCTATAATTTCTAGGGGGGAAACAAACCATAGTCTCTGAATACCATCTGAACTTCTCTATGCTCACAGGCTTAGTTAAAGAATCAAAAACATTCATCAAAGTCTCTACCTTAATTAGCTTCACCCTACCATCTTCGGCCATATCTCTAACAAAATGATATTGTACATCAATGTGCTTGGTCCTGGCATGGAACATTGGGTTCTTGTCTAGACATATCACACTTTGATTGTCACAATAAATTATCACTAGACCTTGTTTTATTCCAATATCTGAATGCAGTCTCTTTAGCCAAATGGCTTCTTTAGAAGCATGATTAGCTGCCATATACTCTACTTCAATAGTGGAAAAAGAAACCACAACTTGTCACTTACTCATCCAACTAATTGTACCACCAAATAAAGTAAACACATAAGCACTAGTGGATCTTCTACTGTCAACATCACCTACCAAGTTTGAATCCACATAACCATGAATATC
This sequence comes from Sequoiadendron giganteum, assembly GCA_007115665.2. Lineage (NCBI taxonomy): Eukaryota > Viridiplantae > Streptophyta > Pinopsida > Cupressales > Cupressaceae > Sequoiadendron > Sequoiadendron giganteum. The sequence goes on along the minus strand of CM021102.1, from coordinate 133,494,753 downwards.
AAGGGAAATTTTGTCTTCAGTCATATTACTCTAATAACATAAGGAATAATCTAAGGTACCACGTATATATCTGAAGACTCTTTTAATTACATCCCAATGAACTCTATCAGGATTAGACACATATCTAGAAAGAACTCCCACTACTTGGGTAATGTTTGGTCTAGTACAAACCATAACATACATCAAACTTCCAACTGCACTCTAGTAAGGAAATTTTCTCATATCTTCCATCTCAGATGGAGATGTTGGACAATATGAAATAGATAAATTTGTTCAAACTAAAACAAGAACACATAATTGTCTACAATCCTGCATATTAAACCTTTGTAGAATTGAAATGGCATACTAGGTGATGCCCCAAACCCCACATCTTGCTACGAGTGTACATTATTTGCATTATCATTCATCACCTATCAATAATAAACCGTATATAATTACAAGGTTGAGACACATTTTTCCAACAACACATTAGGGATGTATGTCAAGTCATAATCCATGATCTCATCTTCCTATTAGGTATTACCATAGGATAAAACCCTCAATTTCTATGGATCATTGTGATGATCCTTTGGTGAAAATATAAATAAATCTATATATTAATAAGGAAGAGGCCTTTGATCATTTATCAAAAAATTCATGTATGAAGATCAATGTAGTAATGATAAGGCTAGGAAGTTGAAACTCCTTAAATAAGGTAATAATAAGATTGGCATTAGCTCTAGTCACTCCCGCAATAATACTAAATGAACTCCATATAATGATTATAACCAAATCATATGTGATACACATGATTAAGGTTCTTGGACATGAATCTCTTGATGTGCATTCCTTGTGTTGTAATGTTAACACCTATTAGGTTAGAGTCTCCTTGCTTGATTCTAATTTACTATGTTGTGTCTTGTATTTAAAATTTATATGATGATTTTATTTTGTATTTCATAAACCATAAGTTTGAACTCTATGTGTTATAAATTTTAATTTTAATTAGTGTAAAGAAATTCTTAGATAATTTTATGACATTGAATTTTATTAGGTTAGATAATAATATTTTTGAGAAGGAGTCAATTATATTCTAGTTTCCTTTTAAATTTTAATACAAATTAGTTCTCTCTTTAACTAAGGAAAAATTCAGGTTAGCAATATAAAGTATAAACAATCAAAACCCTAGCTAACAATGAAGCACAATGGAACATAAAAGCATTAAAAAATGAACAATATCACCCAAAGCCTATATGCATTCCATCATTCATCTCCATTGCCCCTCTCCTTTTTGTTGTAAATAATGTTTGCCCTCATATTTTTGTGAGCAACTATAACCTATGACAAGACTAAGAAAAATATTGAAGGATTGACTACTCAATTGCCAGCGTACTAAAAAATTCACAATCATGAAGTCATAACAGAATGAGGTTGACATTGTACTTTTATAGAAATCAATGTTTTAGATGAATGGCCAGGATTAATAATTGACAGATGCCCTAAGATAGAAGGCTGAGATCGAATGTGATAATTAGCAATTAGGGTTAGGGAAGAATTAGGTTAAGATTTGAAATGGAAAGATATTATTTTTAAGAACATAAAATCAAGAGAGATTGTAGAAAAGTCAAATAAGAATTTAAAATTATTTGATTTATGAGAAAAATTTAACTTTTTGAATTAACAATTGATTTAATTCAAAAGAAATAAGTGCATGATGGTTAATAATGATTTTTAATTATTTACTTTGTGGAAAAAAAAAAAGGGATTTAAATAAATGATTTTATTTAAATCTAGAGGAAAAGTTAAAAAGGATAATTAAATAATTAAAGCAAATTATCTAATTATAGATGAAATAGAAAGTGAATAATAATTAAATAAATTTAGGGGTTTATTTAATTATATAAGAACATAGGAAATTAATGACGAATTTAAATAAATAAATAAATAAATATAATTTATTTGAATAATTAGGAGGAATAAAAAATATGAATTAATTAAATAATTATGAATTGTTTAATTAATAGTTAACTTAGGAGTAAGGGACATAATTAAATACTTTAATTATGTTGAGAAGAAATATGTAAAAATAGATCTTGCAGACCTAGGTTATTTTTATGTGCCTATATTTTTTCCCTCTTTGTTATGATGTGGTTCATCACATTATGACAAAGAAAATTCAGTCAAAATGTCCCCCAGTGTCAATAGGGTAGCCTCATGCCCCCTTGGAAGAATTTTACAAAAAATTCAAAAATTTCCAAAAAAAATGAAAATTGTTCAGAAAGGTCAAATTGATGAGCATAAAAGTGATGTTGATAAAATAAATGATTTTTAGGACCCTCAAAGTCAACTGCATGTAGTTTGAAGGCCCAGGAAAAGTACAACCAACACAAACCCTAGAAAAAACCCTAATTTTGGGGTGGTATAAATAGGAATTTGGAAAGTTAAAAGGTCATTTTTCACTTTTGGACCTTGGAGATTAGGAGCTCTGAGTGAAGATGGAGTGAGTCCCCCGCAACAAGCACATGGATTACAAATTTCACACATTTAGATGGTCGGAGGGTGCAGGAGATCTAGTAAGGCTCTATAAACCCACTTTGTCAATTTTTAATTTCATGCATTTCTAGGGAGGAGAAAAATTTGATAGTCGATTGCATCATTTCACGATAGCTGCAAGTGCTATCACGTTTAATGAAATTGGTTGTGAAATGATGCAACGAAGTGACACAACTATTTAGAAAATGCTAGGATAGGATAGGGGTCTGCAATTTGCGCAATACAACTATTTAGGTTGGACGCATCTACTAATGCATGATGGAATTGACTATGCTTGTATGCAACCATCTAGGGATAGCCGCAACCACAATAGGATTGAAGCAAGTGTAATATTAGGTTGCAATTGATTTGGGGGTTTGACACAATCAACCTCCCACAACACATTCACTATGGCACAATGCAATTGAAATTTATGTGATGCAATTGAAATTTATGTGACATAATTGGTTGGTTTCAATGTTGCCTTAGATTAGGATTGACTTGATTTTATGACATGTGCAAAATAGCTTGAGGTACATTGTGTAATTGGCACAATGGTTGTCATGTTGGTCACAAGTTCATATAGATTTGATCTATACACGAGAGTCACAACTGTCAGAGACTTATCGGTTGAGGGACCAGTTGACCAATGCTGAAAAGTGTAGGTTATGGAATTTTTGTCTGTACCACATGACATTCATGCTCATCATTAGGGAAAATAGGGGGATTGTTATTGCACTTTCCAAGTGGTGGTATTCAAATATATGTTCATTTCATTTTCCTAAAAGAGAGGCTACCATCACCTTAGAGGATGTCTACAAGATCCTTCGACTGTCAATTTGAGGGGAGAGAGTTAGTTACGATCTTGGTTGGGGATATCAAGCTCTGACCAGCATCCAAGTGTATGATGATATAGCACAGTTGGGTATTGATCAATATGAGATTAGATGGGAGACATTAGCTTCACGATATGAGTGATTGGACTGTGTTCTGTGCACTTTGATAGTTGGAGTAGTGATCCTAGATCGTCAAGGACATGGATTTCCTATCGGATGGGGGGAGATTCTTGTTGATAATATGGCTAGTGAGACAGTGTATGTATGGGGGCCCTATTTGTTGGTGATGGTTTATTTTCAGTCACATGACATAGTATATCATCCGAGACAATCCATGAGCCGTGGAGTTACATTTTTGATGGTTTGGGCATGGGAGAACATTGTAGTGTTTCGCCCACTAGTTGTTTTCCATTTAGAGACCATTGTACCCTACATATATGTGTATAGGAGTAGTCATGTAGACACATGTAGAAGACATTTGTTATTGTCAACATGGACTAGATACTTTAGTCAGTTTCATATGGAGGCTCTATATGGATTTTCATCTATGGCCAGATGAGGGTGACCATATACCATGGTGTCAACATGAGAGGTATCTGATTGGGAAAATTGTCTAGTTAGTGCATATTATTGATATGTATCTATCTTATTGGGTGTTGAGGTAGTTTGAAGAGCAGCAAGGGGAACCATGGGGATTAGCAGTGTTTGCTTCATCATTGAGGGATGTGACACCATGGGGTCCCATGATTTTAGTGGCTACAATAGAGAAGTAGATAGATGGGATTTAAACACAACAATGGGCATGGAGAGGAGGACCAATAGATGTAGGTACCACTCCATACTATGATGCATGGTGGTGTATACATAGGAAAATACCATTGATAGAGCCAACTCCAGTGGTTAGACAAGGATGGGGTCCGCGAGGTAGGAGAGGTGAAGATAGAGGGAGAGGAGAAAGAGGTAGAGGAGGTGGTGGTTTTGGTGATGGTGGAGGGGTGGAGGAGATGGTGGTGGAGATGGGAGAGGAGGTGGTGGTGGGAGGAGGCACCGATGGAGGTTGAGGAGGTGGAAGAGTGGGTCACTCTCTTCTATCCGAGAGGGGGGAGAGGAGGAAGGCTGATAGGAGGAGGGTAGTCCAGAGGAGGCCAAGTAGGAGGAGGCCATTACAAATGTGGAGGTAGAGGTAGATCAGCCTAAGGGATAGGAGCTAGATGTGCTAGCCAAGGCATCCACCATGGATGTGGATATAGTAGGTTATGGGGAGTAGCCTGAGGAGGATGAAATGGGGGAGGAAGAGTGGATCCTTCATGAGAGGATCATGCATGGAGATGAGGGGTTCAAGGATGTACCCATCAAGGGTGGTTTAGGGGATAAAGACCATGAGGTTGCAAGTCTACAGGCTAGAGTGCAGGCACTAGAGGTTGAGCTTCAAGCTCTATAGGTAGAGAGAGATGGGTTACAAGTGGAGAGGGATATGGTCATCATCAGAGCACAATAGGAAGAGCAAAGGATTTTGGACTTTATTGCTACCTGTAGCAGGTCCATAGTTGACATGGTTAGAGAGGTTTCCAAGATTAGGCGCAGAGAGCAGTATTATAGGTAGCTCTATGAGGATGTAGTTCCACCAGAGCTACATGCACCTAGTGCTTTAGAGGTTGTCAACAGTAGTTGGTCTCATAGTAGATTGAGCTAGGGTGAGAGTAGCATGGGTTTCAAAGAGCATGACAGCACTGGCTAGACTTGTTTTGACTTATGTATTGTGACACATATTTTGTCCATCGAGCCTACGAGGTCTATTTATTTTGGGAGATACATTATGACATTGTACTGTGACATTTTTTTGATGACGATTATATGATATGCAGTGATTTTCATGATATTTTGTTTTTATGTGATTTGTGTTATGGATGATGATGTATGCTTTATGTTATGTTTATGCAACCTATGATGATGTCCTTATTCTATATAATGATGTATGCATTTAATTTTATGGTGTTATAAATGTCATGTCTTGATGAGATGATAATGATTATGAGATGTAATATTATTTCATGTTAATATAGATGTATGTGATGTTGTAACGATTTATCGATATGCCATGTGATTTATGATGGTTATATAATGGATGTATGCCTACTAGTATTTTATGATGAGATGTTGTTTATGATTATGTTTTATATATGTATGATGCCTAAATGGATGCATAAAATGTCATGAGGATGAATATGAATATGATGTTTGTGAGATGGATTATGTGATTATGATGATAGCAATCATGTATTTATACGAAGCAATGCCATGCATAAGTTATGAAATGTAAATGCATCTATATGTTAATGGATGTATGCAAATGATGTGTGAATGGATGGATGCGAATGATATGTAAATGAATGTATGCAAATGATATGTAAATAAATGTATGCAAACACCTACATGATCATGTATGTAGGTGTGTTTTTGTGGCTCATAGGATGTTTTCATAATGTGAGGAAGAAGAAGTGTTAGTGTGGAAGACATGGATGTTTGTATTAGACAAGAATCCTTCAATATTTTTCCAAAGTATAAATAGGTGTTGCATTAATCATCACTCGGTGGATTATTGCAATGAACAACAAACTCCATATATTACATAAATCAATGGTGTGAAAGGTCATTCCTTCACAAAATTAAACATACAGTTACAAACAAGGAAGATTGTGACTCATACTCAAAGCCTGATTGCCCCAGTCTTTTTGTCACAATCAACCACAAACAGTAATAAGAAGAAAGACATGTCATGAAACGTCGTTGCGACTTTAAATCCTGTATAAGAAATCCTTGAGGTGGCTAGCATCATGATTAAAAGGAAAATGATAAATTTGAAAATAATTAGATATATTGTTTTGCCAAAGTGATTGCCAAGAGTGTTGTTATGCCAAGATTTTTAATGTCGAAATGCCAATGTTGACGAAGACTACTTTTGTGATAGGTAGTCTTGATGTGTGATAAATGTTAAGGAAGAAAATTGATGAAGGATACATCCTAAATAATGTCGATGTTGGGAGTGTTGATTCCCAATGTTGAGAAAATACCCCAAACTGCCAATTGAAAGTGTCGATGCTTCAGAAAGACATATCCTGGAGCAAAAATAAATGACAAGGATCATTCCACAAAAAGATATATCTGAAGGATGATCAAAGGTGGAGAGTTTGATATTGTTATGAGATTTTGACCAAGTTTTACTAGATGACCCAATTGATTGCATCATCAACATATGGCCTTTCCTATGTCTAGTCACAAGGGCAATGTAGTTTGAAAAATGGCATGTACTGACTAACATGACCAATTGAAAAATACCAAGTGACGTGTTTAATAGACTTAGAATACTAACTTGGGTGGTCTCAGGGGTACATCAAGCGATGACCTTGCCTATGTAGAAAATGCACAGAGACAACGTAATTCAACCATTCTAACTATGACTCGACTTTGACTGATTTGAACTCTTTTCGGATTTTGGAAGTTATCTAAATGTTTTGGATTTTGACATGATTCAAATTTTTGGGTTTTTGAAGTTTTATGATGTTTTGGATTTTGGAGATATCTAACTTTTTTGGTCTTTTTTAAGGAAGTTTTATGATTTTTTAAGGATTTTCTGAATATACGAGACCATGTGTGAGATCCAGTGCAGATCAGGTATTAAGGGTGTTTCTCCCAGTCATGTCTAGGACCATATAGGATGAATGCAATGGAATGGGATGGGTGCAGGAGGAAAAGGGGTTGATGCGCAAGGTATGATGTCAATCATTGTCATCCATGGAAATAAATAGAAGAACCTATGACGTATGTTGTGTGAGTTTTTATTATCAACAAAGGTAGATGGAGTGACAGTAGATGGCGAAGTAAAAATTGCCTACACATGGCGCTTGTTTGCAATTTTTTCACCATGGTACTTATCCAAAGCACCACTGAAGTGGTTTTCACTATTGGACGAAGTATTTCTCTTTTTTTTTTTAGATTGCAAGAATTGGGTAGCATGACCCCCTATAAACTATAGTGCACCTAGTAATTTTTTTAACATGACCAATGGTGCTGGTCCGACATGCCCCCCCATACCACAAGAGTGGGTGAGACTATACCTCATGACCAACCTCCTATAATAGGAAAGGTTTATCCAACCGATCTAGGGCCCCCGCCCTGAGATGATATGATAGGGTAGGGTTGGATGGAACAATCACTGTTCCATGCTCTGTATCTTTGCTAGCAAGATCTCCTTGATGTCTTAACACCTTAACCTTTAGGACCTTCTCTTAGGTACCCCTGGTTCTCCTGTCCAACCCCCCTACCATCTCAATTACAATCTACCAAGCCAACCTTGGTGCAATGCTCCTATTCTTCCCCTAGCCCTTAATCTTCCCTAAAGCCTAATTACTCCCAACTCTCAATTTGTTCTTTGCATGGGTGTGGGGATGATTCCTATAGGTTCACACCATCATAACTTAGCTCTGAAAACTCCACCTTTCTTCCTTTCTCCATTGCCTTCACCAAACCCTCATCTAGGGTTTTAGTCACTAGTTCTAGGCTTTCCAGTTAGGTCTTCTACTCTGAGGAAATAGGGAAACTCTCCTAAATTATCCAAAGAGCATAGAAGTTTGTCTTTGGTTTCTTGGTCCTTATGACTATCCCTCAAATATTCTAGAGGTCTTCATCCTTACCTGACCATACACAGTCATAACCCTCTATTTTGCAGTTTAGGCCTCTTTTAGGCCATTTCCTGACCACATAGTGAACTGCCAGCTTGTTGTCCATTTAGATGGATTGGTGAAGTCTCCTCATTCATGCCAAGCCTTTATAAGTCTCCTATTTGACTTTCCACCACATGACTTGACAGGGAAAGGTCATCCCTGCAAACCAAGTGCTTTGCACTTCCTATCTTTCCTAGCCGGGCACTGTCAAGCTTGCCTAGCAGAAGAATTTCTCCATGATCCCTGGACTCCTAACTACTCCTAACCCTGATTTATATACAAGCATGGAGCCTAATCATAGTTCTTAGGGGCCCATACACAAGTACAGTGGGAAAGTAATTAGAACTCCATCCTTTGTAGACTGACTGTCAGGTCAGCAACTTAAAAACAAACTAACTAAATACAAAGTAACGCTTGCAAATTGAACACACAATCTAATTACTACAACACAAAGCTTCTACCATAGGTACACTACATTCTATAACAACTCATAGAGCCATGATCGCTCCTGACCACTTGAATTCAAAGCATAACACATAAAATTATACAATTCTATCACTGTCCTCCTTTGTATTCATGAAATCTTAAGCGTTACAAAAGCTTCCAACCTTGCTCATAGGTCCAAGCATACCATAAATAGGCTCTCCAATTCAGTTAATCTCAAGCCTAACTATTCCATGGCCGCTTGTGGCTTTCCATTGGACTTATTTTCAAAATTTTAATGAAAACTATCACCTAAGAGGGTCTACAAGGTCCTAAGTAATCCTTATAGCCAAATTCCAAACTAACAATGGTCAACATGACCTTCCCTAACATAATGCAAGTTCTCAAATGCCTCTAAGGCACAAATTCAAGAGTTAGAAGGAGTTTTCTACATTTGATCCAAAACAAGTCGCTAATTCTTCACCTTTCCAATTAACTTTCCTAGATTCACTTTGGGGTGCTGCTACACCATTCTCCCCCTCTGTATAGACTTTAAGCAATGTGAGGAGAGATTAGAGATGGTTCAATATCTTGCTTCTTGAACTAAGCTTCATCCACCCATGTAGCCTTAGATTCATGTTTGTTCTTCCACTTGACAAGATGCTCCATGTACACTTTGTGCCTTGTAGATTTCTTTACCCTTGACTCCAAGATCCTTTTTGCCTAAAGCTTGTCTTGAATAGGTAAGGGTAAATTGCTTACATCCTTGAAGATCTCCCTACTGGTTTGATCGATGTCATTGACTGATCCCTTGTACCTGATCAAATCAGCTACATTGAAGACTGGTGAAATCATCAAATCTGAAGGTAACTCCACCTTGTATGCATTCTTCCCATACTTGGTTAATATCTTGCATGGTACCACTCTTTTCATCTTCAATTTGGTTGATGTACCCTTCTGCAACCTGGATTTGTTAAGGTGGACCATGACATAGTCTCCTACTGCAAATTGCAAATCCTCTTTTGACATATCTACCTTGTCTTTCAACTTTTGTGTAGCCTCGGTGACTGTCCTCTTTACCTTCTCCTGAATCTCTTTCATGGTTTGAGTGAAGTATTCTGCATGTCCACTCCTATTCTCCATAGCTCCAAGATCCCTGAGCTCACATATACCTCTTGGGTGCATTCCATACACAATCACAAAAGGACTCTTCCCTGTGGTCCGGTTCACACTATCATTATAAGGATACTCAGCCTATGAGATAACCATGTCCCATGTCTATCCATATTCTTTGGTTAGGCACCTTAGTATGTTATCTAGCACCTTGTTAACCACCTCTATTTGACCATCAGTCTGAGGATGGTAAGCTGATCCAAAAGATAGGTTGGTACCTAATCTTCTCCATAAAGTCTTCCAAAAGTGACTCATGAAGTTCACATCCCCGTTGGAAATAATTCTTAAAGGCAATCCATGGATCCTTACAATTTCCTTAAAGAAAAGGTGAGCTATATAGCTAGCATCATGAGTGTTTTTGCAAGGGATAAAGTGACTCATCTTGCTAAATCTATCTACCACCACATACACACTATCAAATCCAGTTTTGGTCTTAGGGAGTCCTACCACAAAATCCATGCTAACACACTCCCATGGTCTGTTGGGAATGGGTAGGGGTTGATATAGGCCAGCATTACTAGATCCTCCCTGAGCTTTCATACACACAACACATTGCTCCACATACCTCCTGACATCTCTTGACAACTTAGGCCAATAGTAGAACCTTTGCACTAGTTCTAATGTCTTGTTGATGCCAAAATGTCCACTAAGACTTCCATTATGCTTTTCCTGAATGAGGTTTTCTCTCATTGACCCTTTTGGAACACATAACTAATTCGCTTTAAACAAAAATCCACTTTACAATGTATACTCTGAGTATTGGCTATGAAAATGATTCTCAAAGTCAGAATATACCTTGTAGGCCTCTAAGAAATATTCATCCTCCCCATAGAGATCCTTGAAACTCTCTATGCCAATGCTCTTGATATGTATCTCTTGCACTGTCAGCAATCTTCTACTCAATGCATCTGCTACTTTGTTCAATTTTCCCTTCTTGTGCTTGATGGTGAAAGTAAAAGCTTGGATGTACTCCATCCATTTCAAGTGTCTATTGCTCAACTTCTCTTGGGTGTTGATATAACTAAATGCCTGATTGTCAGTAAAGACCACAAACTCCTTTGGTAGAAGGTAATGCCTCCACTTACTAAGTGACTGAACCAAAGCATAAAGTTCTAGATCATAGATAGAATACTTCTTCTTAGCTTCATTAAGCTTTTCACTGAAGAAAGCTATGGGCCTACCTTCTTAACTAAGCACTCCTCCTAATGCAACTCCACTAGTATCACACTCGACAGTAAACAATTTGTCAAAGCTTGGTAATAAGAGAATAGGTTGAGTTGCCACTTCTTGTTTCAGTTTCTCAAAACCTTTCTCAGCTTCTTGAGTCCACACAAACTTAGTTTTCAAACCACCCTTGATTGTCTCTAGGACTAGTGCACATATGCAACTAAATTTTCTTATGAATTTACTATAAAATTGAGCTAATCCATGGAAACTTCTTACCTCAGTCCCTCTCGTTGGTGTAGGCCAGCTTAGGATAGCTTCCACCTTGCTTGGATCCATCTTCAGTGATCCTTGGGACACTAAAAAACCCAAATATACAAGCTCTTGTTTGAAAAACTCACACTTCTCTAGGTTGATGGCCAACTTCTCCTCTTGCAATCTTCTAAGAACCAACTCCACATGCTTTAGGTGTTCTTCTTCTATCTTGCTAAAGATGAGTATATCATCAAGATATACCACCAAAAATATTCCTATAAATTCCTTGAGCACTTCATTCATGAGCTTCATGAATGTGCTAGGGGCATTAGAGAGGAAAAATGGCATAACTCTCCACTCATACAACCCAGCTGTTGTCTTAAAGGCTGTCTTCCACTCTTTAGATCCAACTTAGTGAAGTACTGAGCTCCTCCAAGACAATCCATCAAGTCTTCAATCCTAGGAATAGGGAACCTATACCTAATTGTGATTCTATTTACTGCTCTAGAGTCAGTGCATAATCTCCACTTGCCTCCTTTCTTGGTTGCTAAGACCACTAGTACTGCACATGGGCTGATGCTCTTCCTAATCAATCCTTGATCCAATAACTCCTACACTTGTCTAGCTACCTCTAGATTCTAATCTGGTGTAAGCTTATAAGCTACTTTGTTAGGCAAAGAGGCTCTAGGTATAAAATCAATCTGATGACTAATGGCCCTTTTAGGAGGTAAAGTTGCAGGTGCACCATCACTCACTATGTCCTTATACTTCTCAAGCAATTTTTGGACTGCTCCGGGTATGACTGTTTTCTCAGTCTTGTTCTCTTCTTTGGAGTGCAACATGATCACATAAACTTCACCCCCTTGATGTAGATTGATAAGGAACTCCTTGCCACTACTTAATAGGACACTTGGTGTCTTTGACTGTCCTTCTTATTCTTCTAACAGTGACTACAACTTAAATGTCTTCCCATCCTTTTTAAAAGAAATAGTATTGTCCTTCCCATCATACATGGCACTTTTGTCATACTACCATGGTCTACCCAATAGTATATGGCATGCATCCATGGGTAAAACATCACAAATTAGCTTATCCTTATACCCTCCAATGTAAAACTCCACCGTTACTGTCTCATTAACAAGAACACTCTACCCTTTGTTCAACCATTTTACTTTGTAGGGGTTAGTGTGGGGTACCTTCTCCAATTTTAAATTCTTTACTTCCTCTTTTGAGATGATGTTGTTTGTTGAACCTGAATCTACAATGACCTTACATACTTTTCCAAGTATCTTGCATCTCACTCTAAATAGAGCTCTTCTTTGTTTTGGCTCCTCCTTGACTGGTTGTCTGATCAAAACTCTCCTAAACATCAGATTCTCCCCCATTTCATATTCAATGTGGCTGACCTCTAGTGATTTAGTTCTCATGGTGTCCTCTTGAGCATATTCCACCCTCTTCTCAGTATTAGATGAAGATGCTTTCTCTAGGCACCCATAAGTTGGATGTCCTACTTGACCACAATGGTAACATTTCATAGTAGAAAAAAATAAATTGCTCCTGCTTGCTCGTCTTCCTCTATTTGATCCTCCTTGAGAACATCTACCCCTTCCATAACCTCCTCTAGAAGATGTTTCACCTCCATGCTCTGTGAGTTTAGATTCCCCTTGGTTTCTTTGTTCATTTCCTCTACCTTAGTAGCCACCTGTCTGTCCTCTTTGATCTCTTTGATCTCTGCCTTTGCCTCTACTCTTAGAAACCTAATCATGTTTCCTCTTGCTTCTTTATTCAATCTTAATAGCTAATTGATAGCATTGGTGTACTCTCTTAGGACTTAGAAGAGTCATCTCCTCTTGGATGTTCCACTTCAAGTTGTTAAGATACCTAGCCACCTTGAGACTTTCATCTTTTGAAACATTGGACCTCATACAAAGTTTTTGAAACTCCTCAGTGTATGTGTTCACATCTTTGTCTCTTTGCCTCAACCTTTGTCTCTTCTTGTGTAACTGAATCTCATAATCATCTGGTATGTATGCTTCTCTCACTTTTGTCACCATACCTTTCCAAGTTGAAATATGCCTCTTGCCTTCCTTTTCCCTCTCTGTCTGAATGAATTTCCACCATGTCAAGGAAAATCCTCTCAATCTAGACTTGGCCACCTTCACCTTCTGTGCTTCAGTGACTCCATCACATTCAAAATGGTTCTCCATGTCTTCTATCCAATCCAGGATTAGGTCGGCCTCCAATTTGCCACTGAACAGTGGTATACCTTCAAGTGCTTTCCCACTCAAAGCTTTCAATGCATCCAAGAAAGGCTCCTCTTGGAGAATAGGGTCAGGTTCAAGGGTCTTGTCTTCCTCTGCAACCTCTTCACTCTTTGGTACCCTGCCCTCCAATCTTTCACTAACCTCATCGGCCTTGATTTGCGCATTGCTCAATGCTTCCTCAAGTTGTGCCAATCTTTCTCTCAACCTCCTATTATCTTCCTCCTAATCTTCAACCTTCTTTTCCAACTCAATGTTTGTCACCATGGTTGTGGAACCATTGGATTCAAGGTCTGACATACAAGATTATATCCCAAATCCTTAACTTGCTCTGATACCAATCTGATAGGGTAGGGTTGGATGGAACAATCACTGTTCCATGCTTTGTATCTTTGCTAGCAAGATCTCCTTGATGTCTTAACACCTTAACCTTTAGTACCTTCTCTTAGGTACCCATGGTTCTCCTAGCCAACCCCACTACCATCTCAATTACAATCTACCAAGCCAACCTTGGTGCAATGCTCCTATTCTTCCCTTAGCCCTTAATCTTCCCTAAAGGTTAATTACTCCCAACTCTCAATTTGTTCTTTAAGGGGTGTGGGGATGATTCCTATAGGTTCACACCATCATAACTTAGCTCTAAAATCTCCACCTTGCTTCCTTTGTCCATTGCCTTCACCAAACCCTCATCTAGGGTTTTAGTCACTAGTTCTAGGCTTTCCAATTAGGTCTTCTACTCCGAGGAAATAGGGAAACTCTCCTAAATTATCCAAAGATCACATAAGTTTTCCTTTGGTTTCTTGGTCCTTATGGCCATCCCTCAAAGATTCTAGAGGTCTTCATCCTTACCTGACCGTACATAGTCATAACCCTCCATTTTGTAGTTTAGGCCTCTTTTAGGCCATTTCTTGACCACATAGTGAACTGTCAGCTTGTTCTCCATTCAGATGGATTGGCGAAGTCTCCTCATTCATGCCAAGCCTTTGCAAGGCTCGTATCTACCTTTCCACCACGTGACTTGATAGGGAAAGGTCACCCCTGCAAACCAAGTGCTTTGCACTTCCTATCTTTCCTAGGCGGGCACTGTCAAGCTCACCTAGGAGAAGACTTTCTCCATGATCCCTGGACTCCTAACCACTCCTAACCCTAATTTATATACAAACATGGAGAATAATCATAGTTCCCAAGGGTCCGTACACAACTATAGTGTGAAAGTAAATAGAACTCCATCCTTTGTTGACTGACTGTCAGGTCAGCAACTTAAAAACAAACAAACTAAATACAAAGTAACGCCTTTAAATTGAACACACAAACTAATTACTGCAACACAAAGCTTCTACCATAGCTACACTACATTCTATAACAACTCACAAAGCCATGATTTCTCTTGACCACTTGAATTCAAAGCATAACACATAAAATTACACAATTCTATCACTGTCCTCCTTTGTATTCATGAAATATTAAGCATTAAAAAAGCTTCGAACCTTGCTCACAGGTCGAAGCACACCATAAATAGGCTCTCCAATTCAGTTAAGCTTGAGCCTAACTATTCCATGGCCACTTGTGGCTTTCCATAGGCCTTATTTTTAAAATTGTAAAGAAAACTATCACCCAGGAGGGTCTACAAGGTCCTAAGTCATCCTTGTAGCCAAATTCCGAACTAACAAATGGTCAACATGACCTTCCCTAACATAATGCAAGTTCTCAAATTCCTTTAAGGCACAAATTCAAGAGTTAGAAGGAGTTTTCTACATTTTATCCAAAACAAGTTGTTAATTCTTGACCTTTCCAATTAACTCTCCTAGATGCACTTTGGGGTGCTCCTGCACCATGATATTTCTCTTTACTATTTTTTATATTTGATAACTCTTTTGGTGTTACCAAGATGCCTGTTTGCTAGGTTTTCATCAGGGTAACAATTATTTTTGTATTTTTTAAAATTTCTTTGTATTTTGAAGGTTTTAGCTAGGCTATCTAAAGCTATGTGTAGAACTTGGAGAGATGTGAACTATTGATGGGTTCTGATAATTATTTTCCTTCTGGAGTAGACAACTAATAAGTACTAGAACCAAAAGATGTAGTGATGACATATGGACCCATCCAATTAGGTTTCAAACTTTCTAGGCTTCTCATGTTCATCTTGCTTCTTCTGGTTCTGCATCAAGTCCAAGTTGCCAATTTCAAAGTTCTGAACCATAACTCTTTTGTTGTAACTACGACAAAGGTGATTCTAATATTCCTATAAGTGAGTCAAGGCATTTTTTCTGCATTCTTCTAATAATTCCAGATCATGTAATTGGGACTATTTGTATTCCTCATCATCAATCAATCCTTTCATAGAGACCCATAAGGAGGGGACTTCAACCTCAATGGGTAGGATAGCTTCAGATTTGAAGGCCAAGGAAAATGGAGTGGCACCCGTAGGCATGAAAATGCTGGTGCAGTAAGCCCATAGGGCAAGGTTAAGTTGGAGGTTCTAGTCATGACCAACATCATTAACAATCCTCTTGATGATTTTGATGATAGTTTTGTTGGATGCCTCTACTTGGCTATTACCTTACAGGTAATATGGGGTGGAGAAATGATGTTGAATATGAAATTGTTCACAAAGTTCATGAACATATTTTGTTTTAAAAGGACGGATGCTATTTGTGATGATGGACTAGGGAACACCATACCAGCATATGATTTAGTTAAGGATGAATTTGGAAAAAAAATTATCGGTTATGTAGGTGAGAGAAATGGCCTCGATCCATTTTGTAAAATATTTAGTTGTAGTAATAATGAATTTATGACTGTTGGATGAGGTGGTATGAATTTTACCCATGAGGTCGAGTCCCCATTGTGCAAAGAGCCAAGGGGAAGTGATCAATCATAACTCCTATGCAAGTGCATGAATGAGATCACTATGTACCTAACATTGATGGAACATTCTTGCGAACCGAAGAGCATCCTTTTCCATGGTTGGCCAGTAGTGTACCCTAGTGTCATCATTTTCTTAGGTAAGGTTTGGCCACTCGAGTGGGATCCATATATACCCTCATGTACCTCACGTAAGGTTTTTTGTGCTTCATCTATGTCAAGACACTCAAGGAGGGTATTATTGAAGCTGTGTTTATATAGGGTGTCATGTACGATGGTATAGCGAGCAACTTTACAAATAAAGGACTTGTGTTGGTTATGGGAAAGTTCTGACAATAGGTTCTGGGAATGTAAGTAGTTGTATATGTATTGATACCAAGGGGAATGATGAACAACAATCTCGCAAACCATTTTGGATTCAGGAACATCATAGGTAGAAACCAACAACTATTCTACTAAGAACTCAACTTGTGGTACATTATTTGTGATATCCAAGAGCGATCCAATTGTGGCCATGGTATTTGTTGCTTTGTTCTGTGCATGGGGAATCTACTGAAAACTGAACATATGTAAGCTTCTCATCCTTGGTATCGTAATCATCATTGAATTGGTTGATAACTAACTGGGAATCACCAAACACGAATAGTTCTTTTATTTTCCATTTAACTATGATTTGAAGTCTTGTGAACAATGCTTCATACTCAACAATATAATTAGTGCAAAGGAATGTAATGTGAAATGACTTAGGAATAGAATATCCTTGAGGTGTAATGAATTATATCCCAACTTTTGAACCATGACTTGTATGAGACCCATCAAAATAAAGTTTCCAAGGAAATCAGGTTTCTACATGGAAGTTGGATTCATCTAGAAAATATGCTATCAATGGATGATCACCTTTTATGGGTGTGTGAGCGAGTTGATCGACTATGACTTGTCCTTTTATTTCTTTGTGTTTTGTATACTATATGTCATGCTCAGTATCGTGACCCATTTTTCTAATCATCCTGTCAATGTTGCCCGACTGAGAAGGTACTTTAGTGGATTTATCTTAGCCACTAAGTGGGTTTTGTGGTTCAACATATAATGTCTTAATTTTTTAGCGTTAAATACCACTGTGAGGCATGCACATTCAATAGTAGTATAATTGAGTTCATACCAAACAAGGTGCGACTAATGTAATTGTTACCTATTTTTACCTCAGAGGTTAAAATAGTTCATTAAAGGGGTCAACAAGTCAAATTCTCTAGCTTTTATAAGGTCTTCATTCAAAAAAATTATCAAAAGGGGAAAAGGAGATATTAAAATATCTTGTTTTTAAATATTCTCATAGTACAAAATGAAAATAGTAATGGTGAAACATTTTGGTCAAAGGTTATTTCATGGAAAAACATTGGAAAAGCATTTTAATTATTTCATGAGGCTTATTTTCATGATATTCATGTGCAAATGGGAAAAGAACATAAGGTTTCCATTTTCAATTTTTGAGTTTGGAGGGAGATTCCACATGAGTTTCCATATTGGCAAGATGTTTTCTTGATTTATTTTGACAAAAGAAAGGAAGAAGACTTGAGTTGTGAAGGAAAATGAAGTCTTGCAAAGGGAAAGAGCTTGTCTTTTAGGCAACATTCACTTGTAGATAAGTTTGCATCATATCGTGATAAAATAGTCATATCTTGAAAACCATGAACTGGGTTTTCATGGTTTTTGGACAAAAATTAGAAAACCATTAAATGAGAAAACTTATTAAATTTTCCAAAAACCCAGTTTGTCATTTTAGAGAAATCTTCACCAATCCAAGGCCAAATTCAGATGGAAAATGGAAACATTTCAATTATCTTCAACTACAAGAAGGATGTTTAATTTTGTAAATCAGTTGTGGAGTTTGCAATAGTCAAGATTAGCAAGCAACATCAATTAATTGGAGTGATTGATTATATTTCTCAAATCAACTAAGGATGAATTTAGAAGTTTAATTTCTTTATAAAGGCATCTCTAGGCCTTTATTTTGGAATTTCTTGCCTTCTTTTCCTGCCCACAATGGAAAAGATTGTTCTTGGAACTCATTTTATGAGTTTAATTGTAAAAACCTTCCTTTTGATTCAATAAAATTATGGCAATAGTTCCTTCTCATTTGGTTTTTGTCTTAATATTGCAGATGAATTGGTAGATGAAGTGGTTGTGATCTAAGTTTTTAGTCCTTCTTTTGTACCATTTTATGTAATGTTTTGGCAAAGGATGCATGTCTAAGTACATGCTATATGTTGTGTGTTCAGTTCAACAGGTTTTAGTTGTGAAACTTGTCTTTCCTTCATTCAATAGACTGAAACCAACACCTTCATATAAAATATTTATGTGCTTCATGATTCTATTTGAGTTGTGAGTAATTCGGGACTTTATTGAGTCATGTTGTGCTTTGGTTGCAATAGTTAAATATAAATATTTTGATGCATTACCTCTTAGAAAATAGTTTTCAATTTCAAGTAAATCCTTTTATCTCTTTTCCTTGGAGATTTCTATAGTATAGTTGATCCATCAAAGGGAACCAACCTGCTCTAGAGATTCATCCTTGTTATAAGCAACCTATAGCCTAAGGATGTTTCCATGTTACAAAGAATAGTTGAGTGCAACTCAACTAGGGTGCAATATTGATTGTTACATAGTAATATGTTTCTCTTTCTTTTTTCTACTGGTCATTTTGTACAAGTAATTCCTCCAATGCAAAAGTGGTTGAAAAGATATAAAATATCAAAGGCTTCCCATATATAAGTGGCATTAGGATAGGCAGTGTCAAAAGATATTCTTTGATCTATTGAAAATTCATTTGACACTTGTTTGTCCACATAAAGGGGATCCCCTTGGGTAACATGTATTGGAATTGGTGACATTTATCAACCAACTATACAATGAAATTTCTGATAGACTATAATCTTCCCTGTAATGATGTGAGTTGATTGATTCCTTTTGGTGGAGCCATATCCAAGATTGATTTTACCTTAGCTAGGTTAACTTCAATGCCTCGGTGAGAAACTGTATATCCCAAGAGTTTACCCTAAGTTATGCCAAACACAAACTTCTTAGGATTGGGATAGACCTTATACTCTTCCAGCCTTTTGAAGATCTTGTCGAACACCTTTAGGTTATCACCTTGTGTTAAGGATTTTTCCAAGAGATCATCAAAATAATCCTCCATTAATGTGTGCATAAGATCATAAAATATTATGGTCATTTCCCTTTGATAATTGGCACCTAAATTATTTTGTTTGAAAGGAATGACATTCTAGCGATATGTACCCCAGGGACAATTTAATGCTATTTTATGTTGATCTTCTAAGGCGATACAAATCTAATTGTAACCTGAGATTCCATCCATAAGAGACAACATCTTGTATCTTGCTATGAGATCCACTATGGCATCTATATTTGGAAGTGGAAAATCATCCTTTGGACAAGCTTTGTTGAAATGTCAGATGTTTGTATAGATGTGGATTTGACCATTTGGTTTGGTGACTGGTACAAGATTTGATATCCAGTCGACATAATCTATAGATATTATGGATTCAACATCTAAAAATTTCTTTAGCTCAACTTTGACAAGCAAGGAAATCTGTGGGTGCATCTTCTGGATTTTTTGTTTGACTAGTTTTGCATCTATAAGTAAGGGACAATGATGTAAGACTAATGTTGGATCTAGTCCTGGCATATCATTATATGACCAAGCGAAGTAATTTGACGTGCTCTGAAAAGATCTTCAAACTCGGGCATTTCCTTTTCTTTCAATGATGTTGCAAGGAGAATCATCTTGGGATTCTTAGGTGTGCCTGTATTGACTTCAATAGTATCCTCAATTAGCATGGTTGGTTTCTCTTGATTGACAGGAAGAAAGTCCAACCCTCCATCCTTAGGCACCTCAAAGAGGTTTTCACCCTCGGATATGTCCTTTATTTTTAATTTTGTATCATCAGAAGGTAGCTTGGGGTTTTCACCTAAGGACATGTTTTTTTTTTATTTATCTTTATTTTTAATACTTTTGTGACTAGAGGGTTGCATAGTCTCTACAAAATATGCTAAAAAATCAAGATCTATAGTGAATCCAGCTTTATGGTCCCCACCTTGTATTCCTTCGAGTAGCCCCATGAATTTTGCAATGGCTTCGTCATTTTCAAAATTGTCCATGGTAAGCAAGCCTTGTTGATCCTATTCAATGAGTTGAGGATATATAAGGGAGATACCATCATCACTTTTAGAAAAAGGTGGGGAGGATGTTGAAAGCATGCAAATAGAGGCTAAAAGGGTAAAGACAAAAGTGTCCTTAGAATCCGAGGAGGGATCTATCCAATCTTCATCTTCAATGATCTAAGGTAAATTAGACTCACGGGCGAGATCAAGATGATTGTCATTGGAAGGGGCCTGTGGTGAGCCAATTTTAAAGATTTGTCTAAATCCTTCCTCAAAAGAAGGCCTACCTCATTCTCAAAAATTTTCTTCAAGCTCACAGTCACTAATGGATTTATCAGAACCAAATTCATATTCATGGGAGTTAGTCTTGGTATAGGATTATCAGATATCTCAACATTTTTAGAGGAACTTATGCCCTCACTTGAAATAACAAGGGTACAGGGAGCACCAATCTCAACTGGGTTAAACCCTAACCCTAGATTCTTTGGTCTTTTAGATGGTATTAAGGGCTCTCTTATTCCATTTTTTATTTTTACCAAGACCACTGACTCCATCATAACCTTTTGCCTTCATTATCTCAAAGCCTTTTCCATATTGTTACACTCGTATTGGAGGTAGATCCTCCTCATTTGTGTAGATCCAAGTTGAAATGTCATCAATGCATTATTTGTTTGCCTCTCCCCATCTTGTGAAAGTTACAGTGGGAGGGACTTTAAAGATAATATTAGGTTCTATCTTGAAGCAAGGCTTATCGTAAGACTGGGGAGAGTTCAGTATCTTGGTGATGTATTAAGTAGTATTCAACTTGTATTCACTGCAACCTTTGTCCTAGATCTTTACATTTGGATTGATGATTGGCAAAGTGGAAGTAGATCATGTGGTTGGGATTGAATTAGTGGAAGTGGATGAATTGGTAAGTGTGGAAGGATCAATGTATCAGAATGAGGTGGATGATGAAGCTTCACAATTAATAGGCACTTGATGTTGGGAAATTCCCCTTAAGTTGGTATAGTATTCAAAGGGGTCAGGATTACCCTTTATGGTGATATCAGTGTCATTGTAAGAGGAGTTCATACATTGATGATATGTGCAGTGTATGGCCTTCAATGAGTGGATCCAAGGTTGCCCAAGGAGTACGTTGTAGGGTAATTCAAGATCCAAGACCTGACATGTTGTTTCTGTGATGGATGACCCAACCTGAAGAGGGAACATGGTAATGCCTTTGGAAGAATGCTCCTCATCATCATATGCTTTAATTACATTGCTTTTAGTGCCATCTACACATGCCTTAAAGAAACCTAGTTCCTTGACCATTTTTAAGGAGCATATGTTCAATCCTACTCTCCCATCTACTAGGACTCTTCTCACCTTATGTTTTTGAATGAAAGGTTCAATGTGTAAGGCACCATTATTTTATGGCTTAGGCATGGAGTAATCTTGATCTAATAAAGTGACCTGATGGGAACTAGCTAAATATCCAACCATAGCTTCAAAGCAGTTGAAATCAATGATGGTAGGGACTGTAGTTTCTTTTAAAGCCTTATCAAGTATAATTTTATGTCTGGGAGAAATGCACAATAGCTCTAGGATAGAAATCTATGCTGATGTTTCATCCAATTGATCGACAAGGTTAAATTTTCCTTTCGTCTACAGTGTCTTAGCTAAAGGGCCAGGTATTGTGATTTTGGTTCGATGAGTGGTAACTATGAACCCCAGTCCTATTCCTACATAGACATGACAAAAAAACACATTAGTTAGTTCATATTCAAGATAAAACAAGGATTCCCCATGAAATCCATTTACAAAGATTATACTAGGAAAATGAAGAACAAAATCTAAAAGACAAGTAAAATCCTAATTAATTGTGAAAACTCTTGATCCCATGGGGGAGTTAGTGCCAATTGATGTGTAGAAATTATCCCTTTCCCAAATCCTTTGTAATCTTTGATGATTTGATCCACTTGATGGTTGAATTCCCGCATAACCTAGCTAAGAACTTGATGAAAATAGATGAAAATGGCTATGCTTGAAGATGGATTTGAGTATAATAAGTTTACTCAAATTGTGGACATTAGGATGAGAGGAAGAGTCTCTCATTTATAGATTTCCAAATTGGAATAGAGATTGAAATTGAGCAATGTGGGATCATTCAACATCCAATGGCCAAGTTTCATTTGTCAAGATGTGAATGGTTGAAGGTTGAGCACATTTTGATCAATGTGCATGATAAATGCTATGAGATTCAAAGTTGAAATTTGAATGTGACATGTTTAGAGGGAAGGGAAATGGAGTTAATGTCACTTGGCTCAATGCAAAGGACATGTAATAGGTCGTAAATGCCTTGTTGGAAGGCCCAAGCCCATTTGAATTTGAATTCAAATTTGAGGGAATATTCCCCATTTATTCCATGTTGAGAGAAAATAGGCAATGAAATAAATAAAAGTAATTGATTTATTGTGCAAGTTGTGTTCTCTAGAGTATTTTAGTGATTGAGATTAAATTAATCAAGATTTGATCAATTTAATGAGAGATTAGGTGATTTGACCATTGTGACTTATATTTTAGGATTGATTTAAATCAAATGAGAGGAAAATGATTAATGACTTAATTAAATAAAGATTTGATCTATTTAATTAAAAAGGGATGATGTTGGATTTAAACCAAATAAAGATTTATTTAATTTAAATGAGATGACTTTAGGGATTAATTAAATAAAATGATTTATTTAATTAAAAGGGGGATTACATAATTAATTAAATAAAATTGATTTATTTAATTAACAGGAGATGATGACTTAATTAGATAAAGTTGATTTATTCAAGAGATGAAGAGTGATGAATTTAATCAAATATAGATTATTTGATTAAATGACTAGCAAAGGAGATGATTCAGGATGAAATGGTGTTAGTAAATCAGGATCTAGTGTGTCGGATCGAATTGTATATTTTCCGTGTCTACAATAACATTGCATTCAAGAGTCTTTTTTATAGTGATGATATTGATATGTTCATCAACAACTCATAGGTGATTGATTATGGGTCCACCAGAGTAATCAAAGGTAGAATGAGTGTAATTAGTCTAGTTATCAGTCTTTGGACTTGATGAGGAGGAGTTTCCTGAACCTTGATCTTACAGTGGATTTTTATGAATGGTATGGTCATTATTAGAAGAGTGTTGTTGACCATTAATTTCAATGTCATAATTCTCAATAAGATCTTGTATGATGTTTCTTAATTGTCTATATGATTTTATTTTATGTCATTTTGTTTTGTGATAATAACATAAGGAAGTGTCATCCCACCATGATGGTTTAAATTTTCTTGGGTCATATGCTTTAGGTTCTTGTAGTTTTATGACATTTGACTAAACAAGCTTCTTAAGGATAGATTCAATAGGTTCTCCCATGGTGGTTTATGTGTGTCATTTTGGGAACTGTCTTGCTTGTCTTTGTGCGCCTTGGTTTTGGTTATTTTGGATGGAATTGGCATTAGGTGTTGGGATAGGTGAGGGAGTGCCTTATGGTTGAGGTCCCCTTAGTATGATCATAGGAACAATCTTATTCACTATTTTAGTGTCGACAACCCCATCATTGGTAAAAATTTTGTTTTTGGCCCAATACCTATTCCTATTGTTGGTGAGGTTCATGTTCATATTCTTTCTTGGGTACTTCAGATCTCCTTGTGCAATGAGGAGCTTTTCAAGTTGTGTTAGAACTGAAAATTTCCATTTAAAACCCTAAGGTTTTCTCAAAAATTTCCATAAAAATCCATAAAATTCCTAAGGTTTTATTCTGATTGGAACCTATCACTTTCCTATCTTCTCCTTAGAATTCATTTTTCCATCCTTAATATTCAAATACCTTTACTGCCATATAAAAAAGCCAATATGACTCATATATTTCTACTGTGTCTATATTCATGGTCTTTACCGCCTTACCGTAGCCTCCCACAATGGGCTCACTGTATGGAAGTAGCAGCTAAGGAAGCGGGCGTGAAGTGTTTACCGCACTACTGCGTGCGGTCAATTCATTGACCATGGTAGCACGGTAAACCGTTAGCAGTCGGTTGTTAGTAAAATAGACAGCGACGAGGCGGTAAGTCACCGGTGAGGGAGGCCCACTGCGGTACCATAGGGGGTCATCTCACAGACCGCGGTGACTGTGGTGGACGGTTTGTAGGCGGTCAAGGGAACAATCAACAAAGTATTTGGTGGCCGAGGTGAATAGGTTGCAATTAATGAAGGCGAGTAGGTAGTGGCTACGGCTATACCGCGCATGGTCTGAACATAGACTGCGGTGGTCACAGTAGACAGTGGGTTAGCAGTGAGGATGATGGTTAGCGTTTACTACGGTACCGTAGCTGCTAAAATAGGGACCATGGTGACTATGGTAACGGTCAACCAAATGGTTAGTAAGCAAAGTGGTGAATGGGTAGCGGTTACCACAGTATTGTAGCCACTAAAATGAAGACCATGGTAGTGCGGTAAGCAGCGAAGGTAACCACCAAAGCCAGTCACCGTGCAACCATGGGTGGAAAATTCAAACCCACGGAAGAGTGGTAAAACAAATAAAAACCATGGGGAGATAAAGATAAAGGCAGCATGAAGTATAAAGTGCCGACAAAATTAAAATCAAAGGCGGGAAAAGGTATTAATGGAAGATCAAAGATTTAACTATTGTATTAAGATATTTAATTTTCTGAAAGGCATTTTAATTAAATATTTTCTATCTCTGTCATTAAATTCAAATGGTTGTAACTAAAAATGAAAGGTCATGACTATTGAGTTGTGCTGTATAAATGTTTGAGAAAATTTGTCACAGAGGAGAGAGATTTTTTTTTGGGACTCGGAGTGAAAAATGATGTACCAAACCTTCTGGAAACAAGATCAATGGAGATGATTTTTTGATGGAATTCCTTTCTGGTTTTCGTTGTGATGGTATTACATTTGTAAACTTCTGATTAGTTCTCTCCAATTTGGAGTCTTTCAATCATTTGAATTCAAATGTCAAGTATATTTTAATTCTTCAAAGGTGCATTTCTTCACTTTGTATGATTTCATTTATTGGTGTCTGCAAGTCAGAGTTAAAGTTTCCTTTAAGTAAATCATAGTGTTTGTGAGATTTCTTTTGGATAGTTGAAGGAGAGATGAGTAAGAAAATATTTCAACACTATTTATGCCAGTCATGAATTGATGAAGTCATATGCCAGTCATTAAAATTTCTTCCCATAGAGTGTTTAACAACTTAAATTAGGTCATGGAGGAATATCTATAAGCGATTTGTAATATTTTTGACTCCATTGCCCAGTAGAAAGAAGGCATTGATTTGCCATATCCCAGAGCAAATAATTTATTACAAACAAATTATTCAAAACCTTTATTTGTGTAGTAGATGTAATTGTAGTATTCTTGTGTCTATCCATTCCTAATTGTCGTTGTGGGTAGATTATTTTAGCAGGAAATTCATTCCAAATCTGCATATTTCATGTAGGTTCACCCACCTAGGTCTAGCAGAACCTAAAGAGTAGAAGGTTTGATTATATAATTGGCCTTGTATGTTGTCCAAGAATGTTGTAAGAGTCTGGCATACTCTTGAGGTTAAAACCTGCATTTTTGAGTACTAACAAGTTGAAAACCTTTTTCAACAAGGTTTGTGAAGGTGTTACAATAATGAAATTGTAAGTTATATTTTAAAGGTTTAATGAGGTTTTGGACAAACATGTGCACCTTTTATTTTTTAGGAATTTCAACTAGACATCGACTTGCCAAGGCTTGAAATCTTTGAAAGAAATGAATGAACATTTCACCCAGTTTCTCTTGTGTTGTTTTGCATAGTTTGGTGATTGTGACATTAGTGTCAATGTTTTAGGCATAGTCTTCCACAAATGTGTTGGCCAATTCATTCCATGTTCTTATCCCTCTAGGCAATAGTTCAAACCAATCAAGTGTAGGGCCTATGAGACTCCTAGGAAAAAGTTTCATCAAATATGTGTGTTCATAGGCCACGTCTACACAAGTGGTTGTAAATTCTCTTATGTGTTCAATAGGATTTTTCTTTCCTTTGTACTTAGAGAAATTAGGGACAACATACCCTAGAGAAAATGGTGGCATGCATAAGCTTGTGTCAAATGGGTATGGATGCAATTCAAAGGATGAATAAGTCTTTTTGTTCTATAGTTGCATATTTTCCACTTGTTTTTGTAATGTAGCTAGTTGGGCAGTCAATGCATCCACTATTAGATTGTTAGTGGCATCAATTATGTTGTTAATAGTTTCACCTTGCATTCCCATCAATTGTGATGACATATTTTGAGTTGGAACCTATTGGTCTTAAGCTTGTGTATGTTGGGATATGTGATCCTGTAGAAGTGAATTACATTTGAGGGATGCATTTCCCATGTATGTTTTGATGACCAAGTGGGTTGTGATATGTTTGTGACATGCTCATGTGTTGTGATACTTGACTTCCTTGTCCAAATTGGTGGATATGACCATGTGGAACACTTGTATTTTATCGATGAGGGCCACTAGTGTTTATGTTGGTGCCATGAGTATGAGCTCTAATCCTTTTCTTTGTGTCAAAAATATTTGATAATATGGTTTCCATGGCACTAGATATTCCAAATGGAGTTCCAATGTAGTGTTTATGTCATTTGAGGCTCCAAATGTATGTGAAGATACATTTATCGTATTAAATGGATTAGTTGTAGAACCAAAAGGTTGTGACATGGACTATGTTAAGGACTATGTTATTGGTTGCATTGTGGTTTGTCGTATGGTTGTTTCCCCAAAATTTGATGTTGCATTGAGTGTGTTGGTTCCAATATATATTGTCATACCAATGGAAGTAGTGGTAGCATTGTGTTGTGTTGTCAAGGGAGGTTGACTAGTTTGTGTGTTATGATTAGGTGATGTTTCCCTCAAAGAGTTAACATCAAATCTGTTCGGTAATTTAACTCCATGCAAAATTTTGGCCAAATAGCATTGTGGGTCTAGCATGATTTATTCGTCTACAAAAGAGGTTACTTCTAGATTTTGGGCAGCAACCTCTATGTCTTCTATAAACACATTGCCATTTTATCTCTTTGAATGAATTCATCAAAATGGTTGTCATGTGATAAACATCCAATATCTGTGTCATGGAAAGGATTGTAGGAGGTAGATCCCATGTTGATGTTGTTGTGAGTTGTATGTGAATTTTCATTTAGGTTCATGTCGCTCGTAAGGTTATTATAGACACATAAAAATAACCTAGGGCTTCAAGATTTATTTTTACATATTTCTTCTCAACATAACTAAAGTATTTAATTATGTGGACAATAGTCCTAAGCCAACTATTGATTAGATAATTCATAATTTTTTAATTAATTCATATCTTTTATTCCTCCTGATTATTCAAATAAATATATTATATTTATTTATTTAAATACATCATTAATTTCCTATGTCCTTCTATAATTAAATAAAGCCCTAAATTTATTTAATTATTATTCACTTTATATTTCATCTATAATTAAATAATTTATTTTAATTATTTAATTATCCTTTTTGCCTTTTTTTCTAAATTTAAATAAAATCATTTATCTAAATCCCACTTTTCGTTTTCCCACAAAGTAAAAAATTAAAAATCATTATTTACTATCATGAAATTATCTCTTTTGAATTAATTTAACTATTAATTCGAAATGTCAGCTTTCTCTCATAAATCAAATAATTTTAAATTCATAATTGATTGTTCTACAATCTCTCTTGATTTGATTTTCTTAAAAAAATATCTTTTCGTTTCAAATCTTAACCTAATTTTTCCCTTACCTTGATTGCTATTTGTCACATTCGATCTTAGCCTTCTATCTTAGGGAATCTATCAATTATTAATCTTGTCCATTCATCTGAAACATTGATTTATATAAAAGGAAAATGTTAGCCTCATTCTTTTACGACTTCATGATTGTGAACTTCCAAGTACAGTCGCAATTGAGTAGTCAGTCCTTCAATATTTTACTTAATCTTGTCATAGGTCATAGTTGCTCACAAAAATATAAGGGAAAACATTATTTACAGCAAAAAGGAGCGGGGCAATGAAGATGAATCATGGTGTTGGTGTAAATAATATCTTGTACCTAGTTAATTCAATACTAGGGGACTTATTTACACATGTTAAGTCTACTTAGGTCATAGGAAGGAAAATTTCTAGAATGTGTTAGTTGTCATTACTTGTTATCTTATCTTTTGACTTGTAACACATGTGAACCTAGGTAAGTATGATGAGTTGTCTCATGTCATATTATTAAGACACTTGTCATAATCCTATGAAATCTTGTATCTCACCTTGGCTATATAACCAAGGGTTCTCTCTCATTGTACATAAAAATCATATCATTGAATCATATTCATAAGAATACAGTTTATTCTTGTCACATTCTATTCTCTCTTGTGCTTTCCATTTGGTCTCAATATCTTGGCAGCCATAGCCAAATCTAACACATGGAATGCATGAAAGTTTTTGGTGAGATTGTTCATTGATTTATGCTTTTATTTTCAAATGTGCTTCATTGTTAGCTAGGGTTTTGTTTGTTTATACTTTATATTACAAACCCGAATTTTTCCTTAGTTACAATTATAAAAATCTTCTCCTCTTTTGTGATCTAGTCTCTACCATGTTAAATTTTTTCAAAATAGAAAATGCAAATGATATGGAAATGAACTATGTCTATGTTTGTGCATTTTTGAAAATAGGGCATGCCTAAAAGAAATGCAACTATTTTTTTGGTCTTTTAGAATAAGGGATGCAATGTGACAATAATGTCCAAAGAAGATGATGAATGTATAAAATAAGGTTTCAATGATGTTTGATGTCTAGGTATGCTATGTAAGTGTTCTAAATGCAAGGTGTAAAATCTAAATGTTATCAACTTTAGGATATTTTAAGAAAAGGTTTACTAACCATCCAAAGTTAAACCAATAATTGAATTTTGATTTGTCAAAGGACCATTGTGGGAAAAATTAAAATGACCAAGATAAAGCGAGCTTCCAAAACTAGACTTGTGAGTTGGGAAAAGACTCAACCAAAATGACAAAGACCAAAAAGTGTGACAAATGATTTGCCCAATGACAATATTTCTTGAAGCAATGGTTTAACAAAGTATGGAAAGTTGGCCTATTTTGGAAATATGTAAAAGGTAATGTCCTTAAGAGTTCAAATAAGTTGAAGGTGATCACAAAACCTAAGATGTAACTATAGTTTAATAGTTGACCTAGAACTATGGGACATAATTAAATACTTTAATTATGTTGAGAAGAAATATGTAAAAATAAAGCTTGCAGGCCTAGGTTATTTTTATGTGTCTACATTTTTCCCCTCTTTTTCATGATGTGGTTCATCACATGGTGACAAATAAAATTAGTGAAAATGTGTGTCGGGCTCAACAGGGTAGCCTCATTCCCCCTCGAAGGAATTTTACAGATTTAAAAAAAAAAAAAAAAAATTTGAAAATTGTTTCAAAAAGTCAAATTGATGAGCAAAAAAGTGATGGTGATGAAAGAAATGATTTTTAGGACCCTCAAAGTCATAAAAATGTAGTTTGAAGGCCCAGGAAAAGCACAACCAACACAAACCCTTGAAAAGACCTAATTTTGAGGGAGTATAAAAAGGAAATTAACAAGTCAAAGCTTATTTTGCGCCTTTGAACTTTGGAGATTAGGAGCTCTGAGTGAAATGAGATCTCGAGGGTGCAAGATATCTGGTAAGGCTTTACAAACCTACTTTGTTAATTTTTAATTTCACACATTTCGAGGTAGGAAAAAAATATGGCAGTCAATTGCGTTGTTCTGTGATAGCCACAAGTGCTATCGTGTTTGATGCAATTGGCTCTGCAATGATGCAACTGTTTAGAACATGTTAGGCAGGGATAGGGGTTTGAAATTTGTGCAACACAATTTTTTAGGTTTGACGCATCCACTAGTTTCTTAACCACGTCTGCTAATGCACGATGCAACTAACTACAGTTCTGCACAACTGTCTAGGGATAGCTGTAACTGCGATAGGATTGATGCAAGTGTAATATTAGGTCACAATTGATTTGGGGGTTTGACCCAATCAAACTCCCATTACACATCCACTATGGCATGACACAATTGAAATTTTTGTGACACAATTAAAATTTATGCGAGACAATTGACTAGTTTCAAAGTTGCCTTATATTAGGATTGACATGGAGAGTCTGCAAGCCAGAGTGTAGGGACTAGAGGCTAAGCTTCATGCTCTATGGGCATAGAGAGATGGACTATAGGTGGAGAGGGATATGACCACCATTAGGGCACAATAGGTAGAGAAAAGGAGCATAGATTTTATTGCTACCTGCAGTGGGTCCACAATACATATGGTTAGAGAGGTTGCCTAGATTGGGCACTAAG
The DNA here is from genome assembly GCA_007115665.2 of Sequoiadendron giganteum. Classification (NCBI taxonomy): domain Eukaryota; kingdom Viridiplantae; phylum Streptophyta; class Pinopsida; order Cupressales; family Cupressaceae; genus Sequoiadendron; species Sequoiadendron giganteum. Next base: position 133,463,955 of record CM021102.1, on the reverse strand, counting down.
AGTAGTCCTATAGACAACTATATTAGGATGTAGTTCCACCAAAGTGGAAGGCTTCTAGTGCTTCAAACATTATCAGCAATGGTCAGTCTCACAACAGGTGGCCTCATAGCGAATCAAGCCAGGGAGAGAGCAACATGTGTTTAGGAGACCATGGAAACATTGTCTAGACTTTTTTTAACTCATATATTGTGACACTTATATTTTATCCATCGAGCCTGTGAGCTCTATTTGTTTTGGGATATATATTATAACATTTTACTATGACACTTTTTTGAGCGATATATATATATATAGTTTTTGGTGATGATTATATGATATGCAATGCTTTTCATGATATTCAGTTTTTATGTGATGTGTGTTATGTATGATGATGTATGCTTTATGTTATGATTATGTAGCCTATGATGATGTCTTTATTCTATCTAATGATGTATGCATTTAATTTTATGGTGTTATGAATGTCATGTCTTGATGAGATGCTAATGATTATCATATGTAATATTATTTCATGTTAATGCAAATGTATGTGATACCATAATGATTTATGATGGTTATGTGATGAAATTATGCTTGATGGTATTTTACGAAGAGATGTTGTTTTTGATAATATTTAATATATGTATCATACCTAAATGAATCTATAAAATTTCATGAGGATGAATATGAATGTGATGTTTATGAGATGGATTACATTTTTATGTTATGATTATGTATTTATGAAAAGTAATGACATGGAAATGCATCTATATGTTACATTTATTCAAATCACATCTACGTGAGCATGTATGCAACTATGTTGTTGTGTGTCACAAGATGTCGTCATAATGTTAGAAATAAGAAGTGTTAGAGTGGAAGACATGGATTTTAGTATTAGAAAAGACTCATTCAACATTTTTCCAAAGTACAAATAGGTGTTGGATTAATCATAATTGGGTGGATTATTGCAATGGACAACAAACACTATGATATGACATAAATCAATGATGTGCAAGGTCGTGTCATCGTGACAAAATAGACAATCGTAGACAAGGAAGATTGTGACTCATAATAGGAGCTCAATTGCCTCAGTATTTTTGTCACAATCAACCACAAACAAACATCAAAAGAAAGACATGTCATGAAATTTCATTATGTTTCTAAATCCTCTAGAAGAAATCCTTGAGGTGGCTAGCATCATCACAAAAAAGAAAATGATAAATGTGACAATATTTAGAGACAGTGTTTTACCAAAGTGTTTTCCAAGAGTGTTGTTATACCAAGATTTTTAATGCCAAAATGTCAATATGGATGAAGCATAGTTTTGTGTTATGTAGGTTAATGTGTGAGAAATTTTGAAGAGTCAAATTCGAGAAGGAACATCCTGAATAATTTTGATGTCGAGAAGCCAAACTCAGGAAGACACATCCTGAATAAAATTGATGTCGGGAATGGTGATTCCCAATGTTGAGAAGATACCCCAAAATGCCAGTTGAAAGTGTCAATGCTCAAGAAGGACATATCCTAGAGAAAAAAGAAGGGACAAGGATCATTCCTCGAAAAGACATATCTGAAGGAGGATCAAAGGTTGACGGTTTGATATTGTTATGAGATTTTGACCAAGTTTGACTAGATGACCCTATTGACTATGTGTCGTATTTGAAGTGTCAATTTGATTGAAATGTGTGTTGAATGGTTGCAAAAAGTTGCATAAGAGTTGTTTGATTTAGGATGTTGTGAGGAAATAATGACTAACCTGATAAACCCTAAGGGACTAGACCTAGGGGGCATCAAGGGCTCATCGATAAATGGCCTTGCCTACATAGCAATGCATAGAGACCTCATAGTTTGACATGACATGACTTTGTTTTAGTGACAAAGGACTTAGTAATGATTTTATTTCGACAACCTATAAGGACTGGCCTAATGCCTCAGGGGCACATTGATATATGGATGTGCCTATGTTTAGTCGCAGTGGAAACGTAGTTCAACAATGACATGGACTGACTGACATGACCGACTTGAAAAATACCAAGTGTCGTGCATAAAAGATTTGACTCGGGTGGTCTCCTATGTACATCAAGTGATGACCTTGCCTACATAGTAAATGCATAGAGACCACATAGTTCAACCATTCTAACTATGACTCAACTTTGATTGATTTGGAATCTATTTTTGGGATTTTGGAAGTTATCTCAATGTTTTTGTGATTTTCAAGCAGTTTTGATTTTTTTGGATTTTTGGAATATCTGATTTTTTTATCTTTTGGAATGTTTTGATTTTTTTGTCTTTTTGGAATGTTTTTATTTTTTTGGCTTTTTTAAGTATATTTTATGGTTTTTAAGGATATTTTGAATATACGAGACCATGTGTGAGACCCATTGCATATCAGGTGTTAAGGGTGTTGCCCCCAATCAGGTCTATGACTAACCAGGATTACTATACTGGAATGGGACAGACGTGGGAGAAAAAGGGGTTGATGTGAATGGTATGATGTCAACTATTGTTAGCCATGGAAAGAAATAGTAGGACATGTGATAGATGTTGTGTGGGTTTTTATTATGGACAAAGGTAGATGGAGTGATCTAGTAGATGGCGAAGCAAAGGTTGCCTATGCATGACACCTATTTGTTATTTTTACACCATGTGGTACTTGTCCCAAGCACCTCCAAAGTTGTTTTCACTATCGAACAAATTATTTCTCTTTACTATTTTTGATATTTTCTATTTTTTTTTTGTGCTACCAAGATGCCTGTTTGCTAGGTTTTCATCAAGGTAACAATTTTTTTGTATTTTTCATTTTTTTTTGTATTTTTTAGGTTTTTTGCTAGCCTCTCTAAAGCTATGTGTAGAACTTGCAGAGATGCAAAATATTGATAGGTTCTGATAATTTTTCGCCATCCGGAGTAGATAACTGATAAGCACCAGAACCAGAAGATGTAGTCATGACATATGGACCCAAATAATTAGGTTCAAACTTTCCCAGTTTCTCATGTTCAACTTGATTCTTCAAGTTCTACATCAAGACCAATTCAAAAATTTTAATGTTTCAAACCATAAATCCTTTGTTGTAACTATGGAAAAGGAAATTCTCATATGCCTATAGGTGAGTAAAGGCATTTTGTCTACATTCCTCTAATAATTCTAGCTTATGCAATCAGGACTGTTAGTATTCTTCATCATCAATCAATCCTTTCATGGAGACTTGTAGGGAGGGGACTTCGACCTCAATGGGGAAGATAGCTTCGGATTTAAAGACAAAAGAAAATGGAGGGACCCATAGGTGTGCGAATGCTAGTGCGGTAGGCCCATAGGGTGGGGTTAAGTTGGAGGCATTAATCACGACCAACATCATTGACACTCTTCTTTGGGATTTTGATGATAGTTTTGTTGGATACCTCTGCTTGGTTGTTACCTTGTGGGTAATATGGTGTGGAGAAATGGTGTTGAATATGGAATTACTCACAAAGTTCACAGACATCTTGGTTTCTAAGAGGATGACCGTATCCATGATGAGAGATCAGGGAACACCATACTGACATATAATGTAGTTAAGGATTAATTTGGAAATTTATTTTTCAATTATGTACGTGAGAGGAATGGCCTCAATCTATTTTGTGAAATATTATGTTGCAGTAATAATGAATTTGTAGTTGTTGAATGATGTGGGATGAATTTTACGCATGAGGTCGAGTCCCCATTGTGCAAAGGGCCAAGGGAAGTGATTGGTCGTATCTCCTGTGCAGGTGCATGAATAGGATCACTATGTACCTAATATTTATGATACCTTCTGGTGAAATGAAGAGAATTATTTTCCATGGTCAATGAGTAGTACCCTAGTATCATGACTTTCTTAGCTAAGGTTTGACCACTTGAGTGGGACCCACATATACCCTCATGTACCTCATGTAAGGTTGTTTGTGCCTCATCTATTTCGAGACATCGAAGGAGGGTATTGTAAAAGTTGTGTCTATATAGGGTGTCATTGAAGATGGTATAGTGAGCAACCTTGCGAATAAAGGACTTGCATTGGTTATGCGAAAGGTATGGTGGTAGAGTTTCAGAATCTAAGTATTTGTTAGGGTTAGAAGGTAGATATCTAACAAGTTAAATGAAGATTTTATCAATAAAATAGAAATAAAATACACAAAAAATTATAGCTGAAACAAGAGAACATAGAGAATTTAGCATGGTTCACCCAATCTGGGCTACATCCACAAAACCACATCCATCTAATGATTTTATTGTCCAATGGAAAACATATTACAATCTCATGAATAATTCCATACTACAACTCCCCATCCCAACCACTTATAACAAGCTTTTAGAGACTCCCCATTCTTATAACATATTACAATATTGTGAATAATGCCATACTACTACATGAAGAGTGTACAGTATAACATGATCAATCGCCACATACCAACAATCGCACACTTGGAGACTGATCAGGCTCCACACCAACATTGTAGTTATATATGTCTTGATACTAGGGGGAATTGGGACGAAAAAGCTTGCAAACCATTTCACATTTAGGAACATCATAAGTGGGAACCAATAGTTGTTCTACTAAGAACTCAAATTGTGGCACATTATTTGGGATATCTAAGAGAGATCCAATTATGGCCATGGCATATGCTGCTTTGTTATGTGCCTAAGGAATCTGCTCAAAAGTGACCATATGGAAGTATGATATGAAACTATCCACCATAAATTTGTAAGGAATCAACTTATCACCCTTGGTATCATGATCATCATTAACTTGGTTGATAATTAACTAAGAATCACCAAACACTAGGAGTTTCTTAATTGTCCACTTAGCTACCATTCAAAGTCCTATCTTGACAATGCTTCATATTTGGCAATATTATTAGTGCAAGGGAATACAATGAAAAATGACATAGGAATAGAATCTTATTGAGGTGTAATGAATAATATCCCAGCTCCTGAACCATGACTTGTATGAGACCCATGAAAATAAAGTTTCTAAGGCATTCTAGGTTCTACATGGAAGACAGATTTATCTGGAAAATTTGCTACCAATGGTGATCACCTGTTATGGATGCGTCAGGAAGCTGATCAGCTATGACTTGTGCTTTTATTGATTTTTGTTTTGTATATAGTGTGTCATACTTGCTCGATATCATGACCCATTTTACTAATCATCCTACCAATGTTTCCTAACTGAGAAGATACTTTAATGGATCTATCTTAGCCAATAAGTGAGTTTTGTGGTTTAACATATAATGTCTTAGTTTTTTAGAAGAAAATACCACTATGAGGTATTGACATTCAATAGAAGTATAATTGAGTTCATGGGTAAGTGCACCAATCTGTGACACAATTTTGGCTCTTAAGATGCCACTTTTTTTTTCTGAAATCAGGAAAATATGATTTGCACGAGAAAATGAAGATAGTTACGCTCAAAATTTCAAGATGCAGCAAGAACAAAAGTTGAAGTGCTCCGAGTCTAGTTTCTAAGCTACTATTGTTTTTTAAAATTAATGAAGACTAAGGGTCTCAAAAAGGGGGGGGGGCAAAACAGGTCCTGTTTTTATAAAAAAAATAGCATAGCACCTGAGGGCTCCCCCCTTTTTGGTTAACTTTATTTTAGAATTTCAAAAATCCCAATAGTGAGAAATTAGCTAACACCATGTAGTTTATCCTCCTTCTTTTGGATGATTTTTTTAATGAATATATAATATTTTATGAATTTCAAAGTGGACACATCCTGAAAAGCTGAAATTTGAGCGTGCTCCTCCCCAATTTTTTTGCAAACTAATCAAAAATTGATTTTATTTTTTTCATCATGTGTAGAATGGAGTCTAGTTTGAAAAAATGTAATTTGTTTCACATTCCGATGAATGTGTAAAAATCTATCCTAAACCTAGCACATGTTGGTTTTTGACCGAAAACAAAGGAATTTACAATAGAAGCCATGGATCAAAACCTTAACTCAATCAAAATGAAAAAGAATTATATATTTAGATAGTTGAGATAGAGGTTAATGATATCACAGTTTTTTTATAAAATTGCATTGAAAGATGTGCAAATGAGATGGGGAACAAGATCAAAAATATGAGAAAATTTAGCAAATCTTGTTAATTAACATGTCTAAAGTATGCCTTTTGGCGAGCGCCAAATGGTTTGCTTTGCACATAACTAGATTTTCGCTTTCTCTGTCAGGGAAATTATATACATGAAATAAACATTTAAGTATAAGTTGACATTTACATATGGACATTTACTTTCTTATACTTTAAGTTATATTTCATGTATATATAGGCAGGATGTTTGAGAGTGGTTTCAGATCTCTAAGAGTTATTAAGAAAATTCTAGTTTTTGGAAGATCTTAAAAATTTTAGACTTAGTCAAATTTTAGTACTCAGGAGGTCAAATTTCATCTATCTCACTCATTTTCATCTCTTATTCTCTAGACCTCTCTCTCTCTCTCACTATCTCCATCCCTTTATCTAACAATATCTTCCTTGAGCTCAAGAACTATGTCTCTACATGTCCATCTCTCTCTCCTTCCCTCTCCAATATCTATCTCCCTCCCTCCTTCCCTCTCTACATTTTTATATCTCTCATCCCTCTCCTTTAACCTCTATATATCTCTCTCTACTCTCTACACCTACCTATCCCTCCCTCCCTCCCTCTCCTCTCTTTCTCTCTCTCTCTTTGCTTCCCTCGCTCTCTCTCTCTTCCCTCTCTAGTTCTCTCTATCTCACTTCTCTCTCCTTCCCTCCCTCCCTCTCTAATTTTCTCTATCTCCCTCTCTCTCTCCTTCCCTTTCTACTTCTCTTTATCTCAACTCTCTTTCTCCCTCTCTCTTCCTTTCACCCAAATTTTCTCTCTACTTCTCTCTATCTAACCTATCCCTCTATACATCTCTCTCTCTCCCCCTATTTTGGTCTCAATCTCTCCACCTTCCTCCTTATCTCTCTAAATTTGAGCTCCATCACACATCTCTATCACCTATCTCACTTCTCTCTTTCCCCTTCCCTCTCTACTCTCTTTATCTCTATCTCACCCCTCCTCTCTCTTATCTCTCTCACCTCTATCTCTCCATCCCTACCTCTTCCTCCCTGTCTCTTGTTGGTGTTTTTTCATGTAAACCAAGTTTGTCTCCTAATCTACCTATGGAATTGCCTATTCCAATCAAGGGAAGCTCGAAGGACATGGACCAACTGATGAGTATTTTAACAATAACCCCCTACACTTTGGGCTCTGCAAGACCCGGGAGGGTGATCCCTGTAATGAGTTTACAACTTCTGCAACAAAAATCATAAACAATCATTAACTTTGAAAAATAGACAATCTCACTTAATAGCTCAATAGAATGGGATAAGACTTAAATGAATTGGTTGTTCATCAGTAATATCAACCACTTGGAGCATGAGATGGTTATAACACAGTTTCATGGTGAAGGATAAATCATTATGTTTAAAATTTGTGGTAGCAAGCCCCAGGTGAACATAAACAAAACACTGCATCACAAAGAACAGATGCAAATCAGACTAGTGCCATATCCATTGGAGGAGTCAAATTCATCAACACCTAATGGTTCATAGCAGATTTTAACACACAACATGTAATATCTCTGATCATACTGCCTTACAGTATCACCAATTTGTACCTCAACAAAATACTTCTTACCCAATCCTTGTACAAAACATATCAATCTACAATCTCATTTAAGCAGTTTAATTAATTCTTTGAATTAATGCTAAAACCAGAATTGCACACACCACAACAGTGAGAAGAACAAAATAACCCTTGATTACTTCATTCAAAATTTGAATACATTTACACATAGGAGAGACATGAGCCTAGATTTGTCATTTAAACTCAAATTCCAGTACTATTATGAAACACTAAATCCCAATAAACTCAAATCTTACAACAAAATGACACCAAACCCACTTGCATTGCCTCTCTAACTATAGATTTTACAATTTAAAATGCAGCTCCACACCAGAATTTCGACTAGCTAACTTGCTAACCTAACTTGCCAACTTTCCCACCTTTTCCAATGAGAAGAGAAAAGAATCAGAGGAGGAGGAAAGATTCCAGAAGAAACCCTAAATCCAAACAGAAACAACCATCTGGAAGCATCTCCACCGTTGAATAGTGATCTGCAAAATATGTTCTCCATTTCCCTATAACAAACTTCAAGCTGTTTCCAAAATAACATGTTCCCAATTCGTTCTTCAACAGAAAAATGCCATGTGTCCACTCCACTCACTGCAATAAATAGATTCTGTGACTGAAAGAAAAACTCTCTCCCCACGAAAATCCTCTTATCTTTGTTTTCTGTTTTTTCCCCTTTGCTACATTTTACTCTCTATTTTACTCATTGTTGTTTTTATTTTACTTACCATCAGTAAGTAAAATATTACACTTACATTAATTTTCATGCAAAGTATTTTAAATACTTTACCCATCAGCAAAGTAATTACCACTTTACATTTTACCCCAGTATAGTAAAATGTTTCATTTGATTTTAAAAATATCTACCAAGGCCCGTGAGTTTTCACTTATCCACATTTCATTTAAAATATTTTAAAACTTCACCCAAGGAAATAAAAAGAAATGGGCCCCACCCTATTTTAAAATCATTTGATCATACTATAGGAGAACATTTAATTAAATGTTTAAATTTGCTTCTTCCTCCCCACCATCCCGCAATCAACATTTACCGAGCATCTTCGGATCATGAAATGTCGGGCAACAACCTAGATGATGTTGCATTTCCACCCTATTCTCTACCGTTGATTCCCTTTTGCATTTAAAACTATGGCAAGACCCACTTCCCATTCCTCTCCATAAAACAAAATTAATATTAAATTAGAGGTGCCCACTTAATATCTTTGACCGAACTTTGCCAAAGCATTTAATTTTAAATGTTCATTACTATTTTTCCCCGCCATCCCGCAATCCATATTGACCGTGCTCCTCCTGATTACGATATGGCAGGCAATGGTGGGGATTTGGCTGCATTTCATTGAACTCTCCCACCGTTGGATTTCATCCACCCCTCACCTGTTTGTTTTTCCCTAACTTCTATTCGCTTGCTCGAGCTCTCTGCAAATTTCTCCGTGCGTGTATCCTTTACTTTGACCTGCATTTGTTTGAGATCCCTAAATCTTGTGCCTCCTTTAGTAGCATACGGGCCCTATCAACTAGCATTTGTTTATGCTTTGATAAATGTTCATCCTTGTACTACGTGGGCTTCTCTTTTAGCAGGCTTCCTCCATTGGTTTGTTCTTTGAGGGATGTCCGTTCCCCACCGAACCGCACCTACCCTCATAAAAAACATGTGGGTTCCATCAACTACATGGCAGCACCCTTATTTCTTCTGTCGGCTTATGCCCACCACCAACAACACACGGGCCCACTTGTTTGTTTCATGGGTGTGGCCTCCCTGCCTGCTGGTCGCACCAACCAGCTACTTGGTAGAAATCTCCCACGCCTTCTACTGGCGTGAGCCTCCTTCCTACAGTGTGCACGGGCCTCCTCGAAACTGCTGCAGGCCATGCCTGGCTCCCCTCACACTATCCGCTTGCTACTTGTTGCGTAGGTCCCTTCCTTAACATCATACGGGCTCTGCCCTCACTGTCAGCCATCCCCACCATTTAGCTATTGGCCGCACCCCCATTTAGCTTTCTGCATGTGGTTTCCCAACCTCACTAGTGATGGAAAGTCTATTCAACAAATCCACTATGCATTGGCGATGGTGTTTCCTTAAACTATCTTTAGCTCTTCCCACTAACTTGACCTGGCATGCTAGCCGTCAAATCTCAGAGATCTATCCAACAAATACATTTTGTATATCGTACTGGGCGTGACATTCACAATTCGCATTTTCTTGGAGTTTCTAAGGTCTTTTGAGCAAATGCATTATGTGTATATCTCGCAGAGATGGCACCCATGAAGCCACATCATATTCAAGGCTTCCTACCAAACTTTTCAAATGCACCTGGCTATCACTTTATTTCTCTGTCACTGTAATACATATGATCAGAAAAAGAGAGAATTTCCTCAAACAATTGAGATACATTCTCACTACGAGCACCTACTACCATTTCTTGATCATTATACACCGATAGTTGTCCATGCTCTAAAGTGTGCCCTCTTGAACAAGTACCAACACAAGCTCTTGATAAAGAAACTCCCATATCCTTATGAATATCTCACTCAAGATCACACCAGTTGTGTTCATTTTCATTGAGATCAACCTCATTATAATAACTTTAAGCGCTATCGAATAACAATATACCTAATATACCACTTCATTAGTATTGTTATTCTCTTGAAATAGCAACCAACTCCCTAATATTTTCTCGTAGTTTATTGTGTTACATGGGTGCAAATGAAAAACTGATGTATCATTGTCATCAGCTTCAATGGGACAAATTTACCCAATCAATTAATCCCCAACAATTAATTGACCATTCTAATTCGATAACGAACTTTGGGCAAAACAAAATGACTTTAGTATTTCAAGGACAAACCTTAAATTCAAAACCTTGCAAACATGTATCTTGATTTTCCCTCATAGCTGAGTAAAGCATGTTAGGCTCCCCTGTGGGTCTGACTAAAAAAAAAAAATTGTTTTCACACAAGTTTTGCCCAGAACTGAATTGACATTGCATTTGAAGTGGAATGGTAAACTGGGTTGCCCTCAGAAACTGTTTTCTGTCACTTTCAGAAAATATGCAAAACGGGCCCAGTGGGCTCTGTAATCATCCTGGGAAACCAGTCAAAAAACCTCGTGAAGCAATGAGAACTTGCAAACCTGTAGTCATTTGATCCAAAAGTATAGTGCAAAAGACGGCTCAGAGAAAAAAATCCCGATGAACCGGATATTAATTGAAAAAATCTCCTAGTCAGGCTTTTCTGAAACAACTGTTCTGAAACAATTAAAACACACCCGACTACCAATTTGTAAAAATAGAAAATCAAACCCTGACGAGCTGCCATCAGACATAGTGGAACATTAAGATACCCTGAGCACGTGTGCAAAAGGAATTCCTTAGAAACATCACTGGTCAAAAGTTATTAATGATCAAATTTGGCCTCTCAGAAGGGTTGTCAAAGATGCAGATGTGAAACTGAGCAAACAGCATTTGGTTTCGATCTGCTAAAAATAGCAAATCAAATCATGAAGTTCTACAAACTGACATGTGAGATCATTTAGGTATGGAGAACGCAAAACATCATTCATTTTGACATGAAAGTCAATTGATTGCAAAATCCAAGCTTAAACAAGAGGCCACCTTACGAAACTGACAGTCTGCAAATAGCAAAAAAGTGCAAAAACCCTCCAGCTTCACTTTTCAAAACCCTGACAAAACCTATCGTAGGAGGCTGAAAATTGACACACACACTCACATATGTCAATCAAACATGCTTGCAAATGGGTTTTGCTTGGAAAATAATATGCCTCAAGTTTCGATTCTCCAAAGTGGGTCATTCAAATTGACCCCTCAAGTGCACTTCTGAAAGTGCAGATGCAAAATTCTTGAAATGGGCACCTCAAATTTGCAAAATTTGAGAGTGCCAATAGTGGCTCCATCTGAGGATGTATGCCCCTTGTGGGCATAACAAGATTCCAGATCTCTGGGGAGAGTAGACCAAATTCTGAATATGTCAAGTGCCTTCAAATTGCTCCCCTATTCAACTTTCATTTTTCAACTTCATCTGATGACCCCAGGTCACCAAATGAAAAATGGGAATCAACATTTACCTCTATCAAATACAATTTTGTGAAAAGAGTTGATCCCCCTCAACTCATGCTTGCACTTGTCAAACTGTAACAACATGAACAACTGTATCTTTGCAAACATAAGTGTCAGGTTGCTGTTGAGCAAGTAGAAATTTGCTCTATGTTCAACTTCATTATATGGCAACCAAATAAAATAAGTCATACCATTGTTACTTTCTTCATTTTTTGACTTTTCATGAAGTGGGTTTATTTGAAAATAATGATCAAGACCATATGAAAGCTTGGTTTGATCACAACCATCTGCCTGAATAAACATGCTAGTACCTCCTAATAGACAATCATTCACAACATTATCAACATGTTCACAATCACTATGCATTTGAAAGTCAGGCATACTTTCAAAATAATGATCATTATGTGGCAACAACCTATCACATTCATCACATGGAGCATTCTTAGGCTGAAAATTGTTTGCCTCCATATCTTGCACATTGCCACATTCTATGAAAATTCCTTCCAGCTGACAAAAATAGCACTCACACTCTATTGTATGGCTGGAACTATTAGGCTCAATCTGATCATTAGTTTGCATGTCAAAATTTAAAACATCACAAGAGCTTACCAACAGATTTGTCTCATCATGCAAACTATCTTCAAGTGTATTCAATGAAACACACTCATGCATTAACACATTTCGTAATTGTCCCTCATCATGCTGGTATTTAGATTCATCAAATAATTTTGACTCATCATCATCTGTAGTCATAGTATCATTATCTTCAACAATAGAAGAAGGCTCATCCACACAATGTGGCATCAGATCACTAATGACATCCCGATCACCACTATAATTCTCAGTACAAACTGATGCAACATTCAATTCATTTGAGCTCTCAACAAAGAGTGGATTATCTCTAGAACAATAAGGATCATCATTAGTACCAATTGATGAAAAGGGAAACTCATCAAAAAGAGGGTTTTTCCAAACATTAATTTGCGATGCAAACATCTTTCTGCCCTCCACACAAGATTTTGAATTTCCCACAGCATCACTAAATTTGCTATCCTCTGAACATAAGGTATCAATACTTTCAGTATCACAAACTTGCTTATCAACAAGAGACTCTAGTTCAAAGGTATAATCTAATTTCTGATCAAAATCAACATCTTCATTCTCATTCAAAGGCTCAAGGCTAGGCTCATTCAAATCAGCAGACAAAGACTCATTCAAATCTGCATTACAATCTTCAATACTTGACTCACTAGTCATGCAACCCTCTTGGTTATCAATTGTCTCAAGCTCATCAAAATAGACCTCTGAATTTGCATTAACATTCTCTCTATCATATTCATCACATATTGCATCATTACCATCAAGTGGTTGCTTGTTTTCCCTTTCAATATCATTGTCATGATCAACTGGTTTACTATTGAAAATAGAAACAGACTCACTTGCACTACACCCTTCATCTTGTGATTCCTCATCACTGTCAAAGTCAATAAGGACTACACACAACAACTAAGAGTTGTCCTCATGTGCATACTCCTGCTATTTTGTGGTCAATGGATCTGAAATTTGTTCATAACTCAGTAGATTTCTTCTCTGATCCATCGCTTCATCCACTTCCTCTTCTTGGCCTTCATTTGAATTAAAAGCACCATCAAATTTTAAAATAGGGTATCCCAAGATGTCTCCATCATCAAAATCTGAAAACTCAAAGGGCTGATCATAAATAGGTGCTCCCCAATCATATGAGACTGAATTGCTAATAACATTGTCACACACATAGTCACCATCTGTCATAGCAAACAAAATGTTCACTTGTTCATTCTTACTTACTTTTGGGCTATCATAACAACAATCCACATCTCCCTGTACTTTATCATCAGACTAGGTATCTTCGCGGAGCTTATCATTTGCATCCTCTTGAAGGTAAACATAAACATCTTCTTTACCAAGCTGAAAACCAGCAATGGTTTCTTGATTGCAGCTGCTTGTGGCTTTTCTGTCAAATTGAAAATCATCACATACTTCTTTATTTGTAGTTGACAAACTGATGTTCTCAAGAGGGCTCCCTAAATCAGCAAAATTCTTTGTCTCATCATAAAGACTTACATCATGAATACATTCTTCGCATGTAGAATAAACATAATCAATTGTATCATCACCTTGCTGATTGCATTTCTCTTCTTTAAAGAGTAAATTCAAATAACATTCCTCATCATGTTCTTGGCTTGGAAAACTCAGCTGCAAATTTGTATTTGGGCGTACCTCTCCTATGAGTTGTTCAACAACAAATTTCTCATCACTTGATGATGCATCCTTCTTGTCTTCAATCTTCTCAAATCTGCACTTCTCTTAAAAGTTCTGATCATTTGCATTTACACAATTCCTGCTAACTTTATCAACATGTTTACCCATAATTGAAGACAACAAGCTTAACACATATTCAGTGCTCATTTTCTCCAAACCATCTGAAACTTTATAAGCCATCTATATATTAGAGATTTCAAACTCATTTAACAATGCACTAGACCCCTCTTCATAGGCCTCAAAATACATATGGATACAGTCAGGAGTGCTAGGTCTGAAACTTTCTGGGATTAGTGAAAGAACAACATCAAATCAGTGACTGAAATCAACACTTGACTCTTCGTTTTTCTTTCTAATTTCTTTTAACATTTTGACAAGATCTAGAGGTTCTCTTGCAAATTCTTTTCTATAAGCATTCACTAATATATCCCAGCAAGGAAATGACTTCTCAAGAAAACTTAAATACTAGTCCCGAGCTCGTGCTTCAAAGGATCTGACAAAGAATCTCTTCCACATGTCCTGATCTCCAAACGAATGTTTCTCCATGAAGTTGTAAAAACATTTTACATGTGCATCTCCTTCACAAATATTGTACCCATCTAATCTAGGCAGCTTCTTATAAATCTGATTTGGCATACACATAACTTTGTAGTCAACCCATGACAAATCCAACTAAGCATACAATGGGTCAAATGAATTGACAAATGGCGTAATGACTTGACAGGAAGACACCATTTGATGGTCTCTTAACTGTGCTTGTTGAGACAACTGGTATCTTTCATCCATCACTTTAAGCCTTCCTTCATTTCTATTATTCCATTCAGGTCTAGACCTAGGCTTGTTAACTCTTGATTTTTTACACTTCGAAGTATTAGATTCCTGAAGGTCTTGACACTTTCTGACTAGCCGAATCAAAGTATCCTTGGGTATCATTATATTACCTTGATAATCCATGGATATTACAAATCAAAGCTCACTAACTTTACATAGTTACAAGTATGACCAATTGAAAAATTACTATGACAATGATTGACATAGGTACAACCCTAGCTTGCAACATGTGATAATACAAAATGGATGGAAACCATTAAAATACACAACTGCATTCTAACCATCCATTTAAGCAAATATTTGAGCACTAGACAACACACTTTCAATGGGAATGAAAATACATTTAGCAGATCTAGCAAATGAGAGTGTGCAAAGTTAAATTTACTATTCTTTCCCTCTAGTAGTGCTAACTCACTATATAGGGAGCCAAATTTCTTTCTAAGAAATTCAAAAATGGTTTTCAAGAAAGAGTTTCTTGAAAAACAAGAGTGAAAATACTTGGAACTATTGCAGCAACTGCAAATCATTCTTCTGATTGGAAAAATTTGTAGATCTTGAACCGTATTCACATCTTCATTAGGTTCTTTAGTAGAGTCGCCACCTCTTTGTAGATGACAAAAATTTGAACACTTGGAAATTCTTCACAGGGAAAATTCATTAAAAACTAGCATAAGTACTGCAACACCTTCATATCCAACAATATGACATCATATGGATTCCTTCCTCAAACTTTTCAGGGTACTTCATCACAAGAGCTCGAATCTGCTTCATCTCTACTACAAAATTTTTGGGTTCTTTCCCATTTCTTCTCAAATAATACACACAAGTGCATAGATCTCGGAGTCGCCACTGACAATTTGTGAGGTATTATGAAATAAGCATGAAGTATGGACAAATCTTGACATACTTAAATTGAAAGATGAATTGCAACTGACTCTCTGGCAACATTCATGAGAATTGACTTAGCCAACAAGGAGAATGGACCTATCAAGCTCATGACTCTATAAGGCAGAAAAAAATGTCAGCAATGGTTACATAAATAATTCAAAACTATTATGACTCTATAGTAGCACCGTCTGCAACCAAAACCTCTCAGTGCATCCCCAACAGAGTCACCATTTTGTTGGTTTTTTTTCATGTAAACCAGGTTTGTCTCCTAATCTACCTATGGAATTGCCTATTCCAATCAAGGGAAGCTCGGAGGACCTGGACCAATTGACGAGGATTTTAAAAATAACCTCCTACACTTTGTGCTCTGCAAGACCCAGGAGGGTGATCCCTGTAATGAGTTTACAACTTCTGCAACAAAAATCATAAATAGTCATTAACTTTGAAAAACAGATAATCTCACTTAATAGCTCAACAAAATGGGTTAAGACTCAAATGAATTGGTTGTTCATCAGTAATATCAACCACTTGGAGCATGAGAAAGTTATAAAATAGTTTCATGGTGAAGGATAAATCATTATGTTTAAAATTTGTGGTAGCAAGCCCCAGGTGAACATAAACAAAACACTTCATCACAAAGAACAGATGCAAATCAGACCAGTGCCATATCCATTGGAGGAGTCAAATTCATCAACACCTAATGGTTCATAGTAGATTTTAACACACAGCATGTAATATCTCTGATCATAGTACCTTACAGTATCACCAATTTGTACCTCAGCTCAATATTTCTTACCCAATCCTTGTACAAAACATATCAATTTGCAATCTCATTTAAGCAGTTTAATTAATTCTTTGAATTAATGCTAAAACCAGAATTGCACAAACCACAACAGTGAGAAGAACAGAATAACCCTTGATTACTTCATTCAAAATTTGAATACATTTGCGCATAGGAGAGACATGAGCCTGGATTTGTCATTTAAACTCAAATGCCAGTAATATTATGAAACACTAAATCCCAATAAACTCAAATATTACAACAAAATGACACCAAACCCACTTGCATTGCCTCTGTAACTACAGATTTTACAATTTGAAATGCAGCTCCACACCAGAATTTTGACTAGCTAAGTTTCCGACCTTTTACAATGAGAAGAGAAAAGAATAAGAAGAGGATGAAAGATTCTAGAAGAAACCCTAAATCCGAACAGAAACAACCATCTAGAAGCATCTCCACCATTGAACAGTGATCTGCAAAATATTTTCTCCATTTCCCTATAACAAACTTCAATCTGTTTCAAAAACAACATGTGCCCAATTCATTCTTCAACAGAAGAATGCCATGTGTCCACTCCACTCATTGCAATAAACAGATTCTGCAACTGAAAGAAAAACTCTCTCCCCATGAAAATCGTCTTATCTTTGTTTTCTATTTTTTCCCCTTTGCTGCATTTTACTCTATATTTTACTCACTGCTATTTTGATTTTACTTACCATTAGTAAGTAAAATATTACACTTACATTAATTTTCGTGCAAAGTATTTTAAATACTTTACCCAGCAACAAAGTAATTACCACTTTACATTTTACCCCAGCACAGTAAAATGTTTCATTTGATTTTAAAAATATCTACCCAGGCCCGTGCGTTTTCACTTATCCACATTTCATTTAAAATATTTTAAAACTTCACCCGAGGAAATAAAAAGAAATGGGCCCCACCCTATTTTAAAATCATTTGATCATACTATAGGAGAATATTTAATTAAATGTTTTAATTTGCTTCTTCCTCCCTGCCATCCCACAATCAACATTTACCGAGCATATCGGGATCATGAAATGGCGGGCAACGGCCTAGATGATGTTGCATTTCTACCCTATTCTCTTACATTGATTCTCTTTTGCATTTAAAACTATGGTAGGACCCACCTCTGATTCCTCTCCATAAAAAAAAATTAATATTAAATTGGAGGCGTCCACTTAATATCTTTGACCGAACTTTTCCAAAACATTTAATTTTAAATGTTTATTACTATTTCTCCCTGCCATCCCACAATCCATATTCATCGTGCTCCTCCTGGTTGTGATATGGCGGGCAATGGTGGGGATTTCGTTGCATTTCATCGGACTCTCCCACCATTGGATTTCATCCACCCCTCACTTGTTTGTTTTGCCCTAACTTCTATTCTCTTGCTTGAGCTCTCTGCAAATTTCTTCGTGCTTGTATCCTTTACTCTGACTTGCATTTGTTTGAGATCCCTCCAGCTCGTGCCTCCTTCAGCAGCATACGGGCCTTATCAACTGGAATTTGTTTATGCTTTGATAAATGTTCGTCCTTGTACTACACAGGCTTCTCTTTTAACAGGCTTCCTCCATTGGTTTGTGCTTTGAGGGATGTTCGTTCCCCTCCAAACCGTGCCTACCCTCTTTAGAAACATGTGGGTTCCATCAACTACATGGTCACACCCTTATTTCTTCTACTGGCTTATGCCCACCACCAAAAACACACGGGCCCACTTGTTTGTTTCATGGGTGTGGCCTCCTTGCCTGCTGGTTGCACCAACCACCTACCTGGTAGAAAGCTCCCATGCCTTCTACTGGCGTGAGCCTCCTTCTTACAGTGTGCGCGGGCCTCCTGGAACCTGCTACAGGTCGCACCTGGCTCCCCTCACACCGTCCACTTTCTAGTTGTTGCACGGGTCCCTTCCTCAACATCATACGAGCTTTGCCCTCATTGTCAGCCATGCCCACCATTTAGGTGTTCGCCGCACCCCCATTTAGCTTCCTGCGTGTGGTTTCCCAACCTCACTGGTCGCAGCAAGTCTATTCAACAAATCCACTGTGCATTGGCAATGGTGTTTCCTTAAACTGTCTTTAGCTCTTCCCACTAGCTTTAATTGGCATGCTAGCCATCAAATCTCAGAGATCTCTCCAACAAATACATTTTGTATACCGTACTGGGCGCGGCATTCACAATTCGCATTTGCTTGGAGTTTCTAAGGTCTTTTGAGCAGATGCATTATGTGTATATCTCGTAGAGATGGCACCCATGAAGCCACATCACATTCAAGGCTTCCTACCAAATAGTTCACATGCACCTGGCTATCGCTTTATTTCTCTATCACTGTAATATATATGATCAAAAAAAGAGAGAATTTCCTCAAACAATTGAGATACATTCTCACTGTGAGCACCTACTACCATTTCTTGATCATTATACACCGATAGTTGTCCATGCTCTGAAGCGTGCCCTCTTGAACAAGTACCAACACAAGCTCTTGATAAACAAACTCCCATATCCTTATGAATACCTCACTCAAGATCACACCAGTTGTGTTCATTTTCATTGAGATCAACCTCATAATAATAACTTTAAGGGCTATTGAATAGCAATATACCTGATATAACACTTCATTAGTATTGTTATTATCTTGAAATAGCAACCAACTCCCTAAGAGTTTTTCATAGTTTATTGTGTTACATGGCTGCAAATGAAAAACTGATGTATCATTGTCATCAGCTTCTATGGGACAAATGTACCCAATCAAATAATCCCCAACAATTAATTGACCATTCTAATTCAATAAGGAACTTTGGGGAAAAAAAAGTGGCTTTAGTATTTCAAGGACAAACCTTAAATTCAAAACCTTGCAGACAACATGTATCTTGATTTTCCCTCATAGCTGAGTAAAGCATGTCGGACTCCCTTGTGGGTCTGACTAAAAAAAAAGATTCATTTTCAAGCAAGTTTCACCCACAACTGAATCGAAACTGCATTTGAAGTGGAATGGTAAATTGTGTTGCCCTCAGAAATTGTTTTTTCACTTTCAAAAAATATGCAAAATAGGCCCAGTGGGCTCTAGAATCGTCTTGGGAAACTAGTCAAAAAACCTCGTGAAGTGATGAGAACTTGCAAACCTATAGTTATTTGATCCAAATGTATAGTGCAAAAGATGGCTCAGAGAAATAGATCCCGAGGAACCAGATATTAATCAGCAAAGTTGGCTAGTCAGGCTTTTCTGAAACAACAGCTGTTCTGAAACAATTAAAACACACCCGACTGCCAATTTGTAAAAATAGAAAATCAACCCCTTATGATCTGCCATCAGACATAGTGGAACATTAAGATACCCTGAGCATGTGTGCAAAAGGAATTTATTTGAAACATCACTGGTCAAAAGTTATTAACGATCAAAGCTGGCCTCTCAGAAGGGTTGTCAAAGATGTAGATGTGAAACTGAGCAAACAACATTTGGTTTCGATCTACTAAAAATAGAAAATCAAATCATGAAGTTCTGCAAACTGACATCTGAGATCATTTAGGTATGGAGAACACAAAATATCATTCATTTTGACATGACAGTCAACTGATTGCGAAATCCAATCTTGAACAGGAGGCCATCTTACGAAACTGACAGTTTGCAAACAACAGAAAAGTGCAAAAACCCTCCAGCTTCACTTTTCAAAACCCTAACAAAACTTATCGTAGGAGGCTGAAAATTGACACACATGCTCACATATGTCAATCAAACACGTCTGCAAATGGGTTTTTCTTGGAAAACAACATGCCTCATGTTCTGATTCTCCAAAGTGGGTCATTCAAACTGACCCCCCAAGTGCACTTCTTAAAGTGCAGATGTAAAATTCTCCAAATTGGCACCTCAAATTTGCAAAATTTGAGTGCCAACATCTCCTTCCCTCTATCTACCTAGACCTCTCTCTATTTTTGTCTCACCTCTCTCTCCATCCCTACCTCTCCCTATATCTCTCCTTTCATATCTACTTCTCTCTACCTACTTGTCCCTCTATACCTATTTCTCTCTCCCTCCTTGCCTCCTCTCTCAATATCTCCACCTTCTTTCCCTCTCTAATTCTCTCTCTATCTCTCTCCTCCCTCTCTACTCTCTCTATCTCTCCCTCCCTCCCCCTCTTTCTATCTCTCATCTCTCCCTCCCCCTCTTTTTATATCTCTTTTCCCTCTCTCTACCTATATCTCTCTCCTTCTATCTATCTCAACTATCCATCTTTACCTATCCCTCCCTCCTCTCTCTCTTCCACCAAAATTCACTCTACATCTCTCTGTCTAGTCTACCCCTATATACCTCATTTTCTCTCCCTCTCTCTTTCCCTCTCTCAATCTATCTACCTTTCTCATTACGCCTCTACTTCTCTCTATCACCTCTCTCTCTCCCCCTTCCCTCTTTACTTTATTTCTCTCTATGTCACCCCTCTCTCCTTAAATATAACTCCCTCCCTCCTCTCTCTCTATCTCACCTATCTCTCCCTCCCTACCTCTTCTTCCCTCTCTCCTCCATTCTCTACTTCCCTCTATCTCCCCTCCCTCTCCTTACCTACCTCTCTCTCTCTCTCTATTTCACTCTCTCACCTCTCTCTAAATCCTTATCTCTCCCTCGATCCCTACCTCTCCATCCATCTCTCCTTCCCTCTCCACTTCTCTATATCTTCCTTTACTCTCTTTACCTACCTCTATCTCTCCATCCCTACCTCTCCCTCCAACTCCCCTTACCTCTCTACTTCTCT
The DNA here is from genome assembly GCA_007115665.2 of Sequoiadendron giganteum. NCBI lineage: Eukaryota > Viridiplantae > Streptophyta > Pinopsida > Cupressales > Cupressaceae > Sequoiadendron > Sequoiadendron giganteum. The sequence goes on along the minus strand of CM021102.1, from coordinate 133,442,674 downwards.
CTACCTACCTATCCCTCTATACCTCATTCTCTCTCTCTCCCTCTCTCAATAGATATATCCACCTTACTTCTTCTCTCTCTAACTTCTCCCTCCCTTCCCCTCTCTCCTTACCTCTCTACTCTATCTCTATCTCAACTCTCTCTACCTACATATATATCATTCCCTCATCTCTCTCTCTCTCTCTCTCTCTCTCTCTCCTACCCCCTCTCCCTCTCCCAAGTCTATCTCTCTCCCCTCTACCCTTAACCCTTAAAACCCTCTACCCTCTACCATAAACCCTCTACCCTCTATCTCTCTCCCACTCCCTCTCTCTCTTTCTCTCTCTCTATCTCATGTCTCTCCCTCCTACCCCCTCTCCCTATCTGAAGCCTATATCTCTCACTCACTTACTCACTCCTATATCTCTTTGGTCTGCCATTAGCCCTATACCCTCTACCCTTAACCCTTAAACCCTTAAACCCTCTACCCTCTCTCTCTCAAGACTCTCCCTCCTATCCTCTCTCACTCACTCACTCACTCCATCTATCTCTCTCCCCTCTACCCTTAACCCTTAAAATCTAAACCCTTAAACCGTCTACCCTTTATCTCTCTCTCTCACTCCCCCCCTCCCTCCCTATCTCTTTCTCAATTCTCTCCCTCCTACCCCCTCTCGCTCTCTCAGGTCTCACTAACTCACTCACTCATTCCTATCTCTCTCCCCTCTACCCTTAATCCTCTACCCTCTACCCTTAACCCTATATCCTCTATCTCTCTCTAACTCCCTCCCTCTCTCTCTCTCTCACTAAGTCCCTCTATCTCTCCCCCATATACCCTTAACCCTAAACACTAAACCCTTAACCCTTAAACCCTAAACCCTTAAACCCTCTACCCTCTCTCTCTCAAGTCTCTCCCTCCTACCCCATCTCCCTCTCTCAAGTCTCTCTTTCTAAGTCACTCCCTCTATCTCTCCCCTCTCTACCCTTAACCCTAAACCCTAAACCCTTAAACCCTCTACCCTCTCTCTCTCTAAAACATCTCCCTCCTACACCCTCT